>OX375882.1:43917548-44517548 GCA_947359465.1 Metellina segmentata | reverse complement strand
TTTCCCCCACCTTTTTTTTAACATTAGGTGCACAATTTTATTTTCATGTGCACAGTGCACCTGTGCACCTGGGTATTTCTAGCCCTGAGTTAAGGTACCAGATACAGAATACCAGTTTATGTACCAGTTACCCAGTACTAATTTAGGTAGTAGTTACCCGTTATCAATTTAAGTTCCAGTTACCCGGTACAAGTTTAATACCAGCTACACAATATCAGTTTAGGTTCCAGTTATTAAGTACCTGTTTAGTACCAGCTATCCAGTATCAGTTTAGGTACCAATTTAGAAACCAGTTACCCAAACTAAGTTTAGGTACGTTACCGAGCACTGGTGAAGGAACCAGATACCCAGAACCAGTTTGGAAACCTCGAGAAACAAAAATATGTACGACGCGTAAACTCGCACACAATATATACATACAATATTCTCTTCTTGCCTTTCATATTTTCCTTTGGCTATGTGCTACGGTACGATACTAACAGCGTCCATGTCTATACCGATGCCCATGTTAGACGACTAATCGTCGATAGTTTTACATTAAAATATACTCTTTTCAAATATAAAATTAAGTTCTGAAAAAAAAAATTTTTTTTCATCCGATTTTCGAAAAGAATGAAAACTAGCGTCACAAACACATGCTTTTAAAACAAAATTAAATTATTTTTACTTTTCTTAAGTCTAACTTTCAGACATTTTTCTGGCCTCATCTGAATGGCAGGTACTCCTGGCGTTTCTTCAGAAAAAATTACTGAAAAATCTTTTCGCAGTATCTCTGCTTCTTACTCAGTATTCGAGTTATACCGGAACATGTGACTGAAGTACCTAAGTGGAAACAGATCCGGCACAGTGCTGTTTTAAAAGCAAATATTGAAAAGGAATAGATACTGAGAGCCGAAAAGGGAGTAAGTAAAAAAAATGGTATTTTCTAAGAAGTACCGGAGGAAATTTTAAAGGGTTTCAGGAAAGGATCCCTTCGAAGAAATCTGCTTTATTTTTCGGAAGCCTAATACAAGAACCATAGCCCTATTATTTATTTTATTTCAAGGTGGACAATTATTACAAGACTGCGTTGGTAACCCAAGTCCAACCATAGATCATTTAGTTGATAATGTGCCACGCGTTGCATCTAAGCAAGTACTGCTGCGCTTGTTGCGTCACACGCTAAATAAACAATGCTGAATTCACTTCCCCATGATTACTTTGTTTCTTAGGTCTCATGTGCTGGTATAGTTCCTGATATTTTCACATTTTTACTCTCTGGACAAATATGGATCCTGTTATTTTCATGTTTGTGCTCAATAGACAAATATGAAAATATCAGGTAGGTTCAAGGTGGTGGACGGAAAAGAGCCTCATTTTAAAACCTTGTAAAATTTTCAATTTTGATCACACACGGTTGAAAATAAGCCCAATGTGCAGAGTAGGGCCCGGTGAACACATCCGGTTTTTCAACGTGCGGCGCCACTGCGTCACCGAAGCCCAACTATGCACACATAACCGCGAAATGACGCACGAACTCATTTCGCAACATTTGCGATAAATATTCTATCGAAGAAAACGTGTTTATTTCGCTTACTTGGTGTAAAAAAAAAGTATATTTTGAAACAAAATAGACGTTACTGGACACAACCATTTATTATTTATTACTTATATTCCATTTATTTATGAAAACAAGGTACTTCAGAACGAAGACTCATGTGCGGCAAGCTGCGGCGCCGTGGGGAAATGCGGTACAAATTGCATGCAAGTTGGACGTGCGTCACCCCAGCGGTGCTGGAGGCATGTGTGCATTGCTACATTGGATCTAATGTATCTCAGACCGCACTTGCGTTGCGGCAGCGGCACCGCACGTTGAAAAACCGGATGTGTCACCGGGCCTAACTCGGTAAATTTTATTAACAGAAGTAAAAAAATCAAGTGTGGAAAATAATGTGTGACAAATGAACTCCGCTGGCAATGCAAGGCGTCAAGGTGGCCCTTGAAGTTCGTCATCACTCACTAAATATCGTCCTGTATTGCCGCAATTTCCTTTCTGATGGCTTTTTTCAAATCTGCGAGGATTCCCGGTTTGTCGATGTAAACTTTTGACTTGAGGTAGCCCCGAGTGCTTGAAAGCAGCGTCTGGTTGACCGGTTTGGATTCTGAATAACAGACGCTCTTTGAGGATCAACATTTTCTGGTGTGACTGCTGTTCGACGAGGGACAGATTTTTTGTTCACTTTCACATTACCATAAGTGCGAAAATCATCCACCCACCTGAAAATTGTGTTTCGAGAAGGAAGCACATTGCGCACACTGAGGTTAAAGTGACGACGGATGGCACGCCGAGTGGCCACGATAGACTCGCCATTTCGAAGAAATTCCTCCACGTCCAACACACTATGCTCAACCCTTCAATTATCCATTGAAAATAAACTTACACGAGAGGAAGGGGCCGGTTACCTTGCGCTATCCCTCCCCTAAAAGTGCTGTCCATTGCAAAAACGTCCGTTTCCCGTCCACCACACTGTAGTTGAATTAACGTGGTACTGGAGCAACACAACGGGCTATTAGTGACCGTGTGGGAACAACACCTCGTCATTTTGAACCGTGGTCAGAAGACGAGCACAGCACTTGAGCTGGCACTCCACTCTCCAAACGTCCACGGCAGAGAAACGTGAGGACATTTGAAGTCAACAGATCAAACGGTGTTTGGTTGTATCGAATTTCGAACTCGTAACCTCCGGTTGCTAATCTGAAGCCCTCTCTTCCGTGTCAAAACTTTCATTGTGTGTGGTATGTTGTCGTGAGGAAATTTGAAGTCAACGGATCAAACGGTGTTTGGTCGTAACGAATTTCGAACTCGTACCCTCCGGTTGCTAATCTGAAGCCCTCTCTTCCATGTCGAAACTTTCATTGTGTGTTATGATGTCATGGTTCGTTGTCGGCCTTGTGTTGGGTGCAACTTGTTTAAAACCCATGTTATGGTGCTTGTGTCATAAAATCCAACCAACCAGCATTCCTCGTGTAATGCAGCGACCATCCAACACGAGCATTTAAACAGATAAAGGTGTATTTATATGAAATGATTATTTTTCTGACATATATTTGTTTCTCTTTCTGTCTACAATTTCCTGCCAAAAATTCTGTTTAACCTTTTGACTACGGCTATAGATAGCATAACAAGTGCGCGATTCCTTCTGGCGTGATTTTATAACTTTCAAGGTACAACTGCTGTAACGGCAGTAGTCTAAATTCCTTCTTTGGCGCGATCCTTATAACATTCAAGGTACAGTACAACATCCCAAATCCGGACGTCCGAAATCCGGAACTGTCCAAAATCCGGACGTTTTTCTAACCGGGGTTTTTTTTCCTCACTTTTTTACATCTTTCCGACAGTTTTTAAAAATTAAGGAATTAAACCTGGACCTGATTAATGAAACAACGCTAAATAACGGACATGTTCAGAGTAAATACCACACAGTAAAATTAGATTTGCAAGTAAGATTTTTTGCATTGTATTAGAATGGATTTTTCCTTTTTTTTTAAATAATTTTTCCTAATTATATATCTACTATTTTATTATTACTAACGCAAATTAAGATTTTGTTAAATTAAGGTTTTTTTTTTTTTTTAATTCAAATAAATCAAAATTTGGAAAAGTCCGAAATCCGGAATGGTCGAGGATCGGAGGATTCCGGATTTTGGACTCTGTACTGTACAACTAATGGACTTGACCGTTGTCTACATTCTTTCTTGGCACGATCATCTTGGAGATATCAGTGGAAATAAATATCAATCGAAGTATAAACCAATTCAGAGGCTGAGAAAACAAATTCTGCGCGGTTCCTCTTCCTTTTCCTCTTTCCCCTCTATTATTTCCATACGGCCTCTCTAAACAAGTCGGAGGCAAAAGGAAATATCTTCGTACTAAATCACAGATACGACATCCGAAACCAACAGGTGCTCAAACATTAAATGAGCTCTTGTTCTAAAGGGGGCCGTCTGGCGAAATGGGAGATGGGTATTCAGGATTAGAAGGTGACGTCAATGTTGTAGCAGTAGTGTGTGTGCGTAGATTGATCTGTTTGGAACTAGAAAAACAGCTATTTAATTTGTTTCTGGTCACGTGAGAGTCGGTGTTTTGTGCAACATGTGGGCTTGAATGTTTGTGGGTTTATAATTGCCACTAATGACGTGTGTTCATTGAAACCCTAATTGAAGGACACGAGCGGTTTGCAAGACCTTCATAACTCGACGTAATCATCAATTTAAGGCTTGAAGCTTGCACCAAATGCAACATTCAAAATTTTAAATTTAAAAATCGAGTGAATAGTTTAATTGCTAAACTGAATAATCTTGAATTACTTTGCTGAAAATTTTTTCTTTTACTTACTGCATGCAAACATCTTTTATTGTTTTGTTTTTCAGTTACAGTCGATCCTCTTATTTAACAAACCAAAACAATTCGTTATTTGGCGACTTTGACGTGGAATTATACACGAAATTTATTACTATATCGTAGTTAGAATGATAGAAAAGTAAAAGAATCGTTTTCGTTTTGAACGCCATTTTTTTCAAAGAATGAATTTATCAGTTCTGATAAACATATTCAAAATGTTGTGCTGCGGTCAAAAAAACTTCCTCATATTAATTATTGACTATTGCTTCTCTGTCATTGCAAAAAACCTCACAATTCGATCTTGACAATGCCTGAAATAATTGACAGATGTTTTAGGCGACAGAAAGCTGCCTTTTTTCCCCCTTCAAAAGTAGGGGAAAGTCAGACAAAACCGGGCAGGCGAATAAAACCAGGAACCTGCAGTTTGGGCTGGATTATTTCCCGCCCCGAAGAAGACTATTGGAAGGATGCTCTGAAATCTTCGAGTTCATGAAGTTCATTCCTCCGACTGACCAATTCCGGTCAGTCGGAGGAATATCCACTGTAATAAAGGAAGTCCGTAGTGCTACCACGTTACTAGAGAAAATTGCTGTACTCATCAAGATCTTTTCTCACGAGAATTGATCACAATCAGATTCGCCGACCAACCATCATAGTGGTTAAGGTGTTAGCCTCTAGATCGGAAGGTTCCTGGTTCGAATCCGGGTCCGGGCATGGATGTTTGTAAGCGTATGGTGAAGAAGCGGCTGGTGCACTTTAAATCTGTCGTGGCCGAAAGTCCTCACGTTGGGATGGTGTGGAAGTTTGGAGAGTGAGGTGCCAGCTCAGGTGTGCCTCGTCATCTGACCGTGGTTCAAAATGACGAGGTGTTGTCCTCGGATCTCTCCCTTAAGGGATTGATCCCGGACCGTCGTCAATAGCCCGTTGAGTTGCTCCAGTACGACGTTAACTAAAAAATTACCAATTACCACAGTCAGATTCATTCCATCCTGAAACTGCATACGTCAAGTTTTAAATGTCAATATTGGAGATTATGGCCCCTACGGGGCCATGTGCTTCATAATATTTGAAAACGCTGGGCTGGATTATTGCTGCCATCTGTCGGATAACGCATGAAACTAGTTGCAGACAGCCGCCATGTTTGGAGTTGAATGTAAAGCAGTGTAGATTATGTGTTTGTCGATGCCTATGTTTTAAAAAATTCGAGTAGAAAAAGTTCGATTTTTACTCCACCGATTTTACTATGTAGTTTCTAATTGCTTGAAGATTTATTTTAAGTAAGTACAACATCTGATAACACCTCTTTCAGCTATTATTTAAAATTATTAAACCACGTTTTGCATCATGTTTGAAATATGCTAAGCCTTCTTTTCTGATTAATGGCGTAGTCGGATAAAACCGGTACATTGACATTCGGACAGGACCGGATAGGAATGTGAGCTTGGAGAACAAGAAAAAGACCAGAAAAGAAAAACTTTAAACAGAAACTGTTTAAGGTCCTAAGGGAAAATAATGCTAAAACACGAAAGAAAAAAAAGTTCAGCATTATAACATACTCCTCAGCATTAGATAAAGACGACGTGGAATGTGATGAAGCCTGTATCTTTTGTAATGAATTGTACGCCAGGTCAAAATCTCTGGAAGGTTGGATACATTGTACTAATTTATTGTTATAAATAAATATTTTGCAGGAAAACAACAACGTTTTTTAATTATTGCTATACAGTAAGATCCCGTTACAACAAATACCGATACAACGAAAAATCCCGTTATTACGAAAGGCATTGAAGTCCCCATCCGAAAAGCAATTAAAACTATGTTAAATGAATCTCATTATGACGAAATGATCGATTTTTGAAAATCCATATGCAACGAACTATTTGTACAGGCAAAAATATGTTTTCCTTTTATGGTTACCTCAACTGATAACAAGCATGCAGTTTCTTTAGATTCAATGAATTTCGTTTTAGTTGGGCTGAAACCAGCTGCCAAAATAAAAACCGGTTTTCTAAGAAACAAGCAGAAATTTGTCACTGTCGTAACCGTATTTCCCGCCTAATTGCATGGCAAAACTTCAGATTCTTGACCAAGGCATCATCAGAGCTGTAAATCATGCTACAGAACCTTTTTGTTACGTCAATTTCTAAGCGATTTGGAGAAAAATATCCAAAGAAAATGCTACGTGAAGGAAGCTATCGAATGGGTATGTGGATATTGGGATGACATCAGTCAATCAACAATAACAAACTGTTGGAAACATATGCAACCACAGCCAAAGACGCCAATTCAGTTTCAGAAGAAGCCGACTTGAAAGATGAATCAAATACGCACGACATTCAGCAATCTAAGTTAGAGAAAAATTGGAACGCTTCAAAAAATAAAACTGCGGTTCCTGACGACGTGAATTTGAAAAATTATCTCAGTGTAGATGGGGGGGGGGAGAGGACACCGTTTCAACATGTTATGAACTGACCGAAGTAAACATCATCCAATCTATTAAAGACAGCTAAGATGAGGCCAATGAAGGTAGTGAAGATGAAATGAAGAGGCTGTGGTTGGAGATGATGTGGGCAACGCCGCTTCTTAAGAAGCCTTAGCAAGTTAGAAGACAATGCGGACATTTATTTCGTCACAAAGCAATATGCCCGACTTTATCTTTACAAATATTCACCAACTTCAAAATTATTTACTCTCAAATACAACAACAAACCTTGGTCAGATGAAATTCGTAAATTTTCTGAAATAAAGTTTTGTTTCCTCGCATTTTGTTCATTTGTGGTTAATGTTTCCCAAAAGGGGCAAGTTAATTTTTTTTCAGGTTTCAGAAAATGATGAAAAAAATTATTTTTCTCTGGCTGATTTCAATGAATTGCAATAAACTTTCTAATTGCAGCAGCTAATCATAGTATTATATGTAGTCTTCTTTCGAAACAAAAGCCGAATTTACGTATTTAAAATGTTCTTTTTTATTTGAATTAGCAAAATTTAGTTACAACGAAATTTCCGTTACAAATAAAAAATTTTACGGTCCCGTGAAGTTCGTTGTAACTGGAACTTACTGTACATACCCGGTTTTATACGACCTGGTCAGATAAAACCAGGTACTTGCATACTTCTAAAAAATAGTTTATTTAGCCCCCCCCCCAAAAAAAAAATATATATAGTTCTTTCACATTGAAAAATATTTATTTTTGGAAGTAATTTTATTCAAGTAGGTCCTTAGGAGAAAAAAAAAGCACATTTTGGGAACCGGTTTTGTCCAACTTTCCCCTATATATTTTGAATTTAAAGGCAAACTTTCTTTCTCCTAAGTAAAAAAATAATATTCTTACGGAATATGGAATAAAAATTAAAATGAATTCAATAGAAGATATATGGACGGAACTTGATGAAAGATCGTAAATAGGGGTTCATTAAAAATAGTACCATTGCATTTTTTCGGAAAATTACGTTAATTTAAAGAAATTATGATACAAATTAGCATAGTTCTCGGAGACAGCATACTCTTATGAATTCAACATTCGTTTTGAGTGTTTCCATTGCAATCCCTTAAAAATGTGTCTTTTAACACAAAATGATGTCCTTATCTTACTTCTTTCATCCAAGAAAATTGGAAACCGTCACGAGGCTTAAGTCTGTTTAGCTTAGCAGATAACAAATTTCGGATTTCTCTCAAAGTTATATCCTATACCACAAAGTAAACTACGAGAAATGTTATCTAACTCGCCATTTCTTAACTATTAATAGCAAATTTCTTGATAATAGATGTCCCTGCTGTTGTTTACTTGTGTGTGTATATATATATATATATATATATATATATATATATATATATATATATATATATATATATATATATATATATATATATATATATATATATATATATATATAAATGGACTGTACTTTGATATTTGGTTACTAAATAAACTTCGCCAGAATCATTACAGTAAAAAAATCACTGTAGTGTTAAAAAGAGATAGAAAAACCTAACATCTGCATGACTGAAAAGTGCATTAAAGCAGTAGATGTGATGTTACGTGAGTCAAATACGAATTTCATTGATTGTTTCTAAAAGGAATAAATTGTACCGGGTAAAAAAAATAACATATCCTAATATGCGGGTCTCTATTTAAAAGGCATAAGTACTCTGACTATTTGAGAGGGCTTTTGTAAAGCTAAATGTAGGTATAGGTGTTTTTGTGATTGAATTTGATCTCTCTACGAGATGCATTTTCTGTCAAGATAAATACAGATGGCGATAGTATTTCTGCTGTGACATGTTTATCCTGTTCGCATTCTGAATATGACGTCAGTTGGCTTGTTTTTTAATGAAATTCTAGCACTTCGAAAGTATAGATTTCTAATAATAAATTTCGAATTGACGTAAGATAGTTGATTGGTCAACGCCAATTAGATTAAACGTTGCCAAGACAGCGACAACAACATTTTAAGGTTACGCATATGTGTAATTTCGTGATACCATCTGAACAGCAGAAGTAAAACTTCGAATACCGTTTAATTTGTCTGTGTTTACACCAAAAATTTCTCATATAATGTCAAATTATTTTATTAAATAATTGAATTTTTTAAGATTTTTTATTTTTTTTACAAGGAAACCTATTAACAAAACTTTTTGCAGTGGAGTTTTAAAATACATTATCTCTGTCGTTATGTTTCGAATTTCATGAATTAGTGTCATAAAATTAATAAAAAGGCAATTTTTGAAAAAAAAGGACTATATATTTTGGCATAATATTAAATGACAAAAAAAAGAAACGATTTAAGGCAGAATTCTATTCCTGATTTTTATATTCTATTTCACTTCACAATTATGTTCACATATAATAACCCTTTTAACCATATATGACTACTTTTAATTCTAAGAACATTTTTATTTTGCATCTTCTTTTTGTAAATTCTAAATAAAAATTTTGGATTCTTTAATATTGCATCATTAACTCAATTTTTACTATCGTTTGTCATCTACAATTTAAATTAGCATTGGGCAGCAACATTATTTATCGTGAGGCATTAAATGCAACATAGCAATTTTAATGCAGAATTCCAAAATAATAAGCTGAAGTATTAACATAATTGTTTTTTCAGATATTTCTATAAAAAATTATTTTTCAAAACAAGATTGTAATTTTACTTCTCGCTGAATCATTTGTTTTCGAAAGTTGATATTTTTTCCTATTTCTCACTTTTATGGCATCTTTACGCAAATGTACTACATCTAATCGAAATGGCTCTACGATATAAAATTACTAAGGCGAATAGAGATTCTTAAATTTCATTTTCATGACCATCTTTGTAAAACCATAATGCGCAAAACCATAAACAATAATTTCAGCTTTTACTTTCAATTTTCATGCAGATCATGAAAATAAGAATTCTTATACTATGGCACCTTTTTCAAGCATATTCTAAAGTGTGATATTTATTATTGAATTTATAGAATAATCGTTGAATATGTTATTTGAGTAAAAGTATTACATTTTCATCTAAAATCTTTTGTTTCAATCTACGCAAAAACTCGTAGGGTTTGTACTTTTTAAATGCCATTCAAATTTTTAAGCTACATTAAAAATATTTTTATATTGTAGTACTATATTCCCGTATGTAATTAATTTTTCCATTATTAAAAATTCCATTTAAGAATATATTTTGATTTTTTTTTTTTGTATTTGTTTAAGATTTGGTTTTTGGAGTTGGCTTTTCTGCTGAACTCTTTTTTTTTTCTCTCAATTTTCAAATTCAAAAATACATATTATTTCATAAAATTTCAAAAAACGACAAAAGGGATTGTATAATTTTTTTAATTTGGAAGATATTCCCTTTTGAGTTTGCTTATTTCTGAAATAATAGTTGTCTGCTTTAAATTTTGACTGAAAAATGCTTTTTTGTTTGAAAAATAATTCTTTTTGCCATTTCTCTTCATTTATTCGAACAAATTATTTATTCAGTATCGAGACTTATTCGGTATGCATTTTGTAACTTCTCGATAGCAAAATTGAGATTTTTTCAATTAAAATCGATTTTATGAAACTCGAGCAAATGCTGGAAATCAAATCTTAAAAAGTATACTACAGACTTTTAATAATAATAAGAAGACAATCATAGAAATTTTGAATCTAAAGTAAAATTCATTCGAAGATTTTCAATATCTTTTCGTTCTTTAACGAATTTGACTTTTGACTTTTTTTATTTGTGTCACTTTACTAGAAAAGAAGGGATATGTATTAACCGAATTAAAACTATTCTATTAAGCAGTTTAAACATACAGTGGTCCCAAAATAGAGTTTACGCCCTGAAGAGATTTCTTTAAATATACAACTTTAAATAACAAATGATTATTTGAACCTACTTTTTATAAGAATGGTGAAGTATTTAGAAATATATTAAGCTAAAAATAATTCCATATTGGCTGTAACATTTGAAAAGGTAAAGTTTTAACTATAAAATTTACCAAAATTCTGTGTCGCAAAATTGCCTATTTCTTACAAACTCAATAACGTAAAATAAAGTTTTGTTGCAGCAATGTAAAGCAGCTTTTAAGCGGATAATCATTGAACTGGCGATAATTTTTCTTGTTTTGTGAATATTTTTGTCAATTTCTCTCATAGAATCGATCGTACGAGTAGTGAGTAGATAGTGATTTTAACCATATAACCATAAATTGGTCATTTTCTATAAGGACCACAAATTTTGAAGTCAATGAAGTCCTGAAATTATAGTATAGTGTACAGGAGCTTTTTAAGGTGGTACAGAGGGTGAACAGAAAAGAAAGAGGAACTAACTATTTTTTCTCTGCACCTCCTCTCCATGTGGAGATGATATCAATACACTCAAAATGTGATAAGAAATGCCAATTTTGAAATTTTTTTTTCTTTTGTGTTGAATATTTCTCTCTCTCTTTCTTCCATGATTTCATTAATAGAAAGTAAATGTCCAACCTCTCCAACTAGAATTTTGCACACTCCCAAGCACAAATGAGTGGAACAGAAAGTTCTTATTGATGAAATTTTAGAAGAGCATTTTACTAACAAAAAAAATTAACGTGCTCTGATTTTGGATTAAGTCAAATTTTATCGTATGTTGGTAACATCTCCATAGAGAAGTATATATATAGAGCAAAAGTAGTCAAATTAATTTCTCTCTCACCTTGAACAGCTATTACGTCCCTAATTTAATCTCAAGTCTTCAATGGGCTCGAACATTTGTGGTTCTAATAGGAGAAAATGGTTAAAAAAAAACACTGTATTGAGTTCCAAGAACTTAAAAAAGATAAATGGACAAAAATATTCGGAAAAACAACGCAAATTCACGTCAATTCACAATGCCTCTCCTTTAAAACCTGTTTTACAATGCTAAAATATGTACAACAAAACTTTCATTTGCATTTTTATTGTATTATTGTATGAAATAGGCTGGGTGTATACTCAATTTTGTGACAGGTTTAAATGTATCCCAACCATACAAAACTCTATCTTTAAAAATATTAAAGCAAATATGGAATTGTTTTGGTCCCAGTGTTTCTAAATATACCCATTCAAACAAATACTTTACCATTCAAACAACTAGTACGTTCAAATTATATACTGCAGTTAGAGGCTTTCTGTGTATATTTAATTTCGGTTTAGGTTGATTTGGGTTTTATGGCGCAAGGTCCAATATTGGACAAGCTGTGCCACCTAATTTCAGAAGGCACTGTATACGTATTTAGGTACAGCTACACTCTACGTTTATGAGTGATGGCAACGGCTTGGCGATTTTTTTTTGGCGCACTTTTAGTAGTGAGTTACGATAAATTAAGGCAACCCATCTTTCGTTGCTGTTGTTGTGGTTTTCACGGCAACCTCGGCAAACGGAAACTTTCAATTTCCATTTTGAATATTCTAGAAAGTTCTTCCAAAATCCTTTAAAATCGTTTGATTTGATTGATTCGTTTGAAATTTTTTCTTTCCTCCCATTGGTTATTTTGTTTTTAAAATATCATTTTATTGCATTGGTCCTTTTAAATCGTTTTCTGTGATACCATTGGTCCATTCATTTGTATTTTGACAGTTGTGAAATTTTTATTTTGTTATAATAGTTTTCACGACAGGATTAAGAGTTTTGTTTTTTTGACCATTTTCGTTTTCATTTTTTTTTACGAGAGAATTCTGACGTTATCAGGTATTATTTCTTGCTTTTTTTTCTTTTGTAAATCTTTTTCTTTTTCAACATGCTCACTGTATTTAGTGTAATTGATAAGTTTCAGGGTATTCTTACCATTCGTAGCGTAGTTTCTCTGCTGGTTCACAAATGTGTTTTGATATGTGATTAAGCTTACTACTTTTTGTGAAATTTTTTTTTAAATATACTTTTTAAAACGTTCTGAAATTTGCTTAAAAAGTGTGTTGTAAAAAGAAAAAAAATTGTGACAGAAAAAGAGTTAAGAAATAATTATTTCCTTGGCGACTAAAGAAGTGCGCCAAAAAAAATCGCCAAGCCGTTGCCATCAGTCATAAACGTAGAGTGTAGCTGTACCCGTATTTATATCGAGAACAAATTCTAGCAAAAATAAAACCAATACTTTTTTGAAAATCATCTATATTAAAGCGAGTCATATTTGTGATAAAAACCTGCTCAACTTTGAAACTTGAAATTTTGCACAAATGCACCTCGGGAATTCGGAGTTTGCAAACATTTTGGAATGTTTGAGTTTTAGAAAGGAATAGTTGTGTGAAAAACTTTGAAAACCAAAAATGCATTTCTGTGTACGTGACGAGCGATTTCTACACAAACTCGAGACACCATTCAAACTTAAATTGCTTTATCAACATTGCTGGTGAAACAATATCTTCCAAAAATTATTTTTACAGAATCCAAATTCTAAAAATTTTTGTTGAACTTTTTATTTTTTTCCAAAATATTAGTTCCGAATTATGATTGGGAGATGATATAAAAATAATATTAAACATTCAATTTTGTGATGGAAATTCATTTTTTAAGTCTAGCACATACTTTTTAATTCTACAGTATTCTACTCTTTTACTTCGCATTAGAATATAGAGAAAAATAATTGAAATTTGAGGAAAAAGCTATTTCATGCAAAGCATTTTACCACAATTTCAACTACTTTAACTTTATTTTTCTTGTTGGAAACAGATCTTTTTTAACAAGAAAAGCACAGCAAAAAACTTTTAATAAAAACTGGTTTACTGGTTATAAAAGTTTAATTTGCTGCTCGGAATTCACTCAATCTGGCAATACCATAATTAATGTTTTATTTTTTTTTTCAAGAATTCAATTAAACTTACTTCGGACTGGCCTTAACTTAGTGACAAAAAAAACCACACCTCATACTTAAAAAATTAAGAAAAAAAAACCAGTCAATATTAAATTTTTTTTTTTTAATCAGCTATTTTCTTATCTACCAATTTATAGGGTTACCAAATACATATGCAGGCTCATTTATCAAGTGCTATACTGTAAATATTGGAGATTGAGGCCACTTCGTAGCCATGTTCTCCAAGACCTCATCAACAACTTTTTATTTCAAATTAGAATTCTGAGTTTATGTATCCAAGTTAAGACAGCGAAATGTGTTTATAATCGAGCATAAATGGGTATTATTAATAATTGTTATACAGGGTGGTCCCGAATTCATGGTACAAACTTTAATGGTAGGTACAGGACATTGTAACAATGATTTATTGTATAGGAATGTATAGTCGCAAGTGACGCGGTGAGGCGTAAACAGGGGAAATAAAAGGAAAGAGAAATGGAGTGATCGGTTGGTATCATTGCCGGTAGAGGGCAGTAGATGTCTAGCCGCTGTTGAATATGATGCATCGCAGTAGGGAAAAGCGCCATTCACAATTGTGCTGCCGTAGACGATGGGTGACTTTACATATGCAGAAAAAGCAGACATGCATTACATGTACGGCCGTGCAAATGGTAACGGCAGAGCTGCGTTACGAATGTATCGCGCGGAGTATCCTGATCGACGAATGCCGGATCATAGAATTTTTCAACGGTTACATCGTCAACTTTGTGAAACAGGTGCGTTCGACGTCAACAGACATGGCGCTGGTCGAGTAAGAGCTGTACGCACTCCAAGGCTGGAAGAAAGCATCTTGAACATTGTGGCTGATAGACCCGAGTCAAGCACAAGAACTGTTGCGCGTGACGTAGGTGTGAGTCATCAGACTGTATGCAGAGTGTTAAACGAAAATCGCTTACACCCCTTCCATTTTCAGAAAGTACAAGCATTGAATCCGGCAGATTATCCTCGCCGCGTGAACTTCTGCCTGTGGGTGATGCAGCAATGTGCGTTGCAGCCGGATTTCGTAGATTATGTGCTATTTACAGATGAAGCGACATTTTCACGCGAGGGTGTCTTTAATGCGCACAATTCCCATGTGTGGGCAACCGATAATCCACATGCAACGCGTCGACATGCGTTTCAACAACGTTTCAGTATTAATGTGTGGGCTGGTATTGTGAACGACTTTTTGATTGGCCCATACTTACTACCCACGCGGCTCACTGGCGGAAGCTATCTTATTTTTCTGAAAGAAGTGTTACCACAACTGCTGCATGATGTTCCGATCGCCATTCGTAACCGCATGTGGTTTCAGCACGATGGGGCGCCAGCACACTTCAGCATTGATGTACGGAATTACCTGAATGCCACGTTTGGTACTCGATGGATTGGGCGTGGTGGACCAGTCCCTTGGCCACCCCGATCTCCCGATTTATCGAGCCTCGATTACTTTTTATGGGGACATCTAAAGCATCTTGTTTATGAGACTCCAGTTGACTCAGATGAGGATCTCGTCGCTCGCTTATCTGTAGCTGCTGCAGGTGTGCGTGAAATACCAGGCATCTTTGAACGTGTACGCCAATCGCTCCACCGACGCTGTCAAGCATGTATCGATACTGGTGGACGCAATTTTGAACAATTACTGTAAACATGACACTTGTCAACAACGCTTTCAATAAAATCTTTGTTTTTCCTTTCGGCCGTTATTTCCCCTGTTTTCGCCTCACCGCGTCACTTGCGACTATACATTCCTATACAATAAATCATTGTTACAATGTCCTGTACCTACCATTAAAGTTTGTACCATGAATTCGGGACCACCCTGTATATGTAAATAAACTACTTTTACGAGTATATTTTATTCATATATCTTTTAAATTGCTCTAACCCTGAGTAGATTCGAAGTTGAAATCCAACACACGTGTGTTTGCTCACTATTTCAAATTATTGTATAAACGAAATTAATCATGAATATATCAAATTTAGTTGTCACGTTTTGCTAATAATGGTAAAATTCGGAAATATCGCATTCCCGATTCAATAGTTATATTTTAAGTACTTAAAATATTAGTTTTAGAAAAACTTATATCCCTTTCATAAAATTAAGTTTTTCGTGTTCCAAAATGACATTTGATCGCTAGTTTTAGGTTGGGGAGAACTACTGATATACCGTTCACTATCTCAAAAAACGTTGATCTTTCACTTGTGCTACGTTACGGTACACAAAACAATATCTATATATATAATTCTCTTACGTGGCACGCAAAAAAGACGTTATTTGTAATCGCGTTTTGGCAACACTGTACGATTGTTTGTTTATCGCGAAGTCTCGCGCATCGATTGAATCTATAGCGTTATCGGATGAAATTTTATTGAAAAAAAAAAAATTTAATGAGCTGTTGCAGTTAGTTTATAATAGAAATCAAAGAAAGCGGAGGATCTTTTCAAGGCCATTTAAAAAACGGTCCATTTCAGGGCCAACAATTATAGTTCATCAAGGCGCTTGCACTACAACTTTCGGCAACAAACTCAATGAAAAAGTGTGGGTCGTTTGAGTGCTGAGAAAATGTACACACAAACACCATGCTGGGTATTCAATTTCCAAAGCAACGCTCACATTTCGAGGCAAAATTTGCACAAAGTTTTCATTTGAATTCTGATTTTAGAGATACCGTATATATTTTTTCTGTAATACAGCAAATTTAGATTTCAAAAACATTTTTTTTGGTAACATATTTTGTAAACAATCCCTTCTGCTAGGACACATGTCTTCATTGAGGCGAGCTAAGCGAGCATAGGTTCGCTCAGCGAACCAATGAGGATTGCGAAGCAATGCTCCGGGGGTTGGCGAGCGTTAGCGAGCAGGCCCCCTAGTAGCAATAAAATTGTCTGTTATAAATTTTGAAAAATCTAAAGAGAACCATAAGTACTGCATAAATCAATGAGTACCATGGAAATGCTTACAAAAACTTTAATTTTCAGTCCACAGTGTTTTTACTAGCTTTCTTATAACTCGTATGAAACAGGTCGTATGAATTTCAACTTATAGCTGCTATTTTGCCGACAGCCGACAAAAGCTTTAAAAAGAATTATCGCACCTCCCTATTTCCATACAATCGAACATATGCATTAATTTCGGGAAACATGCAGGGGAATTAGTCGAAAAGGAGAAAATTGCAAAAAGTAAAGTTCTAAGTCACATGCTATGAGACTAATAAAAATTTATTTTCATTCACAATATATTTTGATTTTTGAACTGCATCTCCTAAAATTTAGAAAATCTATTTTTGCTGAATCCGTATGAGGGGGGTTGTTCAATTAAAGTCGCACTGGATCAGCAAAGGGGGTTGTTGTTTGTGTGTATCGACGGTCTGGGATCATTTAAAGGAAAGATCAAACGACATCTCGTAATTCTGAACCAGTTAGATGACGAGTTTACCGAATAAGATTAAGTATATGTAATCAATCCCTTAAGGGAAAGATTCGATGACAACACCTCGTAATTTTGAACCACGGTCAGATGACGAAGCAACACCTGAGCTGGCACCCCACACTACAAACCAACTTGAGGACTTTCGGCCACGACATATTTAAGGTGCACCAGCCGTCTCTACACCATACGCGTACAAACATTCATGCCCGGACCCGGATTTGAACCAGGAACCTTTCTATCTAGAGGCTAACACCTTAACCACTATACCGGTTAGTCGGCGGATTAAGTATAGAAAAGGTAGCTAAAATGATTTAGTCTTTAATTGTGTAGAAAGCTTTTATTTATAGCTTAAGATATTTGGAAACTTCGTAAATTCACTAATTACCTAATTCCATCTGAAATTACTTTTTCTACATTTTGAATTCCAGAAAATTTGTGACAGAAGTGTTCTGTTGAACTTAATCTTCAAATGATGGATTCGGTTCTTTTTAAAATTTACAATTAAATTTTACAAATGAGGTACCATTTGGGAACAAAGTTCGGTAATATATTACCATAAAATTTAGATAGGAATTGCAATAAACTACAAAATAGTAATTGTAAAAAAGGATAAAAAATTGATTTAAACAAGAGTGAATTCCATTTGTTTTCATATTACATGCATTCTAACAATGGCTTGAAATAAACAATTGGAACTTCCGAATCACAAAATAATGCAGAAAATTGGTACAGAAGGTGAACGAATACATTCTTTAGCTAGAAAGAAATTGAAGACAGCACAACTATGTTACTCAGTTTAAAAAGATTACTGCCAAAAGTTCCACTAATTTTAAGATACAAAGATAATTTACAAACAATACAAAGATGCTCCACAAAGATAATTTGCAAACGATTTCGAATCTCAACCTTTCTCATCAGCATCATATTACATAAACGAATATTCGCATATTCTTACCCCCCCCACCCCCCATTGAAACATTCAAGCATCCTCTCTCTAAAATGGGCCTCTGTATCCCAGTTGGAAGATCAACGGTTCAGTTGACCAAACCAGACGGATAACCGGAGGATTGTGAGTTCGAAACTGGGTTCAGCAAAAGACCGTTGTGTACACGGGGGCTGTTGTACGTTAAATCTGTCGTGGACTCGAATGTCCTTATGTTAGCATGATGTGAAAGTTTGGAGAGTTGTGTGCCATACCAGGTGTGAACCTCGTCATCTGACCAAAGTTCGAAATTACGAGGCGCTGTCCTTTGATCTTTCTCTCCGGAATTCATTCCGAACCGTCGTCAATAGCCCGTCGTGTTGGTCCAGTGCGACGTTGATTTAAATACTTACCACTATAAGATATGGTTAAAATTAATTTCTCCATTTTAAATATTCAAAAGCTATGAAAAATATTTTACGACCAAATTCGGAACTCATGCTTAAAACAGATAATAAATTCACAAAAAAGATGTTGCACAACCTGATACCGCTAGATATTTTAAATATCGTCGCACTGGAGCATTCAAAGGGAACCTCATACCAGATTTTCAGAATGTTTGTGATTAATTTTTAAGATTATTGCCAAAGCTCAACTGGTTAGGACAAACTACTTCCGAATTCAAATCTGAATTTGAGCCCAGATTATAACACGTGTTCGAACTCGCATCGACACATCAAGCATGTCATCAGACTCGATTCAATTCGAATTTCACAATTCCAAGCATTTCATTAGTTTCTCGGAAAAAAATTCAAATGGCGAAAACTCGGAACCGAAACAGAATACGAAACGGCAGATCGTCACAAAAACATTCGGAACAGAACACGAGATTCGCGTACTCGGATCTCAAAAAATAAACACTGCCCGCAGCGCCGCGAGCGGTGGAATACGCAACCAAAACCTACCTCCATCGGCGACAAGCGTGGGTGTTCAGGGAAGAAGACTACCGAGAAGAGAACGATACGGGTCCGCTCAGCCTTCCGAAAATTTTGAATCAGGCGAAATGCGGCGGCATGTTGGGTTCGCACTTTCCGTCTCAGGGTCAGAAGGGCGTCGTCGTGACGTCAGGATAGGTGTGGCCTGCGAGCCATGGCCCGCCGCTGTTAAGAGATTATTGTTCTGCCGTTTTCCCGCATGGGTGAAAGAGTTGGGTGCACGGGGGCGTAACTGGATCATTAGGAACGAACGATCGCGCTCGTCTTTTAATGATCAATTCTCAGGTAGCTTGGCTGGGAAACAAACACTTGTGCAGGAGGTTTTGGCGCCAAACAGTGGGAAGGCACTGGAGTCAACGTGGGGGGCACATGAAAAGGGATGTCCGAAGTAGTGATGCGACATCGATGTTGATAATATATCGCCCCAAAAATATCGATGTTTTCAAACATCGATGTTTTTTAAATTCTGTGTATTTAAACTTTTTTCCCCAATTTCTTAAAACTGGTTTAGCAACTATTAATGCGACATCGACAGCAAAACATCGATGTTCAAAATTAATAGATCGATGTTGATAATACATCGCCACCAAAACATCGATGCTTTTAAAATTCAGTGTATTTAACCTTTTCCCCCATTTTTTAAAACTGGTTTAGCAACTATTAATGCGACATCGGCTCCAATACATCGATGTTTTTTATAAAACATCAATGTTTTGAAAACAGCGACATCGATGTCACATCCATACTTTTCAGACCCTTCACCTTTGGCCACTTTGGTCTCAAAGTATGTTCAATTAGCTAATTATAAAAATTATGTTACTTGGTTATTTTTTAATTTTTATAACAGTACTTTTTTATTTAAAAATAAAACATCGACAACGTAAAAGTATCGACAGGTACAAACATCGATGTTACAAAAGCATTGACTACAATACATCAATGTTTTGCAAACATCGATGTTTTTTTTAAAAACATTGATGTATTTAACATCGATGTATTGGGGTCGATGTTTTGGTAACATCGATGTTTATACTTGTCGATGTTTCATTTTAAATGAAAAAAGTACCGTTATAAAATTTTTAAAAATAACCAAGTAGCATAATTTTCATAATCAGCAAATTGAACATACTTTGAGACCAAAGTGGCCAAGGATGAAGGGTCTGAAAAGTAGGGATGCGACATCGATGTCGATGTTTTATAAACATTGATGTTTTAGAAAAAACATCGATGTATTGGAGCCGATGTCGCATCACTAGTTGCTAAACCAGTTTTAAGAAACGGGGAAACAAGTTTAAATACACTGAATTTTAAAAACATCGATGTTTGGAAACATCAATGTTTTTGGGCGATGTATTATGAACATCGATGTTTTAATTTTGAACATCGATGTTTTGCTATCGATGTCGCATCCCTAATCCCTAGTCCGAAAGAGGTACAATTATTCTGTTTGACTTTCCATTCTTTTACTATCCAGAATAAAATTAGCTCAAATCTGTGATTAAAATACAAGTTCACTGCCACCTTTGTATCATGGTGGCGCAGATTCGATGTCTGTAGTTTTACGATGGGTGTATTTTTCTTTCCTGTGTCAATAAATCTTTTCTTGTGATATGCCCATTCACTTGACGTTGTATGTCTTGTGTTTGGCGCAGATTTGCCTAATATAATCCATGTGCCATGACATTAAACCAATCCACAAATAGGTCACTCCTTTCAACAACGTCATATCTCAAAAAAAGTGATTTTTCAGGGGTGATTTTAAAGATTAAAAGCAGATTGAAATGTACTTAAATAAATATTACTTCTGCTCTCTAGCGGCTAAGTATTGAGCGGTGAGATATAACGATATTATACAGGAATATATTACTCTTTCTGGGCATTCTGAAAACAGGCATAGCTAAAAAGAGCCGATTTTTGAGATACGACGTTGTTGGAAGGAGTCAGCGATATGGGTCGTTGGTACTATGGTACCGAGACAAGAAACCTAAGGTGCGAAAAAATGTTTTAAAACATTTTGCGCTGCAATGGGCCACCTGTTTCCGAAAATGCAAGAAGTCAAGAATAATTTCATCATACTTATAATTAAGGTGTATAACCCTTGCATGAGGAAAAAATGAAATTTTATAATTTGTGCATTCAAACATTGAATACTTGGAATAGATATGGAACAAGAGTCCCATCGTGTATACCAGTGGTTCCGTGCTCCGTGGAGCTCTAAAGTCCTTCGTACTTCCCAAATGGGCTTCGCGGTCGTTCCAGGAAAATGAAATACATTTCCTGGAGCGACCGCTATAAATCCAGGAAATATAAATTAAATTTAATAAAGAATAAGGAACAAAAAGTAGAATTAAAATAAGAAAACTGGAAAATATTGTAGTGCGAGACGGAAGATGACAAGTATGGACGTTATCGTTTCTCTCACAATACAAAATCTGTTGTAAAGTCAGTTCCCCTCCGCAACAATCCAGTGTCACAAAATAATCTATATATAAAACGCTTATGGTGGCGGGAAAAAGGATCTATATTTCTTTCTCCCCGTTGGCAACGATCCGTTTGTTTACAAATCTCAAACACGGCGTCGATTATTTCGCTATACCGTTGAGCTACTAATTTAAAATGAGTTTTTTGCGATCTGATATATTTTTACTGTAAATTAATTCATTTAATGATGCTATTCTTTCTGTGATAGTGGTAAAGCTAGGCTAAAATATTTTCAGAAATATTCTCTAGCACACAGCTCTCAGAAAAGGATAAAATATGCTTACTGTTTGCAATGTGTCAATATTATAGGTTAGTTTAGCAATGATTTTACATCAGAAAGGTTTTCACTTGCTCACTGCTCTCATAGAATGACAAAAGTTGATTACTCTTTGCACCGTGTAAATATTATAGGTTAGATTTGTTTTGGCACTCTATTTGTACATACTATAGTGTCTCAGATATATTTTTACTGTAAATAAATTCACTCAATGATGCTATTCTTTCTGTGATAGTGGTAAAGCTAGGCTAAAATATTTTCAGAAAGATTCTCTAGCACACAGCTCTCAGAAAAGGATAAAATATGCTTACTGTTTGCAATGTGTCAATATTATAGGTTAGTTTAGCAATGATTTTACATCAGAAAGGTTTTCACTTGCTCACTGCTCTCATAGAATGACAAAAGTTGCTTACTCTTTGCAACGTGTAAATATTATAGGTTAGATTGGTTTTGGCACTGTGTTTGTACATACTATAGTGTCTCAGATATATTTTTACTGTAAATAAATTCACTCAATGATGCTATTATTTCTGTGATAGTGATAAAGCTAGACTAAAATATTTTAGTGTCCGTTGATCGAGCAAAGCGAGCACGGATCGCGAAGCGATCCAAAGGAACTGCGTAAGCAATTCCGGGGGTTGGAGAGCGGCAGCGAGTAGGAGGCATTAGCCCCCTAGTTAACTTTAATGTCGCTTAAACAAAAAGTTGCAAGAGCTTTATTTTACCAAAAAGTTTTAATCTTATTTCCCGAAAACGTAATTGTTTGAATTAGCGGGAGACGCTGGAGACATTGTCTTGCTCGCGCATGTGGGCAGGAGAACGAAAGGTGAAGGGTGAAAAAAGAGAGGCTCCAAACGTTGCTCACACAAGTTCTACTAGTGATTAAATAGTGGAGATCTCAATGTTGATGTTATCACTACTTGGGTTTGGAGGTGATCTATTGGAAGACCCTAAAACATCCACTATACCGCCCACCTTGAAATGCTATATTTCAAAAATACACAAAGTACAATTTCTAGAAATGGTATACAATAAAGGCATTGCAAAAGTTAAAAAAGTAAAATACGAAATAATACTGTAAGATACAGCACAGTGCATATAATTTGAGTCGAGATTCTTCTGCAAAACGCAGAAATGACACTAGAAAAATTAACTCACTTTGCAACAATTGGCAAAGTTCATGTACAGATAGTTTTAGGACTTCACAGAAACCACTCACACACGCATCTCTTCCTGAAAAAGGCTCAGTAATTATGTCCATCTTCCACTCAAGGGGAAGTCGTTCATCCTTTAGAATCACCAAGTCTACGATTTGTATGTTGTCTTTCATACAAAACTACTTAGCCTTTGTAATTGCTGCAGATATTCTGTTTTCCATCGTTTCCAAACAGAACAGCTGTTTATATAATTGTCATCGAGAAAGTCAGTTCACTTTCGATGTGATGAAATCTGGTTCAGTAATTTAAGTGATGGTATATCCTATGAGACAATGCCCTGGCATTAGAGCTGTCAAGCCATTTGGGTTATTTGACAGTGCTGATATGGATCTTGAATTGAGACAGGCTTCGTTTTGAGCTATAATGACGTAAAACTCTTTGCAGGGTAAAATAACATTTGATTTTATTCTATTGAGATGTTTCAGCAATTTTATGTATGTTTCCCTCAGACCACCCATGTGAGAAGATTGGGAGATTGAAGAGTAGATTTATACTTTCAATACCTAAGCGACGAGCAACACTCGCTGTGGTTTCGTGAGAATTGAACACCTTTTGAAATTCTCTTAATTTACTCGGGTAGGTGTTCCAAATATCGCCTACTCGTGTTTGCAAGCTTCTATGCACGACGTCTATGAGTTTATGTAGTTACCTTGACGGTCTAGGGTTTAGCCACATGTAGCACCACCGGCAAGTTTCCTATCAGTTATGTCAACAACACTATTGCATCTGAAATATTTGAGGCTGTGATCACACGCCACACACACACACACAGAGATACCCACACATATACACACACAACGTATTTTTTGTCTCCAATCAATTCAGAGAATATCCAGGTAAATGTTTCCAAATCATAATTCCGTTTATATGACTTGGAATTACATTAAATACAATACTAAAGGTAGGTAGGTATGCTTTACTAGTAACTCGTTTTAATAATAGCTTCTAATTTCATCTGGTGGGTGGTAATAGGAACAGGGGTAGGCGATATTAGGAACCCACTCTTGAAAATTCTATTGGAAACTTTTTAAAATTTTACTATTTAACTTAAATTGACATAAATAAATAAGGTATATGATCTCTGGAAACCAAAGGAGAATGATTCCTAGTGATATTTATTTAGTTTCCAGCTTGATTTACCAACCCAGGAGGCTGAGATACAGAGAAATAGTTAGGGTAGGCGATATTTGGAACACCTACTATATTAATCCTGACAAAGTTACTGCCATAGTCAAGTCACTGTAGATGGCAACGCATGTACCATCACGGGAGACAATGTTTTAAAACTGCAATGAATACGCCCGTTGATAAATCACTGACCAGATCACCTTTGAGGTGAAGCACACGCATAAATCAAAATACGCCTTGCTAGTTTTGGCTCTGGTATGCTTTGAAATGCGCATGGAAAATGGTCTGCAGGAATCCACATCACTCAGTAAAAGTCGGGACGGA
This sequence comes from Metellina segmentata, assembly GCA_947359465.1. Classification (NCBI taxonomy): domain Eukaryota; kingdom Metazoa; phylum Arthropoda; class Arachnida; order Araneae; family Tetragnathidae; genus Metellina; species Metellina segmentata. The sequence continues at coordinate 44,493,074 of OX375882.1, read as the reverse complement.
GGTTTACTCATGGTCCAGGTAAATAATTCAGTAGTTGTTTTGCAGTTCGTGGTTGAGTTAAAACACAGATTACGCATTTTTTTTTACGAGAATCTGAATGATATTAAATGATTTAACTGATACAACGGTCTTGTTAAAAGTCATGGCCTAGTATGTAGGTTTTTGTTATAGTTTTTTATAGAGCTGCAATAGCTCTCGGGTCGTCTGTCACTGGTTCGATGATTGTAGCAATCGCAGTAGGTTTGTGACGGTATGGACGATTATGGATAGCTTTGGGAAGTACTTGAACAAAACCGGAGCATGCCCTTCCTGATAGCTTGAATTGTCTTGGCGCTTCTGACAGGGTACCCGACCAGTGTATGTGTATGGAATTCTGAGGAATAGAAACACGAACGGTCAGGCCTTCCGAACGGGTCTTTTTTCGATTCACATTGCCTAGGTGGTCTGTATCACTCGGTGGTACCGAACTTGAATTGCCTACTCGAAGAGACACTCTGACTGTCCAGTATCCGCATAAAATACGATCTCCACATCCTCGCTTTGGCTTCCAGAGTACCTCTCCAGAATTAGTTTATGCTCGGCACTCTTTCGGTGGTTCTAGAAGATCTTGACACTCTGGGCAGTAACGCGACATGGCATGATTGAAACTGCCCTTTGAGGAAAGTAGGCAATTTGCAGGTTTTAACAGAGCCATCAAGTGCAATGTGGAATTGGATAAACCTACCTCTTTTTCGTAGAGAATCATTCAGATTAGAAACACATAGGTGAACACATAGTTTCTTTACAATTTTTAAAAGGTTCAACTAGACATAAAACTATTCATTCAAATATATGCTCATGAGCAACAAGAGCATTGTCAAGTACTTTGAGGTGGCCATTTAGCAATATTTCAGGACACACAACGCCAAGCAAGATATCCATTCAACCAGGTTCATAATAACTTGTATCCATTAATTTAAACAAATTGAAACCGAATTTACTGAGTTTTAAAGTAAATTACATGTTATTTTTGTTAAAATATGCATTTAAATATACAGGGTGTTTTGAAACTCATGGGCAAAATTTTAAGGGGTGATAGAAAACATCTAAACAAGCAATTTTCACCATACAACGCATGGGCGGAGAGCAAGAGATGAACCGCTAGACGGCGCTGTAATGGAAAGCATAAAGCGCGAGTTTTCTTACACATCGTCATTTTGGCTGATGAAAGTCACATGACTTGAAGCCACTCCCACCTCCCTACTCCTGCATACCAACGATGCTCGGAGCTCCACCCGTCATTCAGACGAAGGACTCCGAACCGCTTGGACTGCTCTCTGCTGTCAATCTGCGACAAGCTCCTGTCATCTACCGTCCACCGACCACCCCCCCTTATGAACTTTCTCGTTTCGATTCTTTCTACTTTAGATGTGGAGATAAGCGGCGTGCCGCCGCGGGTGCTCCCTAAGTGATTGTCCAGTCCAGTCCACATCGTCATTTCTACCATGGATTTCAGAAGGCATGGCGACGTATAGTAATCAGGAAAACGCGGACATGTATTTTATGTATGGTCTTGCGAATGGGAATGCTCTGGAAGCCGAAAGACTGTACAGGCAACGTTTCTCGAGAAGACACGTGCCAGACCGAAAAATGTTGGAGCGATTGCATCGGTGTCTGTGCGAAACGGAATCCTTGGTCACCGGCATGCATGATACAGGGCGTGGCAGGAGTGTGCGGACGCCACAAGTTGTAGAGGACATTCTGCAAAGAGTGGAAGATCGTCCTGATATTAGCACGGGAAAGGTTTCCCGTGCCGTAATTGTGCCTCACTCGATTGTTTGGCGAGTACTACAGGACGAAGAACTATACCCCTACTATGCACAGAAAATGTAAGCCTTGATACCTGCAGATAATGCGCCACGTGTCGTTTGCACGTTGGTTTTTGCAACAGCTAGCCCTGATTTTAGTGCACATGTGTTATTTACGGATGAATGCACCTTTACTCGTGAAGGCATTTCTAATATCTCCAACCTTCATGTGTGGCAGGACATGTACGACACACGTCCTCATGCGTATCAGGTGCGTTTCAACGTAAATGTTTGGGCTGGAATTGTGGGTGACCATTTGATCAGCCCATACCTTCTGCCATTCTTCAACCTGTTGCAGCCAACATACAAGCCCGTATTGACTTGAATCCGATAGAACATGTGTGGTAGATGCTTGGCCGACGAGTTTTAGCCCGTCAACCACCCCCTACATGTGCACAGGAACTTCGGAGAGTATTGCTTGCTGAGTGGAGTGATCTTCCCCAAGACCAGCTCGATAATTTGATCCTCAGCATGCCTAGGCGTTGTACGGACTGTATTTCATAGTGTGGGACACATACAATGTATTAACCATCATACCAACCATGTCATGTTAAGTTTTTGTAAGGTCGATATTTTTTTGTAATTGCTCCAGTGAGCAAAAATGGTAGTTTTTATGAATGGTATCATACATACACCATCTTTTTTTTTCTTTATCTTTTGTTTAATAAATGGACTTTATGAATAAGTCACGTTTGTTTGGTTTCTGAACCTTTATTTGCCGGAGCTGGCATTATCATTAATTTATGGACATTAGTGTATTTTATCATTGACATAGAAGATGTGTTATTTATAAAGTGTTTGTGGTAATTTGGACAAGGTAGGGAGATAGTTCCGTAACTAGAAAAAATACGGTAAAAAGGCAAGGAATGCGCTTTGCACTAAAGAATAGCGTAACTTATAATTCAAAAAAAAAATCGGCCAAAATTTTGATAAAATTAAGGAAAAATTGTTCTGAAAAGACTTGGTTCTGCGACGTACGTCACAGTTTTAAGCACTTTCTGCTCCTGGGCGGATCAGGTACTCTTCAAAGCGGGCAGCGATTAACCGGGAGAGTAACGGTTTAGCAACCAGATGATTGCGAGTGCGAATCCAACCAAAGAGCATCGCGTGCAAAGGGACTGGCGCACGTAAAATCTGTTTTGGCTTCAAATGTCCTCACTTTGGCATGGTGTAGAAGTTTGGAGACTTGGGTGCCAACTCGTGTGTTGCCTCGTCATCTGATCGTGGTTCAAAATTACGTGGTGTTGTCCTCGGTAATGATAATTTTGTAATGTCTACTAATTATACTAGAGCAACACAATGGGCTTTTGACGTCGGTCAGGGATCAATCCCCCAAGGGAAAGATCTGAGGAGGACAACACGTAATTTTGAACCACGGTCAGATGACGAGGCAATTTCTGAGCTTGCACCCCACTCTCCAAACTTTCATAGCCGACCAACCGGTATAGTGGTTAAGGTGTTAGCCTCTAGATCGGAAGGTTCCTGGTTCGTATCCGGGTCCGGGCATGGATGTTTGTAAGCGTATGGTATAGAGGCGGCTGGTGCACCTTAAATTTGTTGGGGACGAAAGTCTCCACGATGGGTTGGTGTGGAAGTTTGGAGAGTGTGGTGACAGATCAAGTGTTGCTTCGTCATCTGACCGTGGTTCAAAATTACGAGGTGTTGTCCTCGGATCTTTCCCTTAAGGGATTGATCCCGGACCGTCGTCAATAGCCCGTTGTGTTGCTCTAGTACGACGTTAACTAAAATTACCACTACCATTACCAAACTTTCATGCCAACCCAACGTGAGGACTTTCGGCCACGACAGATTCGACACCTCCACACGATACGCTTACAAACATCTGTGCACTGATCCGGATTCGAACCAGGTACATTTCGATCTAGAGGCTTTAGCACCTTTACCACCAGACCCGTTATTCTGTCGGTGGTGTCCTCGGATTTTTCCGTTGATATTGATCGTGAACCGTCGTCAATAGCCCGTTGTGTGGCCTCAGTACGACGTTAATTATAAAATACCTTCCAAAGACCCGAGGACAACACCACGTAGTTTTGAACCACGGTCAGATGACGATTTCTCACACGATCTGACGCCCCACTCTCCAAATTTCCACACCACGCCAAGGTGAGGACATGTAAGACTACGACAGATTCAACGTGCACCAGCCCTCTATGTATACGACTGTCTTGGTTGGATTCAAACTCGCAACCCTCCGGTTGCTAAAGCGTTACTCTTCCAATATAACTACCACATCCCTAATTTATCAGAAGCTTGTAGCACAATCGGGAAATATTTTCTAAACACACGCTTAATCTTTTCCAAATAATCCGGCTTTAATCTTGAAGCGATCAGCAGCTTTACTTTTACACGTGTTTTATAAGCGAAAGTCAAAGATTTTGTAATCTTCAATGAAGATATATCATTAAAAGGTTTATCTGTTTTTTCGTAGACATTCTCTCTCTGACATAAAAAAGAGAAATGATAGTGCTTGTTTAAAGAATCTTGTTTGATCTTCGAGCGATCAGCAACCTTTCACACATATTTTGTAAGCGAAAGTCGAAGTTTCTGTTATCTTTAATGAAGATCCATCAATAGTTTTATCTATTCTTATGTTTACATTTTGACATAAAAATAGGGACGAATAAAAGTTGCCTATACGAAGGCGTGATTTGAGTATAAATTCACACAGGAGAAAACAAAGGGTTCTTCCATGCAGCTTATACGTAAAATACAATGCACAGATTAAGATATTCTCCTGTTTTATGACTGGCAAACCTATTTTCAAGGCCGAAATGACACTATTAATAATGAAATAAAACGAAATAATTAGTGATTGGGAGCAAGAATATAGGAAATGTTTGTGTTATCTAAAAGGCTATCTCACATTGGCTATTTCTTTCCAGTCTTCAGACCAATCTGTAGCCATGAAAATTGCCATTTTTAGGTAGTCCTAAAAATGCCTCTCGAAGCCCCAATTTTAAAATCTAAAGTTTGTTTTCCTGCAATAAATGGAGATGGACAAGGTAACACGTTCTACAGGGTTTGTGTATTTGAGTTAACTCAGGGAAATGTCGCGTTAGGAAACACGTTCTATGGCGTTTGTGTATTTGAGTTAACACAGGAAAATGTCGCGGTCATATTTAAAACCCGAGCAGAGCCGGGTTTTTCAGCTAGGTATACAATAAAATTGGAAGATTTATTGAAAGTTTGAAGCATACTGTGCCTTTCGGCCGTCACTATTTTTTCTGACAACGAGCAAGTACTGTGAAGAATAAAATAATGATTCACACGTTTCTTTAACACCCCTCGAAAAAACCCCAAGTACAGCCGCAAATTCCTTGCGACAAGACGACAAGATGTCTGGACTATGACATTAAGTTTCTATATACTATTCGTTGCAGCAAGGCTCTGACGAACAGGTGTCTCGAAGCCTGAGAACGTTTCCAGACTAGAAAGGGCGGTGTATAGACTTGTTGGTGGGAGCGAGCTAGCAAATGGAGTTATCGGAATTAGCGCTCGCCTGCTGTCACGGCCAATCAGTGAGAACCAACGCAACATTACGTACGGGACCCCCAAATTTCGGGCCGGCAACGAGACAGAAGTTTTTCGGAAGACAATGTTCGCGCCTTGAAAATAAACAACATTTCCATCAGTGGAACGGAAAGAATCGCATCGGACCTAGGGTCCTAAACGTGTCGACGCAAGTTCGTAATAGATCTTTGGATCGGATATCAGATTGGAACCCACATCTAGGTAACCGTTCCTGAAAGACCTCGTGGTCTGCTGAAGAGTTATTTATTCTTGCCTGCTGCGAGGATTAAAAATATCTCCTAAACGTTCGCCGTGAACTCTAGTGTTTTCACTGTAGGAGGTCATCTCCTGTTCACCGTGAACTCGTTTCAATTTTCTCGGAGGCCATCTCCTGTGACATGCTGTATAAAGTCCGATTGTACATATATTTTAATCAAGAAACCCTGAATAGATCTAACCTTATTCCGGGCTGAATCAGTAGTGCTGTTCCCTGCATATTTTATATGACCGCTACCCAGGGTTAGGCGAGTACTCTACAGTACACATCCTGCACACAACTCAGGAACTCTGTATTGTTAGCTTAAACTGAAAATATAAAACTGAGTTGAGAACGCAAAAATATAATTTATATATAAGAAACAATATTCCAATATAAAATAGCGACAGGGTCTAGAATGCGTTGTTTTAAAGCGTCAGGTATTTGGCTTCATGCCATTAGCCCTTTAAAGAGAAGTGAGCATCAAAATTTCGAATTTCTCTGGATGCACTATATTAGTCCCGCTGCAATACTCCCGCATAAGCCCGTTTCCTCTTTTGGATTGAGGATTATAATTGCATTGTTGTGGACTCGTACTCCCCACTTAGACCCTGTTCACATGAGGCGTTTTGTAACGCGCGTTTTCGAGGTCAGCTTTCCGTAAGCATTGAATTATCTTTTTTTAATCCTCTTATTTAAGTTTCCATCTTTGCGATCGTTGAAGATAGAATGAAAATTTCAACGGATTTCAAATCAGCGTAACATTCTATGCCAGATCGATACAAAAACAGATTATTTAATCATTTATTAAATAATTCATTATTTATTTAAAGAAAATCACATTTAAGGATCTGGTGTAAAATTTTCCGCAGATTTCAATTCCGTTAAAGTTTTTACTCTATCTTAAACGATCACAAACATAGAAACTTGGATTAGAGGAATAAAAAAATTATATAATAAATAATTAATTATTTATTTAAAGAAAATCACTTTTAAGGATCTGGTGTAAAATTTTCTACAGATTTCAATTCCGTTGAAGTTTTTACTCTATCTAAAACGATCACAAAGATAGAAACTTGAATTAGAGGAATAAAAAAACACACTTTAATGCCTAGTAAAGCTGACCTCAAAAACGCGCGTTAGAAAAGGCCTCATGTGAACATGGCCTTACTACCAGTAAAGAGATATCCTAATCACCGTATTTGACCAACTCATACACTATGTATACGCGAGAACAAGTGAGCCATCAACCGTCTAATGAAATAGGTAGGTATCTATATATATATTTCTCTTACGTGGCACGCAAAAAAGACGTTATTTGTTACCGCGTTTTGGCAACATTGTTCGATTGTTTGTTTACTAGGAGCCGCGCGCCTCATTTAAATCTATAGCGTTATCGGATGAAATTTTATTGAAAAAAAAATGAATTTTAGACGAGCTGTTGCGGTTTGTAATAGAAATCTAAGAAAGCGGAGGATCTTTTCAGGGCTATTTAAAAAACGGTCCTTTTCAAGGCTAACAAGTATAGTACAACAAGACGCGTGCACTACAACTTTCGACAACAAACTCAGTCAAAAAGTGTATGGGTGGCTCGAGTACTGGGGAAATGTACACACAAACAACATGCTGGGTATTCAATTTCCAAAGCAGCGCTCACATTGCGAGTAAAAATTTGCTCAAAGTTTTCATTTAAATTCTGATTCCAGAGGTACTGTATATATCTTTTATGTAATACAACAAATTTAGATTTGAAAAATATTTTTTTTGAATATATTTTGTAATTAATCCCTTCTGCTAGGACACGTGTCTTCATTGATGCGAGCGAAGCGAGCATAGGTTCGCGCAGCGAACCAATGAGGATTGCTTTGCAATCCTCTGGGGGTTGGCGAGCTTTAGCGAGCAGGGGGAGGGCCCCCTAGTTTTAATTAACATCCTACACTGGAGTAACACAACGGGCTATTGACGACGGTCCAGGAACAATCCCCAAGGAAAGATCCTGGGATAACAACACGTAAATTTTGAACCACGGTCAGATGAGGAGGCAACACCTGAGCTGGCACCCCACTTTCCAAACTTCCACATTACACCAACGTGAGGACATTTGTGGTGACAAAAAATTTAACATGCACTATCCCCCGTGTACACGACGGTCTTTGGTTGGATCGAGTTTCGAACTCGCAATCCTACGGTTGCTAGTCTGCTACTCTTCCAACCGGGAAACCGCAAGATCTTCGACTCCGCCCATATCGTCTATTTCATTGAAAAGTATATGATTTAGGCATTAAGATTCACGATTCCTCGGAACGTCAAATCCGTGCGCATAGTCACTGGGCTACCCTAATCCCTACAGAAATAAGGAAAAGAACTTTACATAGAACAGTGGTTTTGAGTTTATGTGTTACATTATTTCTCTTTTTCAACAATGCGATACACCTCATCTGAAATCAAAGAACTCAATTAAAATCAATTAAAAAAATTCTTTCTCGAAAGTTTTCGCTTTCTCTGAAGCAAATTCTTTGACTAAGATGGTGTGTAAGATAAAAAAAAATACTTCCCGACTCACGTTTATTTGAGTTATATCTCGTAATCGTGTTTAGTAGTCTCGTAAATGTTCTTTTACATCTTTGCACGAATATTTTAGTCTTCATACTACCGGTGAGCTCGTGAATTTATGATGCTGAAAACAATAAACAATGTATCTCAACAGAACAAGACAAGTCGAAACAAATTCTACGGGATTTTTGTTTCTCATTTGATGTTTTTGAGGCGCATGAAAAAGCGTTCGGTGTACGTATTCTGATGTCTATAGACATTTTATTGACACTTGTTTTTACGAGGTAAAAAGTGATCACAAGTCGCAAGTTTATTTTTATCATGAACAAGACGCTCACTGAACACCAGAAACATACATTAAATAACCATCATTCATGTGCATTTTGTACACAAACGTAGGTAAATCTTCATCATTCCACGTAAAACAGTTTTTAATGTTACTTCTAGATAGAAACCAGTTGTTCTCTAGGAAGTTCATAAATTTTACGATTTACACTCAAACCCTTTGCTGCATCTGCAGACTTGGGCTCCAGTATCAGTTTTGTTAAGCGATTTTCAACCGGTGTGCAGTAACACACTAAAGTGCCGCCGCACTGGCACTGGAGAGCTTTACGAATGGTATTTGGTATTTTTAATTAACGTCACACTGGAGCAACACAACGGGTTATTGGTGACGGTCCGGTATCAACCCCTAAAGAGAAGATCCGTGGACAACACCAAATAGTTTTGCACCACGGTCAGATGACGAGGCAACACCTGAGCTGGCATTCCAGTATCCAAACCTCTCCACCACACCAACGTGAGGCCATTTGAGGCCACGATGGATTTAACATGGACCTGCTCCCTTTGTACACGATGGTCTTTTGTTGGATTCGAACTCGAAACCCTCTGTTTGCTAGTCCGATGCACTTCCAACCGTGCTACCATGGCAACGAGCCTTACGAATGATAAAATGATTTAAAAATTGGGTAAGACATTACATTTCAACAGTTTAGTTTTGAAAATTTGAAAGCGTGTTGACCACTAATTTTGAAAATAGTAATACTCTATATAAATAATATTGAATATTACTTTTTATTACAAAGTTTCATAAATAATTTCAAAAATATTATTTTTAAAAATAGCTGTGAAACACCAAAGGTAATTACTTTGTAAATCGATCACAATTATATTTATTGTTAGCTCGGCAGTCTAATCAAGTGCGCCGTAGAATTTTAGCAATTAGTTTGTGTGCCTTGAAATTAAGATTGAAAATAGCTGCTTTAGATGAGGGGATCCTTGTTTAATTACTTGGTTTTAAGTCAAATCGCACAACTAAAGCTTCTTTCTTGTCCACCTTTATAAATACTTTGTACATATTTATTCATTTGCAATTCAGAAACCAGACTGCACCTCACAGTATTAAAAAAAAATCGATGTTGCAATCAAGGAGACAAGCTGATGTGATCTTTTAGAGCAATTGAAGCGAATAAGGGTCTGCTTAACTCAGGGCTCCAAATACCCGGGTGCACATTTGCACTGTGCACATGAAAATAAAATTGTGCACCTAATTTTTTCCCGCTAGGTGCATGCCGTGCACTTAACGTTAAAAAGGGGGTAATGGTAAATGGTAATGGTAATTTTAGTTACCGTCGTACTAGAGCAACACAACGGGCTATTGACGACGGTCCGGGATCAGTCCCTTAAGGGAAAGATCCGAGTTTTGGGGGAGGGAACGTTTAATATTATTTTGATGCTTGAACAAACTATTAATATCGACCTCTATGCTCTAAATTAACGTAATTGAAATTTCTAATACACACTATGCGAAAACAAAATCGCTGTGCCGTAACGGGTTTATACAGGAGGAAGGTTTACTTGTGCCAATGCCACCAGAACTTTCCGATGATCGAAAACATTTTCCAGATGGCTCTGTTGAAGCGACTGTCGCGACAGCCGTGCGCCGTAGAATTTAGATGCTTAAATATTTTTATTTACTATCTACTACTCTAACCTATCTGAACATACCCAACTAATAAAGTAGTTTACATTATATCAATGCTCTTATATTACGTTTTTTTTTAATGTGCACCTAAAATATAACCTGTGCACCTAATTTAAAAACTTGGGTGCACCTTGTGCACCTGTATTAAAAAATCTATTTCGAGGCCTGGCGTAACTTATTTAACGGAATCAGCAAACAACGGTAAATAATATATAGATAAGAGCCACTCTTGGAACCCTATTTCCGTCCACCGTTTTGTAAATTTGACTTAAATTGTCAAGGTGAGTAACGTCACATGTACGTTTTACCTTCTGTCACGAACCACCAGTTTATTCTATTTTCCTTGTACTAGTTTCAATAATTTGTGTTAATTGTTGTAACGATTATTTTTTGGTTTTGTTTTGGCATCAGCCGAATGCTTTTGTAGTTGTTCGTTCTAATAAATGAAATTGGAATCATATATAAAAATTTGTCTCCGTGAATTATTTTCTACTATTTTGAAGGAAAATAATTATGAATCTTTGTCGAATCACAGTTTTAGTGGAATAGTGAAATCGGGTAGATTTTCCAGGTTATTCCTGATATCTCATGACCCCGGTCATGATCGCATTCTAAAAGGCATTTATTAAGCCTAATTTAGTTGATATTCTATTTGAAACAATAAATCGAAAAAGAAAGCCAGTTCGGGCCAATTTTACGAAAACGTTTAATGCACTTATGAATAATTTAATTGACGATTCAGCGAAAGAAGAAGCTATTAAGACACGATTTATTACTTTAGAAAGATTAGCGTCAGATTTAATGAACATTGATGGCGAGATTACAAATCATTTATTGGAAGATAAAACAAAATATGATGAATATGAAAAGAATATGCAGTAATTGAAGATTATAAAGAGAAAATGGATAGAGCTAGAATGAATGTCGATACATATTTTAATAGACAATCCACACTCATAGCTGACAGTATACATTCTCAGGATACTGAAAAAAGGAAATTGAAGCTTCCATAGATTGAGCTTATTAAATTTGGCGGTGATGTAAAGGATTGGCTGTCCTTTTGGAGCCAATTTAAAAGAATTCACGAAGAGACTGCAACATGGCTGAGGAGGGCAAGTTTCAATATTTAATTCAATGTATGAGTATCGGAAGCAGAGCCCTTGAAATTATCGACAGCTTTCCTCCTACTGCAGAAAACTATGTTAAAGCGATTGAGAGTATAAAATCTCGATTTGGCAGAGAAAAATTGGTTATTGAATATTATGTAAGAGAGCTTGTAGGATTTGTAATAAAAAACGCTGCTGTTGTTAGTAGGAAAATAGTAAACGATTGTATTATAAATTAGAATATTATTTACGAGCGCTTAAGTTTATCGGAATGGTCTCAGACAAATATTCTACAATGTTATATCCTCTTGTGGAATCGTGCATTTTTAAGGGTTTGGCTGATAAGTCCATTACTGACATCGGAAGACAATAAATATAACGATAAATTGAAACAGCTATTGTTATTTTTAAGACATGAAGTGGAGGGAGAAGAAAGAATATCTATGGCTAAAATAGGATTTAAACTCAAAGAAAATTTTACGAGAGTACAGACATTTAAAGAGTCAGAAAATTCTACTCCAACAGCGAATGATTTGATTGTAAGTGAAAAAAAAACGGTCTATTCCTGTGTCAATTTTGTGGGAAGACACATGACTCCAGAGGCTGTTTCAGGGGACAGAAGCTACCTTTAGAAGTGAAAACAAATATTTTAAAGAAGAAGTGTTGTTTCTCCTGTCTAAAGGTTGGGCACCTATCGCTAAACTGTAAATCTAATGTAAAATGCGCAGTTTGTGGAAAGAACATTGGGTGATAATGTGTCCTGAATTAGGAAAGAAAAATTCAGAGATTGAAATAACAGAGACAGTGGACACCACTTTATCCAATCAGAGCCATGCTGAAGTGTTTTTACAAGCATTACTTCTTAGATTGTCTTTTCGAGGAAAGGAAAAGACTGTAAGAGAGTTAATAGATACTGGCTCACAACGTTCTTATGTATTAAGTAACACAGCTAAAGAGATGAAATATGTACCAATTTCTAAAGAACAGTTAACCCAAGTAGTTTTTTGGGGCCATGTTGAAAGAAAAGAGCATGCGTGCTATAATGTAGTTCTAAGAACTACTTCCGTGGTAATTATGCAGTTGAAATTCAAGGGTTAGACCAACCAGTTGTTTGCGGAGTTATATACCCAGACTTAACAATAAAAAGTGTTCAGAGATTGCTCAAAAAATGGGTATCAGTTGGCAGATGTCGGAAATGGTCAACCACCAATTGAGATACTTATAGGCTCCGACTTCGCTGTTCTGCTGTACACCGGAGAAATACGTCAGCTTGAGTGGGGATTATTTGCAGTGACACTCATCTTGGTTGGAGGATAATGGGAAAATCATCGGGTAATTCAGAACAGTCCTCTTACGCTTCGACCTTGATCTCACTTTTGATGCAGAGCAATGATATAACGGATTTATGGAAGCTTGAAAGCATTGGTATCACAGACCCTTGCGAAACTCAGTCGAGAGGAGAAATTGAAGCTGCAGTGCCATTCCACGCAAAAATGAGCATATCGGCGGTGTCTGACACATCACCGATTTTAATGAAAATTAGTTGTTAAATAGATTACATGTAGTAAGGAGGAACTGCCAAATATTAGATTTGGCAATATTGATTCGAGCTACATCATTTTAAGTGGTCAATCCACTGTAGGAAATAGCACCTGTGTGTTCTCATCAGAGCATTGTACATAAATACCAACATGCTTTGTGATGATATCTTCTACCATTTAGGCTTTAATATTGTTACGTTTTTTAACTAGTAAATATTTTAACCTTTTTATGCTTGGAATTATCTGAAGCCAGTAACCAGACAAGAAACAGCATTCCATTGACTGTAATAAAACATAAAAAGTTTCTTGAAGTTCAACGTTTTTATAGCGTAAGTTATGGCTTTTATGCTTATGTTGGTGTTAGTATGTAAAATAAAGCTCAATGTTTAGATATACAAAAAGAAATTGTATATCTTATATTAGGGCGGATTTTGAGAATTGAAACGAAAAGCTTGACACTTGGAATGATTATTGCACATGACATGGGAAAGGACAGATATGACATTATGGTAGAGAAGAAAATAAAATGTTCTGCTTGCCAGAACTAACGAAACAGTAAAAAAATAACTATCAAACTATAGAGGGTAGTTAATTAAATTATTAATTTACAGAAATTTAAATTACAGTATACTCTCAATATCTTGAAGTCAGAGGGACGCGAGTTTGAGATAACAAGGTCAACTAAAACATATAAAAATTAAAAGTTATGACAGTATAATCAGTCTAACTCATAGGCTTAACCAAGGGGTTCTAATAATCCCCCCTGTCGGTTAAAAATTGTTTCACAAATCACTCCTTTATTAATACCAATACTAAAATTGTTCATAATACAATTAATCATTGTGTTACTTGCGTAATTAATTAATGATATAAATGAAACAATGGTTCACATTAGCTTTTTAAACATCTTGTAAACAGTTATTTGCTTGCAGACACCTACACATCCCTTTGGGGGTGTTATGCAAAATGACTCTTTTGAGAGGGTCGTTATAAAACTTGGTGGAGTGGTAGCATCCGCAACGTTAGGCCACCAAAGCGATTGTTTACGCCAAATCAAGATGGCGGCCGATGTAAGCAATTCCAAGATGGCCGCCATATACAACGTGAACCTTTGCATACAGTGCATAAATAATAATAATTTGTTTAAAAATTAAGAAAAAAGCAATATAAATTTCACTTGAAAATTTTCTAATATTTCAGTCTGGTTTTCTCCGAACATGTGCGCAATTTTGCGTCAATTTCATCCTAGTTTTGTCACTTAAAAAATATATATATATAATAAATAAATTTTAAAAAAAATTATAATTGTTAAAAAAAATAATAATAATAATAATAATAAAAAAAACCGTGATTTTTTTAAAACGTCCGGATTTTCATCAATTTTGAATTGGAAACTTTGCAATGCATAGAAAATTCAAAACAAGAAATCTTTTTTTAATAAGGTAGTTCTTTTCTGTGATCATAATCCACACAAAGGTTTTTGATGAGAAACCAAAAATCTAAAAATTCTTCTGCTATCTATAAGTGTGAAAAAATATTTTTTCACAATTTTTCTAGCAATAAGCATTATGTGAGCAACTCAATGGGGATATTCCAGGTTATAGAGCCATATATGGAAAAGCAAGACAAATATTTTTATTGTAACGACTTTACAAGAGGAAATTGTTTTTTAGAGAAGTCAAAGCGTATTGCGCTTAAGGTTTCAATGCGTTTAAACCAGTATACCGGGAGAAATTTGTTTGTAGATAAGTCACAGCGTATAACGCGCGATCCCCGCCTGCCGGCTACCTCGCCGCCCCTCCGGGGCCGGCGAGAACCTTTCACCGTTGGCTTCCATGCGTATAAGTCACCGTATTGGGTGCCCACCCAAGCATAGTCCAGTGTTTGTAATATAACCAAAAGCTAAACAAAAATCAAACTTACCCTCATAGCCGGGTCCTTGAAATTCTGACAATGGTTAACAGTCATATGCTCGAATCGATAACCCTTGAACTCTTTGTCCTTCGGGTATTGATACCAGCATATGACTTCCAATAGTCAGAAATTTTTGTAGTTCCTTGCAAAATTCAGCTCTGAATTACCTCAGCCAAAACTTTCTGGTTCCTATTTTTCATCTCAACCATAAAACATTTATCCGTCCCTCGTTCAAGTCCTCCAAACACCCATTTACCCTCCAATTTCTTACTCCTGTTATACTTTCTTTTGCCAAATTTTTGTCCTATCTTTCTACATTTCTACTCCTACCTATCACCAGCATCCATTCTCAATGTTAAAATCATATCATTCTCACATGAAAGACATTTCACCTTCTTCCCAATCAAGCTACTCTACACGTTTGCAAAAAAAAAAAAAAAAAAAAACATTTTCTAACGTTCAATAACACTATCCACTGCTATATCAAATCAACTAAGGGGAAATGAGCAACCAAAAGAGGAAAAAAATTCTAAATTACAATCTGCAATTTCAAAAATCAAATTTAATCCAAATTTTTTTTCGAAATTTTAATTGAAATTTAAATAAAGTGACAAATTTAAAAAATTGTAACTTACAATCTGCTTTCCAAACTTATCCTAAAAATTTTGAAAATTAATAAAACAAGTCGATTTTATAAATCAAGAGCAAAATTCATATGCACCCAACAATTTCAAAGACTGTCTAAATTTTAATTCCGTTCTACATTAAAAATAAAAGTGGAAAAGCGTATTTTCTTCCTTAACCAATCATGAGACCCGTTTATTATCGTCAGGAGAAAATATCTAGGGTTGCCTTAAAACTAAGAAAAAACGAAAACGGGAAGGTTACCACAATTGGCAATACATCGCTCGAAAGTTGTAACGTATCGGATACTACATACCATCCTAAAACTTTAGTAGCAAACACGAAGGTCTCTCATGGTCGAACCTCACCACTTCCCGACATAGGCGTAACCAAGAGGCTTGGGAGTTCAACCCACCATCAGCTGGAAAAAAACTTAGCAAATACAATGTTTAAAAAAAATCACTTCTTTATTAAAAATTATTCATGGTAAAATTCATCAGTTTTACTTGTGTAAATAGTAAATGACATCAATGAAGCAGTGGTACATCAGCTGTACGAAAACATAGGCGTAACCAGGGGGGAGGTTCGAACCCTCCATTCAGTTGACAATTTTTTTCTAATAAATAAGATTTTTTTCACAAATCACTAATTTATTAATACTTAAATTGTTCACAGCATAATTCATCATTGTCTTACTTGTGTAATTGATAACTGATATCAATGAAACAATAGTTCATTAACTATAGCATTTTATACTTACAATGTATAATTGTTAAAAAGAAATTAGCAGTGCCGGAACGCTCCAGTACACCCGATTACAGTGGTAGTTTAAACCACTATTTCTTCATAGCTGAAAAGTGGTCATAGATATAATCTTTATTAACACAGAATTTTACATGTTGTAGATTGAGAAAAATTTTCAAATGACAATTAATCACACATTATTGAACTAAAAAAAGGGTCTAGTTCTACCCCAGGGCTCGAAATACCCGGGTGCACAGGTGCACTGTGCACATGAAAATAAAATTGTGCACCTAATTTTTTCCAGCTTGGCACACCTGTGCACCTAATTTAAAAACTTAGGTGCACAAGGTGCACCTGTATTAAAAAATATATTTCGAGGCCTGTTCTACCCTCTATGTAACATCTTCAATACCAACCATATAAGAAAAATGAAAAAATTTGATTACATAAAAATAATATTTAATACATAAAAAATTAAATAAAAATAGAAAATAAAAATGAAAATAAAATTTAAAAAATGAAAAAAAAAATTCTGACAAATATTATGAAATACTTTAAAGTTCTCAAGCAAATTAATCTTTTAGAAGGTGTCAACATAGGGGGCTAAACATTTTAGGTACACATATGTGTACCTCGTTCCTCAATTATGCTGAAAGAAAGACTAATAATTTTCAAATAAGATATTGCTGAATAACTCTTTTTTTTTATACAGTGCTGTATTATTATCACTTTATGAGCCCAATAAAAATAGAAGATTAGAACCACAAAATATATATTTTAAAATATTTTTTTCATGTGATATTGTATCTTGGGAAGCGCTTTTTCACATACATACATGCATTTTATTGCTACAAAACATAAATTTTGTACATAATATATCATTATCACTTTAAAATAACAAAATATGGGTAGGAAACTAGACACAAAAACAGTTTTTTAATACAATTTTTATGATCCCTATTTCATGAAACAGATATTTTTCATGATGCAAAGGATTTATAGCTCCCTCTTTCGAACAGAATACAGATTAATATTATGTGCAATTTAGTGTTATTATGTGTATCTGGCATCAGCTTTTCTTTTGTATTCCAGTAAAATTTATGTGAACATTAAGACGAACTCTTCGAATCTTACTTTCTATTTATTAAATCCTGAATTCATTTTATTTCGTTAATGTTGCAACCGGTTATGGGTTTTATCGACATTTAACTGCGCATATAAAGTAACGATGGCTCTGACGACGTATTTGAATCACGGATATTGAGTTTTGATTTCACCATTTCTGTTGGACTGTGTGTAGGTAGACGACTGCGTACCAATAGCTTTTATTTTTGTCGCACAGTTTGGTAAATTCGGTTATATTTTTATTCATGCCCGGTCAAGAAGTGAAATTCCATGCCGATCAGCAGTTGGCTGTTTGTGCTTTATTTGTCAATGGGGACACGACCAGATATTGCTTACGCAATGAGTTTGGTGTTTCATAAGTTGGACAACCCCACAGAGACTGATTGGGAAATCGTGTAGACATTAAGATATCTTTACATACTCAGATCAGAAACACGCAAGTCTCACAGAGGTGTGGTTTCTTTATACGGTGGAAGTGCAATTATGTGGCTAAGCAAGCTACAGGAGGCCATATTCAATTCAACGACAGAAGCAGAGTTCATGGCATGCTGGCAGTTTTTGACATGTAAACAGTTCTAGGAAAGCATGGATAAACTGACCATGAACATGTGATGCAGCAGATATATAAACAGTTCTTGAAAAGCATGATGGAGAGAAAGCAGGGATAAACTGTGACCACGAACATGTGTTGCAGGCAGGTTTTGAAATTTAAAAAGTTCTTGAAAGTATGGATAAACTGACCATGAACATGTGATGTATGCAGGTTTTGAAATGTAAACAATTCTTGAAAAGCATGATGGAGGGAAAGCAGAGATAAACTATGACTACGAACATGTGATGCAGGCAGGTTTTGAAATGTAAACAGTTCTTGAAAAGCATGGATAAACTGAACATGAATATGAATATGTCGGAACCCGGCAAGAAAAGTGACACAAGTCAAAAAATAAAAATGTTGATGTCATGTCATTGAAATATATGAATGGGGCGCCCCAGCTTGTTATATTACTATTCTATTGAATATTATAGAAGTTACCACCATAAATACTTACCTAAAATTTAAAAGAAGTTTATACTATTTCAATATAAGTTTTATAGTATTCTGTAAGTTTATGTTTCTCAAATTCTGCAATTTTGAGTTGTGTCAGTTTTCTTGCCGGGGTGGGATGTGATGCAGCATATATATAAACAGTTCTTGAAAAGCATGATGGAGGGAAAGCAGGGATAAACTGTGACCACGAACATGTGATGTAGGCAGGTTTTGAAATTTAAACAGTTCTTGTAAAGCATGGATAAACTGACCATGAACATGTGATGCAGGCAGGTTTTGAAATTTACAGTTCTTGTAAAGCATGGATAAACTGACCATGAACATGTGATGCAGGCAGGTTAAGAAATGTAAACAGTTCTTGAGTAAACAGAGATAATTTGTGGCTTGTTCAATTTGATTTTTGAAAGCAAGAAATTCAGCCTCAGAATTAAATTGTTTTGTTTCTTTGTCAAACTGTATTTCATGTGCATCCAAAAAAGGACTTTATAGCTGCTTCTTTAAAGCTTGTGTCAGACTGCAAATTGGGCACGCAAGGCTATTTTTACCAGCATTGGTGACTGCAGATGATACACCATGAATTTGCCCTTGCTGTTGAAACATTTCAGAACTTGTCTTTAAAGACTTGTAGCAAATCGAACAGATGTGATCGGAATCCATCACTGAACGTTGTTTGAAAAAATCACCAAATAACAATACGATCATGCTCGCGAAACAAACAATACTAAAAATTTGATAAAGCTAAATCTAAACAAAAGTAAAGAGCTAATATGCAAAGCCAATCGCGTATAGCACTCGGGAAAACTTTCAAACTGATATAATAAATAACAGTTTGACTTAACCATAAAAGCATGTATTATCGGTAAACTGTGTCTCCATCCGCTTGTCTTGTTCACAACTTCACATCCGTAGTTACTTATTTTACTTATACACTCTCAAACTCAAGGTGGAGGCTAAGTGACGGAACTTTTTTCAACAAATGAGATGAGGTTGGCTCGATGGATCAAGATGCCCTGAACAACTTTTGTAAGACATCCATTTCCGCAGTTGGAGAGATGTTATATTCAAAGACAGATGATAGAATAAATAAACACTATTAATGAATTATGGTTATAAATGTGCTTGGTTTGTAAAACTGATAATGTTTTCTTGAACCGAAAGCTTTCGAACACCGGCGAATGTTCTATGACGATCCAGAAGTGTGCTCCATCAGTGACCGCAGCCATTACGGGAACGCGTAACTATCATTTACTACATTCCTATTCCCAATTGTGCGTCACAAATTCGTGTTTCATATTTACCACAATCACCAGCAAAATAAGCAAAGAGTTTAAAAAGAATTCGGCAGCACACAAAAAAAACCACGTTTAAATGACAGAAGATGCAAAATTTAACATTGGAGTTTTACCACAAAGTGAATTTGAAAAGGAAATTAGGTAAAAGTCATATCTAATTTTTAAACTTGTTTTGACACTGATTTTTTCTGCTTTTATAATTCATTTTTAAGTTTAAAATAATTTGGTATTTCTTTGTTGATTTAGGCCCGGTGCACACATACGGTTTTTCAACGTGCGGCGCCGCTGCCGCAACGCAAGTGCGGTCTGAGATACAAATGATCCAATGGAGCATTGTACACATGCCTACAGCGCCGCTGGGGCGACGCACGTCCAACTTGCGTGCAATTTGTACCGCAGTTCTCCACGGCGCCGCACATGAGTCACCGTTCTGAAGTACCTTGTTTTCATAAACAAATGGAATATAAATAATAATTAATAAATGGTTGTATCCAGTAACGTCTATTTTATTTCAAAATATACTTTTTGTACACCAAGTAAGCGAAATAAACACCTTTTCTTCGATAGAATATTTATCGCAAATGGCGCGAAATGAGTACTTGCGTCATTTTACGGTTATGTGTGCATAGTTGGGCTTCGTTGCCGCAGTTGCGCCGCATGCTGAAAAACCAGATGTGTGCATCGGGACTTAGGGTTTCATTATCTGTATTTAATTTCACTGTTATAATTAAAGTTCTCGTAATATACATAGACTGGGAAGCAAATGTTGTGATTTTTATTTTATTATTGATGCTTTAGAACTCAGATTACAATTCCAAATTTTTTTTACGTGTAATAAACATATTAAATTGTATTCCTGTGAAATGTTGGTTTTATCAGAGCTGTCCTTCATTTGATTTCTTATGCCTATTTAGAGTAGAAAATTGTCATTTTGTTATTTTCGTTAGCTATTTTGAAGATGAAAGAATTAAAATGCGACTTCCAAACTCTGTCAGTAATATTATATCCAGCACTGTAACTGGCATGAAATTCAACTTTGTTTTAAAGTTTCTTTAGCTCATAGAAATGTTTTTAATTATGTCAAAAACGACCATTTTCTGCAACCAAATTTTAGATTAAATATGATGTTTAAAATTGTTATTGCCAAAGTGAAAAAAAAAAGAAAATTTTGTACTGAGTATAAAGATGCAAAACATGTTTGTCTACGCTAAGTAGTTTTTGAGAAACAGAAGTTCAAGCATTTAACATTAAGCGATCTCACAACTGCTCTTCAAAGTTGTCCTTAAAATGAATCAAACTTAGAAATTATTTAATTTTGTAACTAAATATTTTGGATATCATTATTTATGCATAAACTAAACCCTTGTACTTTCCTGAAAATCTATACCATACGGCCACAGGATTTTCTTGATTTTTGCTCATTTCACGTGGAATGTCCTTGCACTGGAAGATAATTTTAAAGATACAGTTCGCATAGAAGAAGGACGTTACTCTGTACTACTCCCGTGGATGTATGATCCAGAAGGGCTGCCGACAAACCGAGAAATTGCTGAGAAACGATTATATTCCACTACTTCAAAACTTCAAAAAGAAAGAAAATTCCTTGATTACGACAAGGTTTTTAAAAACTACAAGACGTTGGAATAATTGTCGAGACTTCTTTGGATGGAGGACATTTTTTGCCTCATAGATGAATGTTCAAAATTCAATCTACAACTCCAGTACGTCCAGTCTTTGATGCGTCTTCTAAGCAGAAAGGGAGATTGTCTTTGAATGAGTGTTTAGAAAAAGGCCCAAACCTTTTAAAGTTGATTCCATCAATATATCTGAAATTTCGTTAGAACATTGGCGTCATTTCTGACATTAAGAAAGCCTTCCTACAAATATCTATGGATGTTAAAGACCTACATTTTATCAAGTTTCTCTGGTGGAGAAGATGAGGATATGAATACTGTAAAGGCTTTTCAACACTGTAGAGTAGTTTTGTTTTTGTCTTGCAGTCTTTATCATCTTGGAGCTGTGATAAATCATCATTTGACTCAATACTCATCATCTGTATACTCTGAGGTGACAGAAAAACTCAAAGGTGCGTTTTATGTCGACAACTGTGTAACATCTATGGATTTAGAAACAGAATTGAAAGATTTCATTCTGTTGTCAACCCAGATGATGGAAGAAGCAAAATTTGACTTGAGGTGCTGGGAGCATTCAAACCTGAATCATAGTCTCCTAAAATGTGATCCGACTCCTGTGTTAGGACTTTTGTGGGACAAGGAAGACGACGTTCTGCTTTATGGCACACGTCGCATCAGAAAACCTAAAGGACCAATTAGTAGGAGAATTATACTTTCCATTGTGCAACAAATATTTGATCCTCTGGGTACAGTTTGTCCTATATCTTTGTGTCCCAAAATCCTGTTGCAAAAGAGTTGGAAATCCAAACTTAGTTGGGATGCAGAAATCCTTGAAGATGTCTCAAAGACATTTTTGAAATGGATTGATGAACTGAAGTTACTAGCTGAAGTAAAAATACCTAGGTGTGTTCATCTTTCTACCAAATTGAAGATGTCCTTCCACATTTTCTGTGATGCGCCTTCCATGTCCTATGCATCAGCTGTGTTTTTACGCTGTGAAATAGGTCACACTATATCGGCTCAGTTGCTTATGGCAAAAAGTAGAATAATTCCATTGAAGAAAATTACCCCACAGCGGTTAGAGCTTATGGCATGTTGCATTGGTGCTCGTCTGACAGATTTTATAAAAGGGAGCTTGAAAGATTATGTGTTTGAAGAGTTTTACAGGACTGATTCATCAACCGCATTGTACTGGATCAAGCATGATGAGCAGAGGGCTGTATTCGTGAAAAACAGTTGATGAAGTTAGAAAGCTAACGAAACGGGAAAACTGGAGACATATTCCTGGCCAAGAAAATCCTGCTGATCTACCATCAAGAGGTTGTACTGCGAAGAGATTAATTGAATCTAGATGGTGGGAGGGACCATCTTGGTTAAAACTTAATGAAGAAAAGTGGCCTTTAAAGCTGGCGCAATTAAGAAAATGAAGAAATTTCCCAGGAAAGAAGAAAGACACTAGCAGTCAACATCGAAAAGCAAATATCTTGGTATTGTGGCTAATTTTCATCATACTTGAAAATAGTTCGAACCATCGCTTATATGAAACGCTTTGTAGATAATGCAAAGAATCCTTAGATAGACCGTAATGTATCTGAATTTACTGTTATGGAATTGGAAAAGGCTGAAATAACGCTAACGAGACTAATTCAACGTGAAGCATTTGGAACGATTAAGAATGATGCTCTGAAATTTTCGCAACCAAAATTAAATTTAGATGGTTAATTTAGATGCTACAACTCGTCTTGTACAAAGAGAAATTATCAATAGTTTAAAAAAATCCAATCTTATTGCCCAGTAAACATCCTGCCGTTAAGCTGCTTATTTTAGAACACCGAAGTATGAGCCACGCTGGAGTGCATACTCTGATGTCGCGGTTAAGAGAAAGATATTGGATTTTGCAATGCAGACGAACAATTCGACAATCTCTAAGAGAATGTAGAAATTGCAGAAGATTCGATGCTTCAAGGACTGAAGTTATACCAGCACTATTACATAGGAACCGAGTCAAAGATGCTGTTGTATTCCAGATAATAGGCATTGCCTTGGAAGGTCCGTTGTACTTACAAACGGGAGAGAAGGCATGGTTCGTCCTTTTCACTTGTGCGGTGATTAGAGCAGTACACATCGAATTAGTGTTGTCTTTAAGTACAGATATCTTTCTTTTAGCTTTTAGAAGATTTGTAGCTAGAAGAGGCAGACCGGTCATTGTCTATTTAGACAACAGGACTAACCTGATGGTAGGAGCGAATAACGCTACTACGCTTTACGAAGTATCCATTAGGAAAATATCCAAGTAGTATCATTAGCCCAGCGCATCCAATGGATCTTTAACCCTCCTACTGCAGTCTGGTGGGAACGCATGATTGGCACGATAAAAGATATCCTTAACAGAGTTCTGGGGAAAGCTTGACTGACACATGATGAGCTCATTACTGTTCTATGCGAAGCAGAAATTGTCATAAATCATCGACCTTTAACCTATCTGTCTGAAGATGTTGAAGATTTGTAACTGTTGACGCCATCATTGTTTATGAAGCAGGTAAAAAGACTGCTGTATAGCTGACTTAGAACTTCTCGACTCCTCCAGTTTGAACAAGCGTTATTGTTATAGACAGAAATTGAAAGGCCTCAGAAAGAGATTTAGGACTGAATATGTAGGGCAACTGAGACATTACTCAAGTTACAAATGTCCCACTAATCTCCAGTTAGATCAGATTGTTCTTGTGGGAAGTGATAACTCTAAACAATTATCATGGCCACTCGCAAGAATTTTGGAATTGTATCCAGGAAAGGATGGTAAAATTAGAGTTTCTCGGCTGAAGACTATACAAGGAGAAATACTTCGACCTGTTCAACTATCCCTTAGAGATGATTCATGATTCATCTGGTACTCTGAAAGTTAACCAAGGAAAGAATGAACAGGAAGATAGTCAAGAGGATGTACAGCCGTCAAAAGAAAACACGACTCACCCAATCGAAATTGCACAATTTACATCACAGAACAAGACGGAAGGTAGCAATTGATAGGGATTAATGTTTTCTACAAATATCAATATTTAAAATTTGTCTAAGGGGCCGTCTTCATATTAAATTGGGTGCTTGCTCCGATAATTTCAATCCCAACCCCAATTTTTTTATCACAGATTTGGATTTTACACAAAATTTCAGGCGGATTTGTGAGAAAAAATAATGTAAAACTGCGCGTAAAATTGACCGAGAAAATCCATAAAAACCATTGAGGGAGCGTATAAATATTAGGATTTCAATCTCATTTATATTAATAAAGACGTGTAGTGGCCGTCGCACTCAATGACCTGTTGCAGGCGCCTTGATATGGAGTCCATTAAGATGGTGACAAAGTCAGAATCCATTCCGATTGAATTCCAGGATCTGTTGGCAGAAATTTCAGTTTTCACTTTGTGAACAATCCCCAATAACGATAATAACCATCGAATATTGCAAACAGTCTCTACTAATTATGCACGTAATGAGCTGAAATTTGGAACTCCGATGTTTCAGTAACGGTTGAATGACGTGGTGTCAAAATTTGCCCATGTTTCTGTTCATAATTTTTATGAATATTAATTTCACAATTGATAAAAAATAGTAAATTTAGTTTGATAATTAAAATGTTTATAGATTGTGTTTGGGTTTTCGTGTAGCAAAGGATGAAATAACAATTTTCAAGAAAAATTAATGTAGCAAGTATAACAAGAAACATGAAACACCAATTTTACATTAGATCTATTTTTCAAACACTTACAAATCGGTGAAAAATCCAATAAAATTGATGAACTTTTTTTTATTTCCGCCTGAAATTGTATGTAGAATCCAAATTTGTGATAAAAGATGGAGGTTCGTATTGAAATTATCGGAGCAGGCATCCAATTTAATATGAAAACGGCCTCTTAGACAAATTTAGAATATTGATATTTGTAGAAAACAGTCATCCCTATCGACTGCCACCTTCCGTTTTGCTCTGCGATGTAAATTGTGCAATTCCGATCGGCGAGTCGTTTTTTATTTTGACGGCTCTACCTAACAAAATTATCAGACCAGCTAAGAGTCAGTCGAGGGTGGGTGAACCATAAAAACTCCGTCCAAGTTTCAAGACTTCGAACTGTAAATATTATAACTCTAGATTTTCAGCATTATTCTTTTGTGTGAACTGTGTTAAGTGAAACATTAAAAAAAAATGTCCTTCAGTAAAAAGGTGGGACGATGTCACGAATCACCAGTTCATTCTATTTTCCTTGTACTAGTTTTCAGAATTGGTGTTAATTGTTTCAACGATATTTTGTTAGTTTTGTTTTGGCATCAGCTGAACGCTGTTGCAATTGTTCGCTCTAATAAAAGAAATAGGATCGTATAGAAAAATTTGTCTCCGTGAATTATTTTCTCATTTCTACCATTTTGAAGGAAAATAACTATCTGAATCAGACGAATCACATTTTTAGGGGAATAGGGAAATCAAGTAGAATTTCCTGGTTATTCCTGATACCTTTCATGGCCGTAAAACGTCTAAACGAAAGAAAAGAATAGGACGCCCCAATCCATAGCTAATTCGGTGCTTAGCGATGAAGTAATCTTCCCCGCAAACAAATACGAGTCCGGCAAACGAGTATTTCCACATCAGAATGCGATCATATTAGATACTGACCCACAACACCATCTAGTGATTGCTTTAGGAATTAACTCTAGGAATCGATGTACATAAGACTATTATTCCAAAAGTTATTTTCGAAAACTTTGCAGATACACCGTTATTCAGCCGAACGCTTCAATCTTTTGGGGTTATTCAAATAGAAAAATATTTTAAGAGAAATAAATTTAAAAAATTCTTAAAATAAGTATAGCAACTTACCAAAACGATTCTTGTGATAGCATTTTAAGTAAATTAAAAATAGAGTAATATTTGGCGATGAAAAATAGCAAATTAACTAGTTCAAAATATACAACAGATGAATGGAACAAAGTATAACATTACAACTTATTTTAAGAAGAATAAAAAAAGAAATAGTTCATAAGTTCTTAAAATTTGCTAATTACAAAAATGTTCAAAAAAACTTTCACAAGCATTATACGACTGTAATATAACATATTTATTGTTTTTACTAAAAAAAGTATTTAAAATATAACAACTTATGAAATGACTAAAGTATTCAGGTACCAAGTAAAAACAAGATTCTATTTGTAGAAATTCGATCGGTTTCCGATTTGCCTAGTTTGAGAATAACGTGAGTTATAGTAGTTTGTTCTTCTGCATGACTAATTACAAAAATGTTCAATAATACTTTCACAAGCATTATACGACTGTAATATAACATATTTATTTTGTTTTTACTAAAAAAAGTATTTAAAATATAACATAACTTATGAAATGACTAAAGTATTCAGGTACCAAGTAAAAACAAGATTCTATTTGTAGAAATTCGATTTGCCTAATTTGAGAAAAACGGAAGAGTAATAGTAGTTTGTTCTTCTACATGACTTTTAGTTTAGTAAAAAGCCTCATCTTCGAAGCTTTTGATCATGCTACAAAACAAATATTGGACCAACTTGATTTTGATAAGTAATGATAAAACTAATGGACTGATTTTTAAGTTATGATCATTCAGCTTTTCTATGCTGTTCACGTGATTTCATTGTGGGAAAACAGACTCTAACAGTAATAAAAATGTTTCAAAAAGTACTGTCATTCTACACAAGTCCTAACATATATAGGCTGAGGTTTAATACTGAAATTTAAAAAATGATAAATGTTTGTCCATTAATATGACATGGGCTACCAAGTTAGCAGAAACAGCAACTGATTTATAGAATGAATTCCAACAAAACTGCATTAAACCCTTAATTAGAAAAGAAATTAATTTCGATTGAATTAAAATTAATTTTCGAGTTTACTGTTTCAAATCTAACTTATTAGTTTTGTATCCTTAACCAAAAATGAAATTATGTTGAGTGGATAAATTCTAGTAACTTAACTCGTAACCTTGTTAACTAAAACTTCGTACTGTTCGATTCCAATTTTTTAGAATAAAGTGTTACCTTACGTTTTATATTTCCATCACTTAAAAGACAACATATATAATATATATTTTAATACAAGTTATACATCTGTACTCCCTAGATGTAAACACAATCATAGCACCAATTTTGTTCAGCACTCCTCTATACGTATATATCTTTCTCTTTATGTATAGTGAGAGACTAACAAAATTGAAGTTGACTATTAACTTATAGGGGTATAGATCCATCGCTCCTTAATGTCCCACTTTTATAAATGTCAAAGATTTAAAAATATATATTTAATTAGCACTTATGTATATTTAACGCAAATTTCTCTTACATCAACGTGATGAAACTTCTTTTATTGAATGAATTGTTTCTAAAATAACATTTAACATTTACAAACATTGTTAATTTTAAAAATTAAGATGACCTAAAAAATAATCTTTGTGCTCCAGAGAAGAAAAAATTACCTTAACATTTAAAAATATTTCTATTGAACTATACTTCTAATTTCTCTATCTCCTGCTATTATCTGTGTAATTTGAGGTTAAAAGGTACTGTGTCCCCCAAATCAACACATTTTATTGTTGTGTTAAAAATACAACACATTCAAGTTAAAAAATCTAAAAAATATGGGACTAATTTTTTCTATGTTTTAAGTAAAAAAGCATGTTATCCTACTCATCTTTCACCATTCAATTTTCTCAACTGCCTTCTTCGAAACCTTCAGCTTTAATTTTTATAAATTTAGAAAATGGAGAATTGTTTGACATTGCAATAAAATGTGTAAAAAATGCGCGTGTATCAGATGAATTTTAGAAAAAAATACAAGAACCAACAGAAATTCTACAATTTTTTAATATTTCATAAAGATCTTTTGTTTACATAATCAAATTTCCTTTGGAAAGGAAAAGGGTTGAGAAACAATGGTTTTACATTAGGTTGATCTCCATATAAATTAAACATCATGATCAAATAGTAAAAAAAGAAAAGAAAATGACTGTCTTCATATTAATAATCACTTTGTGTTATAAAAACACAAAGATTGTCAAGAACATTTCCTACCAACTTGGGACTTTCTACATTAAAAGTCTTGGATCCAGACCACATTTTATGACATTACACAACAGACAACAATCAAGATCCACTGCAATCACACTGCATCCTAATGGTTTGAAATAGGAGTTTAAAATGACAAAATAAGAACAGCATATGATCAATAATAACAACACAACTGTTTCTTGAAAGTTTTTTTTTTGTATCTTGAGTAACAATAGATATTCATTACATAACACCAAGAAATATTTTATTCAAATCTGAAATAGTTTTTTGAAAAATTTAAAGTTCAATTATTTTTGCAGCAAATGAGAATATGCAAAGTATAGTGGTTACTCTAAATACGAACAAAAGAAATTTCTAACACATGTGGAAAGTCATTTCTTAAATATATTTCCTTTTCATTTTGTCTTTTCAGATATTCCTGTTTTCACGAAATTATATAGAAATCATGCTCTAACTCCCTTTTAAGTACTCTATTCTGACCAAGCTCATGATTGATTGAATGGTGCATTGGATAAATTATGATTAACTAAGTACAATTTTAAATGCTGACTATATCTTTTTAAATCTAAAATAGCATTTCACATTGAATTTTCTGTTTTACTTCATCCCTAATTTAATGCTTTTAATTTTAAAAATTGTCTTGTCATAAATATTGCATTTAAAATACAGTAAAACCTTGAAATGTAATCATCCAAGATACGGGGAAAATGTTGACGACTCAAGCAGAATGACTATAGAATGTTCTGAATGTACATAACTATAATGATCACGTAAATTTTTAACTGTAGTACTTGTCCAATATATATATATATATAGAAACTGTTTTTTTTAATTCAATAAGTACAATTAACTTCGTAGCAACATTTAGTGCTTTGAATTCATCAGTAGTACCTTGAACTCACAACAGTTACTGTTGAATTGTTTCTAAGGGTTCAAGAATACATTTTACTAACTGATGAACGAATTTTTTCATTTACACCTCTTGCAATTTTACATTGTTCTCCTAAAAATTCAGTAGTTAAATCTTTAAAGGTCACAAGAGCATTTACTGTGACATTGTTACCAATATCTGCAAAATAATTTATGTCAGGAATAGTAAGTTAATCCTTTTATGTACCCCAATTTCAAATTTATTCAATAAAAAATCAGGGAGAGTCCTCATTTTCGACTTCCATTTGTTTACCTTCAGACACAACCCCTGTATGTTTATAGACTTTCCACAGTAAAAATTTATCAGGGGTAGAATTTAAATTTGCACTGAACAAAGGATTTATTCATATTTACATCCATGGGAGCTAGATGTTACTGAGGAAATTTTATGATATATTAGGAGGTGACAACGTATCAAGGTTTGACTGTATTTAGTCGATCTTGAATATTTTAATCCAATCCCAAGTCAGTTAAAAATAAAGAATAGCTTTATATTAGTCAAAAATCATCACAGGAAGGGCAGTTTGAATCTTAAAAAATGGATACCATGTGAATATTTAGTTAACATATTTTTATGGAAATGAAATGACTTTCAAAACATGAATTTGTCTATACATCAAAATTTATAATGTCAATTTGGATATTAAACAGCTCAATGAAATTTTATACTTAATACAGCAAAGTAAACATAAAAAGTAATACAATAATACTTGGCTATGCATTATTTAAAACAATTTTTTAATTTGACATAGTAACAACTTTGTCAGAACAATAATGATCAGAACATTTAAATTTATGTGTGCTTATCAAGTTATTCTTCACAGTAATACTTTAAAAAAAGGAAAAAATATGTTACTCAATACTTGCTGTTGCAACATATATAGTTATTGTTAAGGATGAACTGAGTACAAAATGTGTGAAACAGGAACACAATACAACTGTACACATTTACAGAAACCCAGACAGTTTTAATGCAGCTCCAACAGTTAAAAAGGAACACAACCAAAAATGAATGCAAATGAAAAATCCAAATTCTATTGTTTTCAATATAAACATAGAAATCACATTCGTTCTATTCATATGAAAATAGTTCAGTTTCATAACCAACAACTATTTTGTTTAAAAATTTTACTTGAAATGAAACTGTACCATTCTTAACAAGTTCCCTATCTCAACTGCACAATGAAGAGAAAAGTTTAATATCACTGCAGCCAGCTACAGCTTCTACTTAAATAATTAAAAAATTCACTATACATCTGTCGACATCAAAAAGTGAATAAAAACGGTTGTTCGTTTAAAATTTGGACAGCTGCACCAAGATCTTCAGCCCTCATTCAACTGGTACTCCAGCATGGCATCGAGTTGGGTTGATAAATTTGCCAACATGTTCTCAATATCAACTATCACATCAGTGGCACCAGAAGAGCTATGAAGTGAAACAGAACAAAAAATGAGCTAACATGAAAAGAACATGCTTATTTGAGACTAGTAAATAGTTAAATAGTATGTTGCTATCATGTATCATATTATAAATAAATAACTTCAAACATTAAAGCCACCTTTTTAAAGAAAGCATAACTATTTTAAATTAGAACACAAAATTGTTTTCAAGATTCATCCCATAAATCAGAAAGTTGAGATAAACTCATTTCTAGATTAAACTTGCCAATAAATTTCAACAAATGTTGATATATTTCTAAGAATCTTGTGTTCAAGATTAATTTTGTGCAATATCTGTTCTAAATAACGTTCATATTAATTTTGAATAGTACAAATTTTTTATAAGGTTTTTCATCTTGTTAATTAAACATGTTGAGTCGTTGATATATTTCTAGGAATTTTGTGTTCAAGACTAAATTTGTGCAATATCTGTTCTAAATAACGTTCATATTAATTTTGAATATTCAAATTTTTTATAAGGTTTTTCATCTTGTTAATTAAACAATATATATCTTTACTTTCCCATTTTGTTGGAATATGTGGAGAACTGAATGTTGTAAAATAATTAATAGATAACCTAGAACTAATAACATAAATCATTCAAATTTTATATTGATGAAAATAAATGTTCGAGTTTTTCTAAATTGAAAAACACACAATATGAATGTACAATACTTTTGTTTTCTGATATTAGTTTAATTATTCTATTTCTTAATGAAGAATCTTGAAGAATTTTAGTTAATTTACTTTGAAAATATGGTAATCAAATGAATCCTATACAGTACTGTACAAATGAATCCTGCAATCAAGATTTTGTAGGATTTATATTTTATAACAATAAGCTTAGTAAACCAAACCAGTGTCAAAAGGATTTTGCACATTGTTCTTTGAAAACAGAAAAAAATATATTATTTGAAAAGTAACATTTTTGTTTCTATTTACTATTTATTGAAATAAGCATATTTCATATTTATTTGTCTTAAATTGCATGGGTGGAGTAAGATTTCAAGGAAAAGAAATCGAAAACCTATCTACTTGAATTATGCGGTGAATTATCTATAACTTGAGTCTCAAAAGCAGTGATTATTTAGCTGTGTACTTAGTGGTGTTAAAGTTATTACTGGCTAGGTGTTATTATACAAAGTTTCTTTAAAGTTATTAACAAGGACTTTTATAACAATCATTTTGTGTCTAATAACAATAAATGCAATGTGAAAAAATAAAAAAAAATAAAAAAAAATTCCAATGCACTTTTTCAATTTTTTTTTTAAGTGTTTGAGATAAAAATTAAGTGTGTGGAAGAAATGAGTTAGTGAACATAGTATTATATAAGCCCTTTCCATGCCTGTTATAACAATCAAGTTGCAGAAGAAAAGTGTAGACAAAATGTTAACTGAATTATATGATTAGATACAGTATGCTGCTAAATTTATCCCACAAATAAGAGTAAAAAAAAAATTCTGCAGCAACTATTAGTAAGAAATAAAACCAAATGTGCAATTTTTTTAAATATAAATAATTTTACGATTACTTTGATCTATATATGATTGATTCAACTCAAACAGCAATACGAGTAATTCTACTAGTTAGGGAATGAATGATTAGTTTGAATGATTTTTTAGACTACAAACAGTTTTACAATCAAGTTACAAGCAACTGTCGTGTATTTAACTTGTTACATTATATAATAGATTAGTTGAACTTCACCTTTAAAAACATCTACAGTTCTTGTATCATCAGTGATTTGTAATGCTTTTGCTTCCTTTATTAATGTTTATTTTCATGTACAAACGTATTCTCAGTTTCATAGTAAATTTGCTGGCCTTTAGTTTGATATATTCTGTCACATACCAAATGGTGTTTTGGCAAAAGGTCGTAAGCCACTAATGAACATTATTTTTTTTCTATACGTATAATAGCGACTCTGTGGCTTGTCTGACATTGCCCGTGGAGCTGGTTTGCAATGCAAAGCAACACAACTGGCAACGCTGTGTTCTAAGGTATTAATCTGGTGTAAAATTTACCGCAGATTTCAAATCCGGTGAAAATTTCAATCTGTCTTTAACGATTCTGATTTTACGGGAAAAAATACACAATGCCAGTCAAAATGTTTTATATATATATATTTTTTTGCTCTCTACTGAAATGGAAGAGGGCAGGAAATGTAATCTGCATTACCTGCCCTTCGACTGAAAAAAAAATCTGTTCATTTTTGGAACACGAATGTTAGCATGACATCACATTGTCTTGCGAAAATATAAAAGATATTCAATTTAAAAATTTTATTTATATAAAGAAAATCATATTTTAAGGTATCGGCCTAGTGAGTAATTTTCCGTAGATTTCAAATCCGTTGAAACTTTTACTCTGTTTTTAACAGTCTAGGAGATAAAATAAAAATAACTACATAACTAAAGTTAAAACTTTTTTTTATCCTCTGCAGAAAAATTATTCCTCCAGGCAAAATAAAAATGGAAAAAAAAAATTTAGAAAATCTGTCATACTTTTATGCTGTTGCCATTCCAAAAAAAAACAATAATAGTTAAATTTCATAAAATTCATTTTAAAATGTTCTAGATTAAATTTTAAAATTCGCTGTGACCCTAAAATTGCAAAAAATTTGGACTACCTGTGTGCCAAATCTCATTACAGAAAGAGCCATAGATTCATCAGGACTTTGTGTGCAAGAAACAGACAAACACTTCCTTTTATAATATTAGAGATACTGTTTGTAAATTGGAAAACCAATAAATAATATGGATTATACAAGATAACAATGGATATAATTACGTGGTTTTTAAATAAAACAAATAAATTCAAAAAGAGAAAACTTATTTTGTAAAATTATGCAGAAGGGGCTCATTCTTCGACAACTCGCCAAAACACCATCCATATGAACAATATGTTGTGTGTAAATGTCCATTTTCAAGAAACAACATATATTAAAGTAAATGTTGAGAAAATATTAAAAAAAAAAAAGTACAATTAATTTCATATCTGGCCATTCAAAACACTTTGTACTGGGACTTCAAATTAGTTTAACTTATGCTTTTTGGGAAAGTAATCATTTGTATCAATGTGATATATTTTACAAAAATAAAATAAAATAATAATATTACATCCTGCAGTTATTACAAGAGTAAATAGATATTGCCAAGTACAGTTTTAGATAATCAGAAATAGTAAAATTGCTTAAAAAAGAATTTGAACTCACTGATCCATGGCACGTCCTTCTTTAAGTGTTTTCTTCTCAGATGTACTAGTTCTTTTACTTGACACAGATACTTTAAAAGATAAGATAAAACAAATATTTTATTCTGACTTATACTTAGGTTTTCAATAAAATCAATAGAAAATAGTTATATAGAAGAAAGTGAGATGAAAAAACTATTATTTTTAGTTTCAGGGTGGTAAATTCTTTAAGTTCAATTCATAAAATTCTTAAAACAAGATGGAAAGTAAATTAATTTTTAGTATATAAAGTGCTATCATGTATGAACAGCATCAAGACAGGCTTATCAATACAGTACAAAGTCCCAAATTGTTCAAAATCTGGACGCTTTGCTAACTTGTTTCTTTTTTGTTTTTCTCACTTTTTTCCATCTTTCTGGCAATTTGTAAAGAACAAGGAGTTAAACCTGGACCTTATTGATGAAACAACGCAGAATAACAAACTAGTTTAGAGTTCATACCACACAGAAAAATTTGAAGATTTGTTAGTAAAATGTGTTGCATTGTATTAAAACCGTTTTTTACCTTTATTAAAAACTATTCCCATTTATAAATATGCTATTTTAACCCAAAATTCGTGTGGGGGTGGGTTAGATTAAAGTTTTTTTGACAAAAAATGCAAATAATCCAAAATCTGGAATGGCAGAGGTTCGGATTTGGGACATTGTACTGTACCAATAGGAAATAAGTTAAAAAGCTTTAAATGACAACCAAATTCTCTATATTATCAACTTCATTTAAAAATATGAAATAAAAGAATTAGCTTTCAAGGTAAATTAACAGTTCAAAACGAAAATTTTAAATACAGTATGTAGATTTAATTGTTTGACACATGAGAACATGCACTAACAATTATGGATTAATACATAAGGAAAAGGGGTGCGATTCGTAGACAAAAGACATTATAGGTAACAAAAATAGAAGAACCATGAATGTTCTAAAGAACACAAAATAAAAATTAACATTGAGAACCACTCTCATAGCCACCCTATAGCATAAGCAATTTAGCAACAAAAAGAGCATTTGATAATTCTTTAATATTTACCAAATGTTCTTTTTGCTACTAAATTACTTATGATACATGGTGGTTATGAGAAAGGCTCTCAATATTAATTTTTATTTTGTGTATATACATTAATAATTATTAACAATCAGTCTTGCTTTAAAAACTAAACTTAAAAATATTTTAAGTGACAAGAGGAAACATGTTAGTTTTTGTGATGGCTTAAAGAGAGTTGAATAAGGAAATTGCATCGAAAGCACCAGATTTAAATTATCGTTTGCAGAAGATATATAGGACAGTATTTAGACATTGCACATGCATACCTTGGCCTGAAGGCAAGCTAGACTTCCTGAGTGTCGACGAGGGAGAAGCAGCGGGCGAGTTCTCACTAGTTACAGATTTCACAGCTCTTTGTTTGATAGTCCCAACATTTTCGTTGGCAAAAGGTAACGAATTGGACTCCGTACTGGAAGTTGAGATGTTGGAATCTGCCGAATCCTTCCTTCGCTGTCGGAACTTGGAGCGTGGGGACCCTCCGTGAAAATCTTTGGCACGAGCAGTATCCTCTTTGGGTACAGAAGATTCTGAGAGGTCGATGACGGAGGCAGACAGTGGGGAAGGAGGTGGGGGAAAGTCTTCGGTCAACGCTGGGGACACGGACCTGTCCGAGTCACTTGGGGGTGGGGGAAGTTCTGTGCTGCCCATGACAAATCGGGATGCTAGGCCTTTGACACATGTCGCAAATGCCTCGTCCTTCATTGCTTCAATACTGCGCTCATTTTTGATTGAGTTAGTTCTTTTGGGGGGAGGGGGAGGGTTACGCTTCCCCCTCAAGGTCCCATACAATTGTGAGGAATTCATGTTCGACCAGTTATGCTGAGGTGACCAGCTATCGATCATTTGATTGGCAAGTTTTAAGGTTTTGGGGTCGTCGTCCAGATCATAGTTTATTTCCGGATCTGACTGCCTGGTCTTGGCAGTGATTTTAGCGATGGGTCTGGGCTTCACCATTCCCTTTGGTCTGTTGAGTGTGGCTGAGCCACTCGTTTCATAGGAAGAGTAATGATCATGGACACTTAGTTCACTGTCTGTGTCATAGCCATTATGTCTCCATGCACTCACAGTGTCATACCAGCAGTCAGAATTGCCATAATAAGGTGGGTTCATCACAGTTGAAACTGAGTCATCCATGTCCAGGCTTTCCAGTGACCGACCTCGGCTTGTTGATCGAACCTTGAGGAAAATAATTGAAAAATTTAAGAAATGAGAGGGAAATACTGATATATGTATGGACTAGAAAACACTAAAGAATACTTAGATGTGAGTTCTACTTCAACTTTTAGAAAATTTATAAGAAGAAGTTCAAATATTGCAAGACAAAGCCTATTCATACAAAAAAAAATCGTAACTTAAATCATAGATATATAGAGATGTTCAAATATTAAATATTAAAGAAAATAAAACCTCAAGCTAACAACTACTTTAAAAAAAATTAGAACTGGTATAGTATCCAAATTATTTAATCTTTACACCACATACCAATTGTAATACTGTTAGAAATTCCTTATTGCACAAAAAAAGTCAGACTATATTAAATTTTGGAATTGAACAGGCTCAGTGCAAAATCAGACTAGTTTATTTTTCATAATGAATGAAGAAGACTTGAAAATTAAAAGTGTAGTGACTTAACAATACCAGGTTGGCCCAAAAGTCTCGTAGTCAGAATTTTCTAAAAACCAGAAAAATTAGTAAATAAACTTTCTCTATGTAGTGAAATCACTCAGTTTCCCTAGTAACACATTGGCTAAATTAAAAGACGAAAGTTTATATTAACTTTGTTTTCCCTCTCGCGATTCTGCAAGTTGTAGGCGTCACAACTTCGATTCCTCTGCATGGGTGTATTTCTATCTTTTGAGTCAAAAAAGTTTTCCTTGTGAGTGTATATCCGTTTACTTGATGTTGTTTGGAACAGATTGGACAAATATAACCCTTGTGTCATAAAACACACCAACCATATTGTGTGATAAATTTGGTATTGCAATAATGGGAGTAGTATTTCTTCCCAAACAGCTGGACAATTTTAGCACCTTTAATTAATTGTGTGGTTTTGAAGTCTTTATGATTCGACTAAGTCTAGCTAACTGTTTTTGCTTGTTTCCAGATTTCCAACACACATATTAAATATGTGGACAAACTCATTTTATTGCTGAAATTTCAAACTAATTTTTCCTTAGCTACTCTTGAAAATCACGTCCTTGATATACCGTTTCTTGGAAACATAACACACCCATTTCTCCAGTTATGAATTTTTCAAGTCAATGGACTTTTGTGATATCTTGTATGTACCTGGTATTTGCATCGCAGTGGTTCAATTCTGACACAATCAAAGCACATTTTCAAACTGGTTAAATACATTTAAAAAAAAATCAGCTGGATGGTTTTGCACCGTTTTTTATTTTTCCAAAATTGCAGACTTAGTGTTTTGGGTTTTATAAGGATTTTTCTTTTTTACAAATGGGTGTATTTTGAAACCCAAGAAAATATTAGATAGCTTATAGGTAAGCCAAACTCTTAAAAATTAAACTTATCTTAATTTTTTATAACTTGACACACAATTTAGACTACTCGAAGAATCTCTTCAATACAATGAATATAATTGATTTGTTTTGGGGGCATCTAAAATCAAATGCCTTGAATAGAAATATAAGAAAACAATAAGATCAATTTTGCATTTTCAACATTCTATGCAAGTCAACAGTTCTAACCAATTTAACAGTTCTAGCCACTGCGTGGCCAGCACGGCATTGGCTGTGACAGTTCTTTTTGAGGGGTCACGTGTGACTACTGCTCGCTAACCCCCAGTGATTGCTGTGAATACGAATTCATAGCCCAGGGCTCGAAATACCCGGGTGCACAGGTGCACTGTGCATATGAAAATAAAATTGTGCACCTCATTTTTTCCTGCTAGGTGCACACAGTGCACCTAGCGGGAAACCTAATTTAAAATTCCTTTATACACACTATACGAAAAAAATTTGCTGGGCCGTAACGGGTTTATAAAGGAGGAAGGGTTACTTGTGCCACTGCCACCAGAACTTTCCGATGATCGAAACATTTTGCAGGTGGCTCTGTTGAAGCGACTGTCGCGACAGCCGTGCGCCTGAGAAGGGAGAATTTAGATGTTTAAATATTTTTATTTACTATCTACTACTAACCTATCTAAACATACCCAACTAATAAAGTAGTTTACATTACATTAATACTCTTATATTACGGTTTTTTTTAAACGTGCATCTAAAATATAACCAGGGCACCTAAAATAAAAACTTAGGTGCATAAGGTGCACCTGTATTAAAAAATCTATTTCGAGGCCTGTCATAGCCTAT
Organism: Metellina segmentata; assembly: GCA_947359465.1. NCBI lineage: Eukaryota > Metazoa > Arthropoda > Arachnida > Araneae > Tetragnathidae > Metellina > Metellina segmentata. Next base: position 44,454,811 of record OX375882.1, on the reverse strand, counting down.
TGGATAGCTATCATAATGGCTTTGCCAGTGGTGTTGGTTTGCTTCTCAAACCAAATTATAAATATTATGAACTATGGTTTGCTTTGCAAACCAAATGGAAATTCGTGTGATTCTTGAATTTCATCTACACACTATGTACATATGCGAAAATGAGAAATTCGTTCAGAAGTTGTGTTGAAATATAATCAACCTGCATTTAAATACATTTATCCTATTACAGTTCATGTCATTAATCTGACTGGACACAGCAAAGCAGAAGTTATTTGAAGTAATTCTACATGTTAGGATTTAATCTTGTTTGGACCAGAAAAAATTAGGGAATGTCAGGATTTCTTTAAATTGTATTTGTACTGAAGATTTTATATTTTTGTTCAAGATAACTATATTAAGCAATATGAAATTGAAGTAGTTTACAAGTATGACCTCTTAAAAAAATAAGACTGTACAAACAATGTGCAACAATTCAAGCACCTTAATTTAAAGCATAATAGACAGTTTAAGTTAATATAAGAAGAATGGAAAAAATCTTACAAATACATATCTTTACATTTCAAAGTAAATATATATGTAGCTTCAGAAGCTTTGTAGAAAATATTTTCGGTTAATGCATGCAATTTTTTATAAATGTAAGGCTGTTTTGTTGAAGCTTATTAAATCTTTGCCTAAACACTTATTAGATATGAAATGCCAAAAATTTAATTATAATTCTAACTGCTTGTTAGCATTGACAACGATATGTAAGATGTGAACAAATATGGTTTATAATATGAGAAATATGAATGAAGATAAATTCTGAACACCACTCGTCAAGCAAAAGAAGGTAGGGGTCTTTTCCAGACATCACTCCTAATCTGTACTATAAAGGCTACATTTCACATCAATAGCATTAGATCAACTTAAGTGCACACGTGAAGAAACATTCATAATTTTTATGTTTGAGGTATATACATGAGTCAACTAAATTCTTTTTAGCAAAACTATAAATATGCTAGAAATTTTTGATGACACTTCATCTTCGAGAAGTATCTTCGACCTTGTTCTTTGAATGCAAGTGGAATAAAATATTCAGTATTTTGTAAAAACGTTTTTAGAACTTTTAAAGGACTTTCAGCCAATATTAAGATTTTTTTAAGGGCCTGTGACATTGTGAGATATTTCTACCAGAAAAGAAACCACTCATTGGAATGTCGAATGTATTTGGATTAGTTGTACTTTGACGCTAGCTGCTGTTCTTGTGTCGCACGCTTTACGACTTGAGAAAATCAGGTGAAAATAGAAACGTCCTCTGCAGGAGATGTTCTTCCAGAATGATCTCTGATTGGTCTTTGACTTTTGCAATTGGGCGATTTTAAAAACTACGGCAGAGGCTGTTGGGAAGACAACAGAGAAGAGGGCCAGAAGCAACAGGTAAGGTTGTCCCCCCCCCCACGCTAGCCTGTGATATATATTTTTTGATGTATGGGAATACGTTGATGATGTAAATAGTGTATATATTCTTGTTCTCGGAATAATACGAACATAATTATATCTTTGCTGTTGGTTGTCTTTTCACAATGAAAAATCAGAGGTACCCTGAAACTAGGTTGATTACAAATTAAAGTCATAATATTATTGCAGTTAATAATATTATTCAGCCGTAATTATATCTTAGCTGTTGGTTGTTTTCTCCTTGTATATGATTCATACAGTTTTCATGTTACCAATTTTGGGGCAATGACACCACAGGCCCATAAAACTACAACGAAAAATCAGAGGTACCCTGAAACTAGGTTGATTAAAAATTAAAGTCATAATATTATTGCAGTTATAATATTATATGAAACTAGGTTGATTACAAATTAAAATCATAATATTATTGCAGTTATATTATTCAGCCGTAACAATATCTTAGCTGTTGGTTGTCTTCTCCTTGTGTACGATTCATACAGTTTTCATGCTAACAATTTTGGGGCAATGACACCACTGGCCCTTAACCCTCTGCATACGAAAGCGCCCGAGAATCTGTTTCCTTTCGTTACGGGGGACAGGGAAAAAGAATGTTGTCGGATTCCCAACAAGACGCCTGGATCCATTAAGCACTTCTTTCCCCCTTCTCCAGGCCTTCAAAGAAGAGGGCGTGTTTTGCGGTCACTGTTGATCACATCTAGCTGCGGGATACCGATACTGCTTTCTCAATGGTGTCAATTTTTAGACTAGTCATTCCAATTGCAAATGGAAGATAGGGTTTTTTAGTTTTAAAACGAACGATAAACGTCGACATGTCTATGTCTATATATACACAATCTATTACATAATTCAAATTTTATTAACTACTTCGGCTATAAATTTTAAATACTTATTCTAAAAGCAGGTGGTTTCGATAATTTGTTTTTGATATTCCTTTGATTATCCATATTTGCTTTGACTTTGTTTTATATAATAATGTTTTTTTTTGTAATTTTATAGGTTAATTTCTGCGACTTTTATAGGTTTTCTTCAAAACAGCTTTTGCAAAAGCATTTCTGACATATTTCACACTCCCATGTGCTATCTACAAATCTGTTAGAAAACGTTTTTATTTCGTTTTATTGCCATACGCTTACAAACATCTATGCCCGGACCCGGATTCGAACCAGGAACCTTCCGATCTAACACTCATAACAAGAACGATTCCAAAATATCTCCATAGTTCATCAATCCTTTCGATATCTTGCCAATGTTTATCCTCTAATTCTCTTTTCTTTGCACAGGGAATTGCATATTTATCGTGTTTACTTGAATAACTTCAATCATCCGAGTAATTCATCCGAAATTAACAATTAAAAAAAATCCAATGCGGTTAAGCCTGTTAGCAAATTATGCACAGATACTGTGTGATGCACAAATTTTGTTTCCTGTATGCATTCACTCTGAACGTCATTTGATCAGTCAACATTAAAATTAAGCGTCGACTCATCAAGGCTTTCACCAAAATTCATTTTAAATTCCCCCTTATCTTCTTGACATAAACTGCTATCTAAAACACAGTTTACTTTCTTAGTACTTTTAGAGAATCATCATCATCCGATTAAAAAAAATATGATTCGTGAGTATCTTGAAACAAAATTGCTTTAATTTCCGCTCGGTGCAGCGATTTGGTTTTGCGTGACATAATAATCACGAATCAAATCCGTATTTATTTCAAGCCTATAAAGCAAATAGATTTAAGGCTAATAATATCTGCCGAAATAGGAAGAGTCTTGAAAAAGACTTTTTTACAGAATTACAAAGCACAACCTTGAAGCAGGGAGTGAAGGTAAAGTACACGTGAGAAAATAATTCAAGAACACAATGGCACATACAACGGCGCACATAAACATTCCCAAGTGAGCCTGTATGAACTGGTTCTGTGTGTCACAGAATACCATGCTTCAGAAAGATAAAGGACAACTTCTTGAGTAGTTTTTGACCCCCTACGGTGCATACAAAGGAGATGGTCAAGTAGAGTGACAAGGTGATACGCCTCTTAGGGGAAAGCCCTAATCTCGGGCACTCTCCGTATTCTGCTTGTCCGGGCGCTTTGGGCGCCTCTCGTAACGAAAGGTTGAATTGATATTTCGAGGCTTCGTATGCAGAGGGTTAAAACTACAACGAAAAATCAGAGGTACCCTGAAACTAGGTTGATTGCAAATTAAAGTTATAATATTATTCAGCCGTAATTATATCTTAGCTGTTGGTTATCTTCTCCTTGTGTACGATTCATACAGTTTTCATGCTACCGATTTTGGGGCAATGACACCACAGGCCCTTAAAACTACAATGAAAAATCAGAGGTGCCCTGAAAATAGGTTGATTACAAATTAGTCATAATATTATTAAAAGAAATAAATGGCGAGTTTGTGATTGATTGGTACATAGGTTGTATACATAAATATTTAGCTAATAAATAAAAATATGTAGCAGTGTATGTACAGTCTCGACAGTGCACGTAATGTTGTATTAAAATACTAGATTGAAGAGAACAAATTCGTCTCATCTACAGCTATACAAAATTTCAACTAAAATTGTCTGTATCACCCTTACCTGTATCGTAACTACATTCGGTTGATACAAGTTGCTGAGGTGGGACGGAGAACTACAGTCTCGACTGTGCATGTAATGTTGGAACATTTCTTCCTTTGGAGGAGACTGCTGGAATGTTTTAAACTCTAGGTTGGCATCATTGGCAGAAGGGGAGATTCTGGTGCGAGTCGTGTTAATGGCTATTTCTTGACTGTGATAGGAATAGGGTGGCACATTGTCTGTAAGAAAAAAGTATTAAGTAAGGGCACACAAGTTGTATGAAGTTTTCAGTCAGATCTAGGACAGATAATATCACTCAAGGTCACTCTGGTGGTTCTGAACCTCTGAATACCATAGAATGTCAGCCCAAGACACAATTGGATAGTCAGTGGGAATTGGAGAATTCATAAACAAAGGACCAGCCTTGTTGGGCTTGAGCCTGTAGCTGGTCGTCAAAATTTGTATTTGTATTTGATATTTTGGACCTGTTGCTTGCCATGCAGGTATGTTTTTCAGCTGTATTAAAACTGAATTTTCCCAGTTGTGTTTGGTTGGATTTCATTTTGGTGATTAAGAGAATGAATTTCTTTCATTACTGTGTAGAGAAGCGATTTTCAATTGATGTGCAGCAAGATACTGTTGTGCCTTACAGTGAAACAATCTAAATTGTGATTAGTTTATTTTAATGGTAGAACTTTGAACTTTTGACTAGTATGTTCACAGATAATTTAAGTAATACATGTACTTCAATATCCATATAAATAACTCAGTATTGTGATTGCGAAATATCATAAATAAACTGTCAAAGATTTTTAATAAATCAATATAGAACAAAAACGGTAGTTGAATTACTTTTTTTAGCAAATCAATCAAATTGATACCCATTTGCTTATAAACAGAATTTCTTTTAACAATATGTTCACCCAAATGAATTACTTAAAAAAAACTGAAAATACAGTAGTGAGAGTTGTCAGTTTCATTCAATTAAAACGAAGTGTTTAAGAAAATTGACTAACAGTCTATAGAATAAATAACCATTAAAAGTGAACAATTTTAATTTCTTTAATAGAAATCCAAACTTTTATTTAATGTCAATATTAAAAAAGTTACAGATAACTAATTTCGAAAGAACAAATTGAGAGTACACAGAATACAAAAAACTGTTGTTACACTAATTACTTATGCAGATGAGAATTTTTGTAATGAAAAGAACAGATGACTTGCAAAAAAGAGGTTCCCTAACCTATCACTTGTTATGCAGACATGTCATTAACTAATAACACCCTTGAAGTTTTATTTATGTTAAAAGGTTAGTATACATTAAAGACAATAAATGTCGCCAGTTTTTCGGTCTGCTGGATGTAACAAATTATTTATATTACTTGAAATCATGCTATCATCAATTAAGATCTTTTCAATATTCCGAAATTATGCCAGTAGTATATAATTAATGTTTTTTTTTTTTTAATTATAAATGTTCTTATAAATTTCTAGTATACTATCAAACTCTAAGATTATTTCTACAGTTCATGACAATCCAGTTTATAACTAAAGCAAAGCATTTATTTTTATTTAAAAGGGGGAAATAGTTCATTTAATAACATACATTTATGTTTGATATAAACTGGAAAATTCCATTTAAATACAAATGAACCTAATAAAGCAAAATACTGAACAACTACATACTCAATGTTGTAGGTCGTGATAGCGTATTTAAAGTATTCCCAGTTAATTCATGAGGCTCAGGTACATGGCTGGCTCGTTTGATACCATTTGAAATATCTTTAACTCTCTTGATAGCTAAAGTGATTTTCTTTTGATGACCTAGAATATCATAAACATTCATTATACAAATCTCTTGATGATAAAAATGAATAAACTATAAGTTAAATACAATAGGATAAAGGTTCAAAGACTGATTCAATTCAAAGTAGTCAGTAGGGTTAACAATAGAAAAGTATGTTACATATGTTACTGGGGCCTGAGAGTTAAGAGGACACAAGAAATGGAAGAAGGTTTTAGAACTGTAAGATCTAGTCTGTTTTCTAAGCTTAAAAGTTATGAATTCCACTTATATTTTATAAAAAAAAAATTATCACACGAGTCCAATGTTAGGAAAGTTTAAACAATTTTGGATGAATTGAAGATTGTAAAACAATTTTCATCATTTCATGATGAAGGATATATCGCCTGGATTACGTGGAAGCCCTATTGGGTTTTAATATAAAATGTATTGTACATGTAAATACATTTTGTTTGCTTTCAAGTGAAGCACACTAAGTCAAAAAACAGTTAGGGAGAAGTTTTTTCTACTTTGTTCTTACAAGTGTTTCTCAAGAAATCTAACGCTCATGTATAGAAAAACTTAGTGGATCTGACAAGTCTAAAGATCACCACACTGGTATAGAAAAGGTATACAAACCCCATATCTCGGTAATTGTGACTTGGTATATTTCACTTACGCAAGTCAACGAGTTATAAAATTCTTATTTGAATTGAAAATTGATGCATCCTGTTCATTATAATAGTTATGTCTCTGTATCAGCAGTTTACAGAAAAGAAAGGAAACTTAAAGAAGCAAATGGTTAAAAATCTGCAAACAATGTAGTACTATGTGATACTGTAATGTACTTATTAATCAGATAATTGTTCATTGATTGGTTTCATTAATCTATACTCTGTTGAGGATTAGACTAAAATGCAAGAATTCTGTGATGTGTACAAAAAATAAAAATATTAAAAAAATAAATAAAAAGTACACTTGATTTCCCTTCACCTAAGTTATCTCTATTCGGTAAAAAAAAATATAATTAAAAATACAGGGATACAATAAATAAAAGTGCATATGTAATTTAAAATACATATACTGATGGATATTAATAAAAAACTATGTGTGATAAAGTTGAGAAAATTAAATTGCCAAAAACAAACAAATGGCATCGTTATTTTTTCTGTTATTTAGAATATATACAAAATAATACTCAATTTATAAATCTATCTTGGTAGAAAAAGGCTACTGTCAATTTTGCAAATTTTTAGTAACAGCTGAGTTAATATTTTTTAAACACCACACAAAAATGCTTATCCAATATTTTAATTTCATCAAAATGTATTGACATAAATGTATAAGCACCTTTTCTTTTATAAACCTTCATTACCTTGCAGTAATTTGTGGACATAACTCAAAAACAGTGAATTTGGACATTGGCCCTTTTCTATCAAGTATAGATTTACAGTGTTATCATTAATGTCTTCTTTTTACTGTAAATCAAATAATGACTTCAAAGTATAAAAATGTACCTAATTTTTGAATCCCTATTTCTTCTAAGTCTTCCCATGTCAGCTCTGTGACTTTATCAACAGTGTCATAACCCTGTTGGCACAAGGTTTCAAAGTAGTCTTCAAGTCTCAACAAATGAAGCCATTCTAATAATGAAGTCTGCAAAAAAGTAAAAACAGTAAATAAAACATACTTTAGTAAACTGGCAACATTTGTGTTCGCATAAAAAATACTTTACCGGTTTATAGTCTGGAATTCCATCTGAGATATTGAGTCGGGCAATCTCAGCCTTTAGCTTTCTTCGATGATTAGGTTTAGTGATCCCAATAGCTGTGAGGTCCTATAAAGATAATGAAAAGAAATTAAAAACACATCACTGGAGAATTATATAAAAATGTAGCGGTATAAGAGCTAACGATATCAAAATCCTGCCTAAAGAAACATCTTTTTTCTTTTTCAAGGATCATGATAAGAAAGAAAAAAATTCGTTCTCATTGCTTGAAACACAAAAATAGTTCTCATCAATAATATTTCTTAGACCTAACATTTTTTAGGTTCTATAATTTGAATGAGTGAAAAAATTTTTTGAAGAAATATTCTCTATTTAAACTGAAACTTTTTTCAAAATTACTCTTCCCACCAAAAAATTTCTTCCACTTAATGTAAGCGATTAAATTTTTTTTATTCTTATTCTGCATGCTATTTCAGAAAAATATTAATTATCTACAGAATGTTCTGTGTTTAGCAATTCAGTGGCAAAAAAAAAAAAAAATTCCTAAGTTTTATTCTTGTTTGTAATAAGTTTTCAATTTGTCCCAAAATGTTATCTTTATCATCACGGAACCTGAGTATTATGATATGCTTATTTGATGTCTTTGTCCACCGGTAGATGGCGCACACATAAAAACGAAATTAAAAGTTCCGTTTTGGAACTTAACCTCCGAGCAAATAATTACATTTTAGTCAGTTGGCACGACATTCTCAGGCGAAAATTTTTGCTACATATTTACACAAAACTTCGCAAAGCTGGATTTTTCTACAAAATCCACTTCTGTTTACTTATGAGGGGTATAGGCACAGCAAAAAAAGTTCGCCGTGTTTTCGGCTCAGTCTTCCGCATCCCAATCAAGAATCGAATAAACAGATCACACTAAGGCCCGGTGTATTGCGGTGCCGCGGGGAACCGCTGTACAAATTGCACGCAAGTTGGACGTGCGGCGCCTGAGGTGTGTGTGCACTACTCCATTGGATCTAATGTATCTCAGACCGCACTTACGTTGCGGCAGCGGAGCCGCACGCTGAAAAACCGGTATGTGTGCAACGGACCTAAGTGACAGCTTGGTTGATTCATTTTTCTCTTTCAGATGTCAACGTGTTTTACTTGTACAGTAACCGAAATCTGGATTCACCTAATTTCTCATTAGCGTAAACATATTTTTGATTGTTTTTAGCTCTGCATTTTTTAAGGAGGGTGTTGGTGGGGGGCTTGCATCAAGTAGATTTATATCAAATACTTATTTGAATAAAAAGCTCTTACAAGAGCTTCAGTTACTTCGTGATTATCGTGTGTTAGTGTTCTGTATTGTTTTGCAATGAATGCCTTAGGTGGTGGGCCCTTGTTTCAAGATTAATCGTAAGTCCGTAGACTCGGGACTAGTCTCAAAACATTTTTATGAAATCTCGATCAAAATTGACGTATTCCAGGACAAGTTAGACTTAAGAACACGGTTCATCGTCGTAAACCAACACCGATAGCAGTTGGGCGACGTAAGTTTCACTCGCCAATTTGGCGATGGGGTAGTATTGTGTTCTTGAATTGTACCCCAGTAGTCCTGTGTAATGGTCATTTCAGATGAAAACAGAAAATGAGACAGGTACAGTATCTGCATATGTATAATGACTTCCTAAGTAGTGATTGAAAATTTCAGCTCCAAGCCTAAAATCATACATATGGAGCAATGTGCGTGACTAAAGTTATATTTTCCAGTCGTGTCTCAGCAACAGTTGATTAATGAAAATAAAAATAAGGAAGGATACTTTTTGATCAGAGCTCGTACATTAGCAAACAATAATGTTGTGTATCAAAATGAAATGAATGTTCAGCATTAAAGCAGAAATGGGTGTTGATGCCTCTTTGCAAAAGCACATCTAACTACTCTCGCATTCGGAAATCATCTACCACAGCCAAGTGAGTCGAACTATAGTTTAATTTTCCACGGAAAACGCATCAACGCTCCCCACCAGAACAAGCTTAAAAGCTCGCCAAAAGGACAATTTCGGAACCGGAGGAAACGAGTGGATTCTGTGATGAAAGCAAAATTTCCGCAACTAAATGGAGACGGGGCGGAATTTCGGCCATTACTTCCGATTCTCCCGACGCCCACCAGTACCGGTACCAGGGAGTGATACATCTCGTATTATGGTAGGGAGCACCTAATTTATGCACTTGTTAGAAAACACTAAATTGCCATTAGCGAAGAACTCTTCCCGTCATTTCGAAGGATGTATTGAACGTCCTTCCGCGCCATTACGCTGGAGGTTACCATGATTATTTCACATCGGCAATGAACTTGGAGATAATGCACTTTACACCAGATCGTTTCGACATCGTGCACTAAAAACACTTACTCATCATACACTCGTTCAGAGTTACATATAATGGCAGGGGCGTTTTATTTATACGTAAGCATCATCGATCATGCATTCGAATGTTCGTGCGTACTCCAAGAACAATCGCATAACATAATTTTATTAATAAAATACGCAATATTCATCTCCTTGTTTAGTTACTGAACTGTCGAAGGAACTGAATACGAGTTCAGTTTCATTTCGCACCCCGACAAGAAAAGCGACAAGTCAAAAAATATTTGGATGTTATGTCATTGAAAAATTTATATGAGGCGCCCCAGCGTGTTATATTACTATTCAATAGAATATAATGGAAGTTACCACCATAAATACTTACCTAAAATTTAAAAGAAGCTTATACTATTTCAATATAAGTTTTATAGTATCCTTTAAGTTGATGTTTCTATAATTCTGCAATTTCGAGTTGTGACACTTATTGCGATACGTTTATTTTTTCACTGTCGCTCAGGGGACCCTTTAGTGACACAGAAGAGAAAGAAATACACCCAGGTGGAAATAGGAGGACGAGAAATAGGAATAATGTTGGATGACAGTGACGGAACGGGGTCGATACCGAAGGGAAAGAACTGAAGACCACACCACGTAATTTTGAACCAGTCAGATTACCAGGTCACATCTGAGTTGGCACTCCACTCTCCAAATATCAACAACACGCCAACATGAGGACGTTTGAGGCCACGACAGATTTAACGTCAACGAGGTAACGCTAGAGATGTGGCTTTGGACAGGAAGAAATGGAGGACAAGACAGAGGGCTTCACGCGCAAACTTAGGGTGTAAGTAAGGATTTCAATTAACGTCGCACTGGAGAATCACAACGGACTATTGGAAACAGTCCGGAATCAATCCCTCCAGGAAAACATCAGACTCAACTTGGCGTAAAGAGAATGAACATACCTCAAATTAGTTTGGGAGGACTTGTGCCTATTGGGTAATCTTTTTAGAACAGAGACTTATTATTTTAAAAGGCGGGCCGCTGAACTAGTATAGTAGTTATAACGTTTTTTTTTGTCACTTAATACGTTATGGTTTCGAATCCTGGTTTCTTAAGAGCATTGAAGTTGGTGATTGTCAGAGGAAGGGATCCCAGTAAGGAGTAGGGATGACTGTCCACCTTCGCAAATAAGTGTCAGTTTGCCCTTTGTAGTACATAAAGCCGAAAATGTCAGTAGTTGGATATTAAAAAAAAAATTACGTTTAAGATCGTTACTTATGTTAAGATTGTTTGACATGAATGATTAATTGTTGTGTTCCAGATGTAAAATCAAAATATTGTTGACAATTTAAAAACATCTTCCTGTACATTGAGAAAATAACAAGGCCACACAAATGCTTCTTTTTACTGACTATACAAATCATAGTATTGGACACTAAAGTTATATCTTGATCCATAGATAAGAAAGAAGGGGACAAGCGATACAATGCAAAAGCGCAAGCAGTGCACACATACCGCACAAAATATTAAAAAAGGGGCGCAACAATCCCTCCAAAAGAAATCTGAAGCACCGTGGAAACAAGAGAGAAAACTAGCCTCCAAATTGAAACATTTCACGTGCGAGGGGACAAGGGATGCGGGGATCCCACGTCTCCATGACAACTAGACACTGCAGCGGCACTCCCCCCGGCGTCCTCAGGGCGCCCCAATTCACTTCGGATCCAGTCCTTTCCGGTGGCACATTAAATAAAATGCCCACACGGAATTGAATCAAAATGTAAACGAGGAAGCAAGCTGGCAGCCGCGACACTGTCCGAGAAAAAGACATCATTTGGAAAAGTGGCGTTTCGAGAGCCATTCGAGGTGTTACCCGGGTTCTTGCGCTTTCGGGGAGGCGAGAAAATTAAATGCTTACAAGTACGAGACGTGGCAGGTAGGTCATTAAACATACTTGGAAGGTTCCGAAAGTTTTGATTCGTCAGCAGTAGGGCAACTTTTTTGTTGCAGTAAAATTGGGGAAAGTTGCATTTATCATTTGCTAAAGTTGCATTTATGGAAATAAAGTTGCATTTATGGAAATAAAGTTGCATTTATGGAAATAAAGTTGCATTTATTTTTGATACACTAAAATCTAAAATAAATTATTCATAAAAAATGAAAAAATTCAATATATATTGACAGTTGTAGCCGTGTACAACAGTACTATAATACATCATTAAATACAGAAGAACGTTGAATGGCCGATTCTTGGCCAGTAATTTCTTCAACATTGAAAAACTGCGCCAGTAGCAGAAGCGCAAAATCCTTTCGCTCAATATTCAGAGATGTTAAAACGTCATTTACAAGGCGAACAACATATTGATGATCGACACTCACTTCACAAACTCTGCAGTCCATTATGCAAGTTTCCTCAGGATTATCAAGAGTGCCAACCAATGTGTTAAGGTACTTCTTGCGATGTATTTCACTTTCGTCTGTTAGGACGAACATCTCCTTTCCATGAACTTGTTTGATCCGCAATACTTCGGCGTTCGCAAGAACAGACACACGTGATCAAAGGGTTGATTGAGACGGCAAAAGAATGAAATAGCAATTACATATAAATTAATTTTAAGCTACATTTTAAAAAGTTGCAGGTGGTTGCATGTATGCAGAAAGTTGCATTTTTGTTGCGGTTATAACTCACTTACAATACACCCCATGTAGGAGGAGTTTTGGTTTTAGTATTTTACATGCAGCGTAGAACGTGTGAAAAAAAAGTTGCATTTGTTGCAAAAAGTTGCCCTAGTTAGCAGATAACTTTCGCGATTCACCACTGTTACACTTCTTCCGACATCAGCTTCAGATTAGAATATTTTGGACGATTCAATGTCATTTCTTCAATATATTCAGTTCAAAAAGCGGTACAACATTAACCTTTACGCTGCGGCAGATAGACAATTGTTACCAATTTCGTTTACATCAGCGATCCAGTATAGATATGTGTACGGTCGATGCTATCGCCCTTTTAAGTGACCGCTGACATCGATCACCATTTACGAGCCGTCTGCGACTGACCTTCTAGAGGATCCCTCCTTTTGTTCGGTACCCTACACTGTTGACCGTGAGGTGTGACCAATCTCAAGCCAAACAATACGCCACACAACACTATGAAAGGAAAACGTCAGTCGTAAATGCCACTCAAGGCTCTATCGTTCGAGTTAGGTAAGGGGGCTCGGAGAGTCAGACGAAAGAGCCGTTCTGTGAGACGATTGAAAAAATCTAAGCGCCGCAGCGCAAAGTTTAAATAGCAACGTGGCACAGAAATCTATGTTATTTGTAAAATGGTGACTTTCAACAGACGGAGGAGAGTAGTATTAACACCACACTGGGGCAACACAAAAGGCTATTAGCGACGGCATGGGAACATTCCCTAGGAAAAAGATCCGAGGTCATACTTGAGCTGGCAACCCACTCTCCAAACTTCCACATCACGCCAATATAGCGACATTTGAGGCCACGGCGGATTGAACGTGCCCCCAATGTACACGACGATCTTTGGCTGAATCAAGTTCCGAACACGAAGCAGTATTTATATCTACATAACTCGCACAAATCGAGCCAACTAAACGGATGAGAAAATTAGCGAATGAATCCCTTAGCGGGTGATTTTATACTGTTAATATCCGTCTGCTTTTAACGGCCCCGGTAGCCTACTTGGAAGAGTACCAGAGGGTTACGAGTTCCGAATTCTATAAAACCGTCGTGTATGTGAGGGCTGGTGCACGCTAAAGCAGCCGTCTTCAAATGTCCTCACGTTGGCGTGGTGTAGAAGTTTGGAGAATGGTGTGCTCGCTGAGGTGTTGACCTCGTCACCCAACCATGGTTCAAAATTACGAGGTGTCGGATCTTTCACTTCGGGAGTGATCCCGAACCCTCGCCAATGGCCCGTTATGTTGCCTCAATGCGATGTTAATTCAGCTACCTACCCATCTACCTTTCTGAACGGAAGTGAAATAAAATATGCAACGTTGCTGCAAAAAAATAAGACGAAAATTTTGTATAGGACTTTCAGGAAACATTAAGGCTTTTTAAGGCTCGTGGGTATCCAGGTAACTTATGAGCATCGGCGAGTAACACAGCAGATAGAAACACCCGACTAAACACCCCATTTACATTAGAGACGTCCACAGCTCATAAGAGAGCCTGTTCGGAGAAGTGGAAGTTCATTAAACTATGCCATGGCTGGGCAGTCGAGGGAGCAGGTAAAGAATGGCCGCAAGTGCCGGAATTGGAGAAATTCCAGAAGCGCAGTTATAACGGCCGCCTTAATTAAACCCAGAAGATTAATAACGACTCGACTTCTTAATGCAGCTGCTTCATTTAACCTCCCACTACATGGACCTCAACTTCTCCATATGCAATAAAAATCTTTAAAGGAAAAAAATACTTTTAGTTTGCTTTCTGCTCAGAATTCTTGGACAAGTTCCTTGAAATTAAGAAACGATTTTGGGGCATAGATGCTGAAAGGTTATTATATTGATCAAACCATTACATTATGGAAATGCAATGACCCGATTCTACTTTTTAATTAAAAATAATTTTTGCCAATGTGATTATCGGTGCAAGTAACAAATTAGAGGAAAAGTGAACTGCGAATGCCCCTATCGGGTTATCCTAAAATGTAGTTTATCGCCGTTTACTCTAATTGGTGTTGGACAATCAACTAGCTTAAATCAATTCGGAATTTATTGTTTGGAATTTTTGTTGACGAAGTGCTGAAATCGTTTTCAAACATAGGACAACTGACGTCAAGTCGAAATACGCTCCGCCGCATAAATAATACAGCCCCTTCTCATATCCATCTAAAAAAATACCATTTCTTGCGGAATGGAAACTAAATTATCTAAATTAATTTCTAGCATTTATCTCCAAAGTCCTAAAAAGTATTACCTAAGTTGAAAAAAAACATGAAAGGAATTTTCAGAGTAAAATAAAACAAAGCAAACGCAATCACGTAAAGCTAGACAGAAAATGCCTATCTTATAATGCTTTGCTGGTCCATTGATTAGCAGTCCAATGTAAAGGACTTACCAAACCAAACATAAGGACTCGAGGGGTGTCAGATTATTTAAATATCCGCGTCTAACCAATAATAATCCATCAGTCCTTTTTGTGGGTTGGTACTGTCGGTAACAGTAATATGGGCCCGAAGTGTAATAAAATTTATGAAGACATGATTCCGCAAATCACTTAAAGCTAGACAGAAAATGCCTCTTATAATGCTTTTATGGTCCATTGATTAGCACTCCAATGTAAAGGACTTACCAAACCAAACATAAGGACTTAAGGTGTGTCAGATTATTTAAACATCCGTGTCTATCCAATAATAATACCCCCTCAGTCCTTTTTTGTGTGTTGGTACTGTCGGTAATAGTAATATGGGCCCGAAGTGTACTAAAGTTTATGAACAGACATGATTCCGGGTATAATGGGTCCAATCGTGCGAACACATTTTACAACAAACTACTTAATCTACGCTAAAGATAATCGAAATCAGTTTCACGGTAAAGAAGAGAACGGAAAACTAATCTTAAACACTTTTGTTACGGACTAACACAATAATTTTTTTCTAATGCCTTACCAGTCATCTCTTAGGCACTACAGGACGCGCAAACTGATGTCTATTTGTGAAGTAATGTTTTTCTAATGCCTGACCAGTCACCTCTTAGGCACTATACGGCGCTCAAACTAATGTCTATTTGTGAAGGAGCACCCAGTGGGCTGATACTAGACAATCATCAACATCCATGAGCTTGTAAACCGGGATTAGAATCCAAGACCTACTGGTCGTTCGGGGTTTGGTTTTATGGCGCAAGATCCGGTAGAGCAGTGCTCCCCAACCTTTTTATCGCCGCGGACCGGATCAACGTTTGATAATTTTAACGCGGCCCGCTGAGGGTGGGAGGGACGTTGATTGTTTGTATTTTAGATTGTTTTGATTTAATAATTTTAATTTAATTGTATTTAAACATGCCTTCAAAATACAATACAGTTCCACCAAAAAATGAATATAATGTGATTTAACATTTTAACTCACTAGAACGCTAAATCAATGAGAACCCTGGACTTGTTTTTTTTTCAACGAGACGGTTTCATCTGGGGGTAATAATAGGAGACAATGACACCCGAAGTGTGTTGCTTATGTCCAGTTTATTCCTTTGTTTTGTGTTTGGAGAGTGGGGTGCCAGCTCAGGTGTTGCTTCGTCATCTGACCGTGGTTCAAAATTACGAGGTGTTGTCCTCGAATCTTTCCATTAAGGGACTGATTCCGGACCGTCGTCAATAGCCCGTTGTGTTGCTCTAGTACGACGTTAACTAAAATTACCAATTACCTTTGTTTTGTTTTGGTTGCTGTCACTGCAGAAAACCCCGCTTCACACAGATAGGTTGTCGGGAATGGCAATATGGATTTAAGTGTTGTGGTGGCAATCTCAGGGTATTCCGCCATGACTTTAATCCAGAACACCGGCAGAGTTGTCTCGAACGTAGTTTTAAGGCCGCCTTCATTTGCAATCTCCAGCAGTTGATCTTCTCGCACAGACATGCTAGATTCGCCTGATTTGTTGACAAATGGGTTGCGGATTCATTCCTTACTTGTTCGTGGGTCTTTTGTGGTTGGGAATTAGCGATAAAACTCTTTTAAAAACAAAGACATGTGATCGTGCACCAACTGGGAGAATGAATGTTTAGGCTCAGTCTCGCCTAAAATCCCCCCGCTAATGTCTGAAACATGTCCAAAATGTTTCTTTTCACGCGCCGTCCCCACAACTTCAGTTTGGCTTTAAATGCAGCTACTTTGTCTGCCAACTTGAAAACAGCTGTCACAGTTGTCAAAATTGGAAAATAGAGACATACAGAATTCAGAAATCATAATTGAAGCTCTAGTAACAGAACAAATTTCAAGTTCTGATTTACCGTCTCCTAATTTGAGTGGTCATTTCATAGATAAGAACCGCACAAACAGGAGATAATTACACCACAGTAAATAAAATGGAAATAATTTAATGTTCCTTGGGCGGCCCGGTACCATTTGATCCACGGACCGGTACCGGTCCGCGGCCCGGGGGTTGGGGACCACTGCGGTAGAGGACAAGCTGCGCCAAATGCACAATTAAATAACATTCAGAACAACAATAAAAGGAGTCTAAAAATATGAACACACACGAACAAGGAAGATAAAAACAACTTATGTCAAAACTGAAGTTTAAGAGAGTTTAATTGTGAGACTTAAAATGACAAAAATGCACCAGGACCAACTGAGTAGTTTTTGGTTGGTTTGGGGCCATATTTGGCCTTTGCATACTGAGTGGCAGACAACCTCAGTGATCACTATAACCGAAAAGGCGGCAATATAGTAACCGAAAGAAGGTAAACGCAGGCCACGATGCATCAGGTAGGCTGATTGCAAGCAACAGGCATTCTTAAGAAATGAACGAAACAAAGGACAAAGCAAATGAAAGTTCCAAACCGGCGAACTTCTCATTTATTTCCCCTTCCTAATCCGTTTAGGGGCAGCCCGGGTAGAAAGCTGTCAAGCGAAAAAGTGGAGAAAATTCAGGAGGGGAGGAACAAGGTAAACAGCCGACGACGATGGGAAGTCCAAGTCAAAAAATATTTCAAAACGAGATTATGGCAGAAAATGTGATTATCAGAGAGAGCGCTGCGAAATAAAAGGTTTTGGAAGGAGAATAAAAAGAAGCCTGGTGTGAGCAAGCACACACGAAGAGAACGGAAGACATAAGTGCATATTTTTAATCACGAAAACCCGTTATGCTGTGTTTTGCTTACATTTTTCAGGACCGGGGCATCTGTTGGACAGAAACGGTAAAAAATCGCTTTTGTAGAAAACAAAAACGCTTGGAACTTAAAGGGTCTCAAAAAGTTCAGAGGTCAAGGACTCAAAACAATTAGCTTACGGGAAAATCAATGGTGGATGCATGGCTTCCACACAATTTGACACACAGAAGCTAATCACTTTCTGTTCTGCAAATAAGGCAATTGGAAAGTAGTTTTTAAAACCTGTCTGGAGGGCCGTATGAGTCTACGGGTCGGTTAAACTTATTACCTGCAACTTCTTTAACTAACGCCCCGCACGGTCCTATTTCACGTGTTCAGAGTTTTTCTTGAAGCCTTCTGAACCCCCCCCCTCCCAACCAGAACAGCCATTTTATAAACAAATAATTTATAAATACTCAAATAAAAATTGATCTAACATTGCGTCCAAGAGTGCTTGGACTCATTTTTAATCTTTTGACTACGGTCGGTACAGCAGTTGTACCATGATCGCGCCAAGAAAGAATTTAGACAACGGCCAGCACATCAGTCGTATCTTGAAAGTTAAATAGGTAGATAATTAACTAGCGTCGCATTGGAGCAACACAACGGGGCTTTTGGCGACGGTCCCGGATCAATCTCCAAGAGAAGATTCAAGGACAACACGTAATTTTGATCCACGGTTAGATGACGAGGCAACTCCAGATTTAGGACTCTACTCTCCAAACTTCCACACCACGCCAACACGAGGGCATATTGACGATGGTCCGAAATCAGTCCCTTAAGGGAAAGATCCGAGAGGGCATTTGAGGCACCGAGATTTAACGGGCACCAGCCCCAGTGCACACGACGATCTTTGGCTGGACAAAGCTTCAAACTCGCAGCCTTCCGGTTAATAATCCGTTACTCTTCCGACTGGGGTACCGATAAGTAGATGCCCAAATCAAAGGTGGATGCATTGGTCCCATATAATGTGCTACATAGCCATCGTTTCCTAACCTGTAATTTCAGGAAAATGATTTAAAAAAAAATTATTTGGAAGGTTCGTCATCTGACCGTGCCTCAAAATTACGAGATGTTGCATCCTCGGATCTTTCCTTTCGAGACTGATACCAGACCGTCGCCAATAGTGTTGTGTTGCTACAGTGGAACATTAACTACCCACCTATGGGTCGTATGGAGTTTGTGGGTCGGTTAAACTTTACTCTACAGCTTCTTTGTCTTACGCGAACAGATTTATCTTGGAAACCTCTCCATACTAACGTCACCATCAGGTCAAAGCTATTTCGCAGATAGCTAATAACTTCGAAACTATTTCTATTAAAAATATTTTAATGTATGTGTAAGCATTGGCATTCCGAATTAACTAGTTCTGTTAGAAAACAATAACATATAAATCAGAAATAGAAAAAAGAAAACAAAATATAAATTAGAAATAGAAAATAATAACATAGAAACAAGAATAAAAAGGAAATAGAAATAAGAATAAAAAAGAAATAGAAATAAGAATAAAAAGGAAATAGAAATAAGAATAAAAAGAAAATAGAAATAAGAATAAAAAGGAAATAGAAATAAGAATAAAAAGGAAATAGAAATAAGAATAAAAAGGAAATAGAAATAAGATTAAAAAGGAAATAGAAATAAGAATAAAATATAATAATAAAATATTTTTAAGAATCAAAGAAATAAAAAACTATAAATAAGAACAAAAGAAAAATTACAACCCTGCCATCGAAAATAGCCGTACGTAAAATATTATTTTTACTTTTGTTAGTTTTTTTTGCAATAAAAGTGACCCTGCTTCACAAAAAGCTTTCCCTCAGCGATGGTAGAAATCAAAAGAACAGCAACGGACTAAATAATAATTTATTAATGATAAATTATAGCACTAGAAAAAAATTATTTAAAACTCCCTATACATTGGACGATTGTATTTCAGATTTAAATATACGTTCGGCATACGATTCACGACCATGTCTGCTAAATCAGTGAAGTCCGATGTTTTTTTTTTATTGAGTGGTGTAAGTGTAACGCCGTATCCTAGGCAACGTGAATAAAATTGTTGCGAATAACCTCAAAAAACGTCAGAAAAATAAGATAGAATTTCATTTCTTCATAGCGTGAAGGCCTTCTACATAATGCAACACCTTCAAGGCAAAAAATAAATGCAATCCAATAACAATATTTTCACCCAACAACTTTTTAACGTTACTTTATTCCTAAGGCACCAATTCTATACTCTAATTAAACTTTATATTTCTTGACATAGTATGTTGATTACTTAATTTTTAAAAGCTTTTTTGCTTCAATGCTAGTTGTGATGAGCGTTTTCATAGCGACTTGGAAATCTCGGAGCTACGATACTTTGAGGAATTTCAAATATAATAGAATCTTGAAAATGAAATTCCTTTGAATTCTCTTACTGCAAACTGTTGTATGGTTAACTGTTCTATGCCATGAATTGCTGTACTTTTAATTCATTACTCTGAATTACATAATCTGGAAAAAGTAAGCCATATGACTTTAGAATGACAAAACTAACATGTTGATAAAATCCAAAATTCTTGTTTATTATGACTAATCAAGCAACGACCAACGGTTCTTTGCATCAAAATAAGTGATGATCTGTCACGATTACACAAAACTGACATTTTGTTAACGATTACCCACTTTATTTTGCAAGCTAATTGTTTTTAAGTGTATTTAAAAAGAATCCAGGTCAAACGATATAAAATAATACAGTAATTGTATACTCTACGCATACAGAGGCGTTAGTCATTGAATGAAATGACAAGTGAAATATAGCATTTCGTAGAGAGAGACGGTAGCGCCCTCAAATGTGGGGAATGGCAACAATGCTGACAACCGGTTACGCTTTATTTCTATAGCAATAGAACAAGTGGACATGCTACACTTATTATTTAGAATAAAAACATAAAGCATAACTAGAAATTTTGATTTAAAATTTTTGTCACAGGTGTTAGTTGTTGGCTATTTACTCATTGATTACGAAGACCATTAGTCTTGGAATAATTAAAAGCTTTGTATTCTGATATATTACATGGCGACTACTCTGAGTGGAAAAAAAAAAAAAGCGGGAATTAGGGACATGTCCCACATTTGAGGGCGCTGCTAGCAAACCCCGAAGTGACGCCTCTGTATGCGTAGCTACTATATACTCTAACGCTAATAATACGAAAATGAATTTTAATAAGGTAACTAACAGAAAGGCTACTTTTACTAGTTACGTTATCGCCCCAAAAACTATTCCATTAAAAAGCAATATAAATTCCACATACGTACAAAAACTATTCGAACGAATCAATAATAAAGCACGAAAGACATTTTTTCCAAGTGCAAAACAAAGATAAGGAAATTATTTTTCTAAAATATTTACCTCTGGGGTCATTCTAGATATGGTAGGCATATCGTATCCGGCCTGCAGGAACAATGGAGAATATTCTTCGTATTTTAAACTAGTCAACCAAGCAGATAAGATTTCAGAGTCCTGTAATAAAAATAATTTCCACGTTAAAACACTACATAAGTACAGTAAAAACACACACAATAGCTTTGGCGGCGACTTAATTATAGATAGAAGCGATAGAAAAGCAAAGCATTCACTTATAGTTCGGAAATTTCCAGTAGATTGCATTTTAGAGTTCTTTTAAGTGTCTGGTTATAAAAAGGAAGACATTTTTTGTCCATCTTCTTTATGATGGTGAGTAGAAATAAAATGGGGCTATTTATTTGGAATTTTAGAGCTTCGCTTCTCGGCTATTTCAGCAAACGATTTTCTTGTCTATCGCTTATTTTTTTAAAAGTTGTTACAACATCAGGTATTTTCTCGCAGTAAGAAATTGGGTAGGATAGACGAAAATACATGTAAAATTCGAAAAATGTTTCAGTTTTAAAAGCTGTAAAAAATACAACACAGAAAACAATTCGGGGTTTGCTTTAAAAACCTTCATCTGGTAGTTTGAACTTTCGTGCACTGCTATAAAAATATCGTAATGCGTAGGTGAAAATAAAATGATCGAATTTGATTCAAACGTAAAAATGAACGATTTTTCTGTCAAGCTAAATGTAGATGGCGACAGTGTTCTTATTGCGGAACGTGGTTCTTGTTCGTATTCCAGACGTGACGTCACATGGCATGTTTTTCGAATATGATTAAAGCAAGTCGCAACAGAAATTTCCAAAGATTTGAGTTGATGCGATAGAAAATTGTTGTTATTGCAATAAGGTCCATTTTAGCGTAACAGAACATCGATATATTTCATGCGAGAACATTTCGACAACATGAAGCAAAATCCCAATCTGGTTTGTTCGTTCACACTGAAAATTCCTCATAGGGAAAAATAAAAACGCTTTCTAATTAAATTCTGGTTAACGCGATTGCGGTATTGATTTGTTTACCTGCCTTCATTCTAATCGTGCAGAGAAAACAGTTTTACAGTATCATGCGGTAAGTATTCGCAAAAATTATAAACCTAAAACTGCGAAATGTACCTGTAACTACGATAGAAGTATATTTCAATCCCTTTATTTTTGTTAAAATATTTCAAATTGTAAATGTGCATAAAGATCAATACTGTCGAAAATATGTATTCATCACATCCAAAACCTGTTGGAAAAGTTCATTCCAAATCTTTGAAACAGTTCATAAAATCATGACACATGTAGTGATAACGAAGTTTATATTGCATTCCATTATGACCCGTTTTTCATTCAACTTTTACCTTTTTGCGTATTTCATTAACCTTTAGAATCCTAAATTTTATAAGCATGTAAGAATGCTTTATACCATATTCTGTGTCCTTTGCATTCAAACATCACCACAAATCCTGTAATCAATGAATATTTTTTGATAAATTTAAGTACTTCTGTAACAAGTGAACTGTAAGCGCAGCGTCAGCTGCAGAGCTATAAACCTCCGAACTAAAAGTGAGGACTAACCCTCAGGAGGTGAGGGAGTTATCGGCGGCGTAGAATGAAGACGCGTCGTAGCGTCCGTTATGTCGGGTAGTTACGAAAGGTTATGTAAATATAGTATGTATTGTGTCCACGTTATGTAAATTAGATTAATAAATGTTTGTGAGTGTAATGAGAGTTTGTCGCTTGTTCGCCCGCTTCAAGGAGGAATTTCTCAGCACACGGTCACACTTCGGGTTATATTTCAAAATATACTTTAGTAATATTTTTAAAAATTGGTATGATGTAAACTCATTGTGTTTGTTAAGAGATGACAAGGTCATACGAAAAAGTTGACGTGTTTCAAGACTAATTCTGTGCTAAGATGGCAAAATGTTATAAGTCACTTTTTTAATTTTTCGTGACAGCAATTTTAAGATTCAGCATGAGGGTTTTGATTTATTACAATTTTACCACCTTTGTTTTCTCATAAACTGAAAGAAAAAGCCTTAGGGCATTTTGCCACCTTCTAAACATTAACAAAAAAGACTCCAGGAACAATTCTAAACGTTCAGTAATTAAAAAGCGTAATTCTATAATACACAGCTTCCAAACTCAACTCCACCAAATTAAAGTCTGGGTCGGAAGATTATATTTCTTGACTGATAATACTCTTATCCGACGACAGTAAACAAACTCGAGAACGTCTAAATATTTATACAACAGCATAACTGGGCTTTAGAAAAAGGAAAAACCACGTAAGATACGTACCAATACGACACGAGAACGAACAGACGTCTATTTTTTACATCAAAATGCCAAAATAGTTTAAAAACAAATATATGATTAAACATTGGCGGCAACTGTGCCAAACCGGTCTTTATGAAAGCAATTCAAAAACGGAAAAAGCAACCCTTCTCTATACTATTGTTATTTACTTGGCAGCAGTTCGAACGAGGTGAAACCAATTCGGTGATACTATTGGGAAAAGGCGACGAATATACTACAATACGAGCAGTTAAACTTCCTTGAATGTGTTAAATGTATTTTGTAAGCTTTTTATATTTGAAAATTCGTGTGTGCCCCAAGGATGGTTTTTACGACAGTATAGCAACCACTGATACCGATGTTTTTCTTTCATTGTTACCACAGCTTAGAGCCAAAATCTCAAAATTGAGGTCACTTAAAAATTTTCTTCCTGAAGGAAATCCGGAAAATAATTTTTCCGTCCGGAAATACGCGGAAAACCAACTATTTTTGTGGAAGACTCCTGAAAAGACGGCAGGTAGGCAACAGTTTGTCCGGAAAATGAGAACAAGAAGTCCCTCAGCTCAATTCCCAATGACAAAAAAATTGAGGCTCAAAATGGGTTTTACCTAAAGGTTACAACAGAAAACAAAAGGGTTGGTTGTTTTGGAGGTTTTGTGTCGCAAGGGCCGTATTTGGCTTGCTCCAAACACAAGACAGACAACACAATGACGAAGGAAGAAGAAAAAAGCAGAAAGACAAAAGGTAAAACATTCCATCCAGGCAAAAGTTTAGATTCACCCAGAATTGAAGAGATCGCAGTGCATAGGTCTAAAGACATTACCTCGAATACACATGCAAATTAAATGGGAAAGCGATTTTATTAATAAACATACAGAACAAAAATAACAGATCATAGAGGAGAAACAAAACCAAATCCATTAGATGGAAACAAAACTACTTAAAAGACTCCGTTACTGTATTATTCCAATTTCGGAAAGGGGTTTATCTTCCATTTTAAACGGACGGGGAATAAAAAGTCCCCCGAAGTTAAAGTGCACGTAAAAGAAGAGGGGAACAACTCCACATAACTCAGATAAAATCCGACAGGGGGCGTTACGAGAACGCGTATCAGAGGGAGAGATGGAGATGATTATGCAATTGTAAAAAAAACCGCCACCAGAAAACGTGAGACGATCGAGATTATACAAGATTCGAATTACAAAAAGTAGGGGGTGTAAAATAAAATACAAAAGAACAAGAATTGGCTACCGATGAAACTCGACACGATACGGGGTGTACGTGCACTGGAGATAAAAAATTTTTTTTCTTACGAGAATTCAATCTAAGATAGAGTTGGACAGAATCCAACTTTAAAATGCAGAATGCCAGGCAAAAAAGTATTGAAAAAGTTGCCAACACGCGGATTTTCTTAAAGCCTTCAATTTCGGAAACTTGGATGGGAGTATAAAAGGAAAATGGATCATAAAATGCGAGCGTGTATACATTCTTATAGGGATTTACGGTGGCTCCTAAAAAGGTATCGTGTTTCCGATAACTATAGATATATTTCACGCGTGGTATTTTTCAATTTGCGGAAATCTGATCTGGTGATCTTTGTAGAGTAAATTATTTTGTGCTGAGAAATTTAACCCCCATTTGGTTATTCGTATAAGATACACTTCGACTCTTAACCCTTCAAGTGGTTTTAACGAGACATCCAATACACCAAGATCTGACCAATTGTGCTAATGAACGAGATATCACGTCAATCAAGACATGGTCAGTTTTGCTGATGACGAGATAACTCGTTGAGACAACCACAAGGCGTGTTTAACGAACAATGTACGCGCTAAAATGAACACCGTAACAATCCGCAAAATATACTTTTGTTAATTGATCAATAATCCACTTTAATAATTCGAAAATTTACGATGCATATGCTGAATCTAATTTACTTAGCCGATAAACTAATGTTAGGTCTGAGATAAATGGTTACAAAAAAGGGTTGACTGAAGCAGTTTATATTACTATAATATAAGCAGTTTATATTACTATATAATATGTTTACCACGAAGGAGAGAAAGTACACCTCTCTGATGACTTAGCCCATTTTCCATACGGGCAATTCTATATTTAACGGCAATTTTCTCTCTAAGAGTGTGTGAGTGAAGTGGATGATATATTCCGTTTCCAAACCACCCACCACCAAATTTGTCAAAACCTTATTCCACTCTAAATGTACGAAACCTATTTGTAGCGATTACCAGCACCTAGACTTAGTGTCTGGAATAGTTCTGTGTTAAGATGGCAATATGCTGTAAGTCACTTT
Source organism: Metellina segmentata (assembly GCA_947359465.1). Taxonomy (NCBI): domain Eukaryota; kingdom Metazoa; phylum Arthropoda; class Arachnida; order Araneae; family Tetragnathidae; genus Metellina; species Metellina segmentata. The sequence goes on along the minus strand of OX375882.1, from coordinate 44,429,120 downwards.
TCCCAAAATATTGAGTAAGTCACAGTCTGGAGTCTGGTTTAGAAGGTGGCAAAATGCCGCAAGTCTTCTTTCAGTTTAAGAGAAAACAACGGTGGAAAAAAATATACAAAGTAAAAAACCACATAACGTGTTAAATCTTGAATCTTAAAATTTCTGTCACGAAAAATTAAAAAACAAAAGGACTTTTAACATTTTGCTATCTGAGCAGAGTTCAAGTACAGACTGGATTTGTAAACTAGGCAATTTGAGACCTGTGGTTTTAATATACGGGTATTTATTATCATCATTTCACATTTACAGATTTCATATTCACGAACGTGTTCGCATGCCAGGATATTTACAGGTTTGTTATCATTGTACATGGATGCACTCATAAGGAGTTTACTTGAAATTTTTCATAATTTTTTAAAATTTAATCACTAAGCTCGGACACACACTAGAACAGCATAAGACAAGCATACGACTAGGGAGCTCCGTTTCTGCACAGAAGACATGTTGGTAAACATACGAATTTCAGACAATTTGGTGTCGCAGTACTAGTGCTCGAGCAATGTGTGGCTTGCAAAAGGGATTCATTTACCAATTATGCCGCTTGCAGAAGTCAAAAAATGCCGAATAGCTCATCAAAAAGGGAATGGAATGGAATTAAAGTGGACATTCAGAAGCTAACAAATACAAACAATATAAAATCAACCACAAAGGGATTCATTTACGACATGGGTACTCCGTTTCTGTACAGAAGACATGTTGGTAAACATGCGTATATCAACCAATTTGGTGTCGCAGAACTAATGCTCGAGCAATGTGCGGCTTGCAAAAGGGATTCATTTACCAATTATTCCGCTTGCAGAAGTCAAAAAATGCAGAATAGTTCATCAAAAAGGGAATGGAATGGAATTAAAGTGGACATTCAGAAGCTAACAATTACAAACAATATAAAATCAACCACAAAGGGATTCATTTACGACATGGGTACTCCGCAAGCATACTACATGGGTACTCCGTTTCTGTACAGAAGATATGTTGGTAAACATGCGTATATCAACCAATTTGGTGTCGTAGAACTAATGCTCGAGCAATGTGCGGCTAGAGAAAGGGATTCATTTACCAATTATGCCGCTTGCAGAAGTCAGAAAATGCCGAACAGTTCATCAACAAGGGAATAGAATGGAATTAAAGTGGTCATTCAGAAGTTAACAAATACAAACAGTATAAAATCAACCACAAAGGGATTCACATACCATCTTGCCGCTTCCGGGCGTCAAAAAATAACGAATCGCCTTTGAACAAATGAATGGAGTGCAATGCAAGAGGACCAATGGAAGTTAATTGTGGTAACATGACTGAAGTGAGAACTTTTCAAAGAACGAAATGCGCATACCAATGTTTTAATTAACAATAAACAGATTTTCATTCGGTATGGAATATGATTAACGACACCGTCATGAAGAAATATAAGCAATCCAGAAACTAAAGGGCGCGTCTGATGGTCCTTCAAAAAGCATAGTTTTAAAAAGAGAAATTCAACAATCCAACACCAGAGCGATTGCGAACATGGAATCATTAAGGAAGAGCAATAAATTCCGCGATGAGCGAACGCGCCTCCTCTGGTAATTGCCCGTAATTAGATTAACCATGAGCATGGGGCCAATCTAATGAGCCCTACGGAGGCGGAAGTTGATGATTCGCATTATTGAAGAGGGTTAAGGCAAGATACGTCTTGCATCCGCTCCACGTGAAAATGATGTCGGCCCGCTTACAAGAAAGCCATTAAGAGGGATTGGTTCCCCAGAGAATGGATGACAGAAGTGGCTCTAAGTGCTCAGAAGTTGAGAAAAAATCGCAGTTAAGCGAGTGAAATCGCTTGAGCAGTCTGTTGTCGCAGAGACATATAGGCGTAGTCTTCGTGGAAGCCCGGAATCCCAAAATAAAAGCGACGTAAATTCAACTACCTATCCAAAATTAAAATTATATGGCAAAAATAGAAATCCATGAAACCTGAAGCAAAAACGACAATTTTTTTTCAACGTTACTCTGAGTGAAACATCAATTTCTATTTCAACGTCTTAGAATTTCCCAGGTAAAAGTCAAATAGGGACTACCCTCATCAGTTCGACCTCAAATGGTTTACTATGACTGATTACTGGCGTTAGTCCTGCGTAATGGGTACCTTCAGCTCCCTTCTGTCCCACACCATGGTTCTTATAGGGGCTAGCATTTAGTCAAGATAATATGTGCAGAGTCCTTGCGCATGGTCTATTATTCTCCTCTTTCGCCTATGAAAGACTGTGACCCAGTTCTAAGACAACGTATGGATCATCCAGAGTTCCATGATTGGTTTCGCAGTTGCGTCAGTTTGGGTCATTCTTGAAACTTAGAGAGCAAAACTGATTTGTATTTTATTGCCTCAGAAGAAAAGAAACAATGGCAAATCTAGTTGACTCAAGGTTGTCGAAAGCTAAGCACCAGTATCTGAAGCATTTAAAAATATGTTCATGACCGTGTAAAAATTAAAGCTCTTTAAAGGGACTTAAATAAGGTCTTAGTCCTGTGGGTACCCTTATTACACAAAGGAAACTTTTCAACCTTCACTGCACCGTGGTACCAATTTGGGTTAAGGGGAGTAAGGAAATCGTGAAAAGTATTTGGAGGGCACCGTGTCAGTTTTTGTAGGTTTAAAATTTACAAATCTTAAACTTAGGTTTTTAATTTATATAAATCTATTCATTGTATTTACATAAAAATTGTATAGTGTGCAATGGTTCAAGTTAATTATTCACTGTCTACATATTACACACATGGTATATAGGCAGGGAGGACCTGAATGCTGATTTATAAGGCCAGGTGACTTCCGATATGACTAGGACGGGTCACAGTGCCTCATTGAGTTTGTCCACTGCCAACTGCCAGCAACCGGCGAGTTGCAGGCGATGTTGGTTCATTAGCTCCCTAGGTACATTTCTCTTTTCTGTGTCAGGAAAACTATCCCTGTGTGTCCATATACTATGGCATATGAGAACACCTGCTGACCACCTTAAAATTGCATGGCTCAGGGACATTGCATGTAACAAGGGCTCGAGGGTTAAAATTATTAACATGGTGATTTTCAATGAATCTCACCAGGACTTGATTATCCTAAGAGATTAAGAAAAACGAACTTTTTCTCACCTTGCGTGATGTTTATATAGTATTTATAATGTAACCTAGTATAATGATTTAATGTATATACTGTAATGATTATGATATACTGTATAAATGTAAGGATGTATTAATGTAATGTGCTCTAACATTCTGGGTTGACATGTCACCTTGGTGGCATGCTCTACTCATCCAACCACACTTCTTTAAACTGATACAGTGTCTCACGACACTAGGCACTGAGGGGAGTGTTGGTGTTAGTTAGTTAGTGTCCATATGCTGGACGTTTTCTGTCTTGTGTTTGGTTAAAAACATAGTTCTTCCCCTCCACAAAAAAAAAAAAAAAAAAAAAAAAAAAACCCGACAAGAACAAAATAACTTTTAATCCGAAATTCGCAACACGAAAAAAGGACAGATGCACGGATAAACACAATTCCATCCAGAACAACCTACTTTTTGTTACTACAACAGTATGCGAATCGCGCTTTAAAAGGGCTCTTCCAAACGTTAATTGAAACAGGCCATCATTTATTTACAACAGCACCGAAAATTCACACCCAATTCCTGTGTGGCATTCAAATCTCCTGAATACCACACAGGAATCCACTTTTCAACAGTTATCTCAACTTGGAAGAAAAAAAAAAGAGCCTCGTTCAATTAGCACGGACGTCCCACAGAAGAGAAACAAAAATCGCCGTCGTAATTAATTACTCAAACGGTAATTACTTTCGACCAGTGCAGGAAGGACAAAAGAGAGCGGGGGCCAAAACCTCAACCGAATCGAAAACGAACACAGTAGCATCTTCCAGAAGGGAAAAAAATTAGGTCTGCAAAACCGAAGGAAAAGGAAGCGTACGGAAACTTTTGGATCGTGTCCAATTCAACCCCAGTCCCGCGGTTTACATGTTAAGTAGTTGTTTTACATAGTTGCTCCGATGGAACTGAGTTTATGCAACTTTTTGTTGCTTTTTTGGTCAGGGTAGAGGAGACCGGGCGAGTGGAAGGAATTTAACTTTAGAAAATAGGCAAGAGGATTTCGTATTCCCCACCCCTCCAGCCTGGTGGAATGGACTGGTGAAGGGGTGGGTCAGTGAGGTCACCATCCAAGTTATGAATATGCTATGAGACAGGAAGTTGGAAGAGTCCAAAATGACAGACGGGGTCATTGCCAGCATTGGTTAAAAAAAAACTATGCAGTGGAAGAATGTTGGTGTTGGAGTTTAGGAGCTAAATTGGCTCCAGTATGAAATCAAATGAAAGCAAAACTCATACAATATGGATAGAAATCGAAATATTTGTTTCGCGATACATACAAAATTAATTGCCGAAAAGTTATTTAATTTTAAAGTTCAACGGTCATGAAGGTTTGAAAGTTCCCTGTGTTTTTAATGTCAGTTTTGAGTTGTTCTTTTATTTCGTGGGAGGAACTAGTTGGCTTAATTATAGGACTTAAATTGGGAACTAACTCCATGCTCAATCGTACCGGATAATTTAAAATAATATCAATACGAAAATAGTTACTTCAGTGCAGAAAAAATACACAACATTTTGTCCCATATTTACATGGCAGCAATGGTCGGGACAACCATGTTACGGAAGAATCTTGCATTCGGAATGGGGCTAAAATTAGCTCCAGTACAATCAGATGAAAGCGAAATGAATTGGCTACAGTAGGTAAAAATCGAAACATTTATAATTCGCGACAAATACGAAAAGTGGTTTAATTTTAAGGTAAAGCATTAATATAGGGTTTGAAAAGTACATGGCATTTCAATACTGGTGAAATAAAGATGAAATTTCTTATCACGGTTTTACGTATTAGATTTGTTTTCTTCATGGGAGGTTCTAATTTCCTGCTACAACATTCAATGAAAATGTTTCAAATACGTAACGGGATAGTTTAGAATATCTCCTTTTCTAGAAGGTTATCATCCAATACCTACTGTGATATGGGCGTGCAATCCTTCATACATTAGTTGACGAGAAAGTAGTAATCTAGGTGTTACCGCGGGGCACCATAGGTGTTGTTGCCACATTGCACTCACCGCGAACTGGGGTGGGGGAACATGCCTTCCTGGAGTATTTGTGCAAGATGGCTTTCATTTACTTTTCATCCAGGAGAAACCAGGAGCCTTCAAGCAGCCAACCCAACTTTGGTACACAGGAGATTCGAACTCGCATATAACAAAGCGCTTCAATCTACCAGTTCCTCAAGAACGAAGGCTTTAGCCGCTCGATCAATAGTGAGCCTTCATTTCTGGAAGTATATGTGCACGATAAACACAAAAAGAAAACTGAATTATTTAAACTATGGAACAGTAATCCTTTGTTCACATAAACCATGGAAACGACCTTAGACCTCAGGGTAAAAATTGATGCTCGGATTAAAATTCTTGTGTCAGTATGTGTCATAGTGACAGCATTTGCCACAACTGTTATCATAATGATCCTTGAGATATGAAAATAAAGCTAAAATAGTAAAATATAACTGAGAAAAAGGTTATGTTTCGACAAAAGTAATTCTCATTCTTTTCAAAACCGGTAAATGTTACTGGTTTTTAAACCCGATTTTGATTATTCAAATTCGCTTTTCTTTAATTGGCAGTTGATATTCCCGTTTCAAATTCACATGGGGTAAAAGATACACTCAAATGTCCACATGACAATCAGGCTAAATTCAGCTAAGTGGTCGGTCTTCCTGTGCGAAATGTGAGGCAACCGAAAAGAATCTAACAGTAAATATAGTATGTGGCTAGTATTACGGGAAAATATACTTCACTTCTTGAGACGCTCACCAACATGTCCATTACCTGCACCATAGAAATTCAAGTCCTTCATCACAATGATTTGGGACTTATCTTTCAGAAAAAATTAGGTTGGTTACTCAGCTTCCAACTTTTGCCTACATAAATTACGGGCTCATGATAACACAGTCCGCTTGCAATGAGTGAAACTAAAAAAAAGGAACTTAACTTATTTTACAAAAATGATGGTTGGTTTGTTGGGTTTTATGGTGCAAAGGTCATATTTGGCCATGCTGCTGGCAACATTACTGCATGACTGATATTAATGGCTATGCTACAGCACATACGGTATTAATGGCTACGCTACTGCACGTGGTGCTAATGGCTATTTTAGTGCATACGAAATTACTGGCTGTGCTACTGACTACACTATTGCAAACGAAACTATTCACTATGCTACTACTGGCTAAACTTCTGCATACGAAACCACTAGGCTGAGCTACTGCATACAACACTACTGTATACGATACTACTGGCTATGCTCCCACATACAAGATACTAGTGGTAACATTGTGCGCACACATAGGATGGATATTCAATTTTACAAAAGACGAACAAAGAAAGATCTCCAAGCACTCAAAAAAAGGCAGTCACCTTTCCGTACAAAAAAAAGGAACCCCCTTTCCAAAATCCAGAAAACCATTTTCCCGTCTTTTCCCGGAAATGCAAACACGTTTCCGGCGAGCGGGGAGATTGTTCGAGTAAACAACAGGAAATCACATTATTACCTGGGCGTGGCGAAAAATTCGAGCCAATTCCGAGAAACGCACGCACTTAACCTCCGCCGACATCTAATTCAATTAGTAACACCGGGAAACATGTACTAATAAGGATGCTCAATTACGCGAGTGCGCATGCGCAAGTTCGATCGATTACATATGTCATATGAAATTTTTTTTAGCGGCAGTACACTATGTTCACACTCAATGCATTTGTAGATTAATTTTTCTGCAATACAGGTTAATTTGCATTACAGTGACTAAAATTGGTGATTTGCAGACAAAGGGGAATCGGTGGGGGCTGTTTCTGACAACATCTAATATTTCAAATAGGATTTCACAAAAAATACGCGCAAAATACAGCGATATTAATTCAGAATTATCCTATGTGCACATTCATGTGGAAATTAACGCCACGCATGAATGAGGGTGTTAATTGACTGATGCACGGACTTGCGCTTTGAAGCAGCTATTTGATGATTTGGACTAATCCAGAAAACAGGATGGTTGGTTATGGGTTTTATGGCGCAAGGGCCGTATTTGGACAAGCTACGCCAATCACAAGACAACAAGGGAAGGGGGGGGGAGTAAAAAGCAGAAGGGTAGGTGAGGGTAAAGTAGAAGAGAGGACAGATCAGTCGGGTACCTCGGGGTTGTGATGCCCACGCCCACATAAAGACGTCCCCCTGGAACTAAAAGATCAAACACCGGTTAAAAATCGCGGAAGTTTTTCATCCTGGAATCAATATCTGGAAGTACTATCAACTATTCAACACGTACCATCCATCAAAGTTGTAAATTTTTGTGTGTTCAAGTCACGTCCGTAAGTCACCAATTTAGCAAGACGAAATGAAACAGGGCAACTTTGTCTATCAAAAAAAAGTATTTCATGGTAGAGTTGGGTTACACTGCTATGGATACTACTGCATCAACATCAGAACATCTGGGTGCAAGCTGCGCAACAGAAGACAAGGTGGACCAGTCGCGATTTTGGGAACACAGAAGAAATAACGAAACCCATCCATTTCTCAAAAGGATTTCTGCTTCAAAATATGCCTTGGTCGAAACTAACCTTATCTAATGCATGCGTCTCACCTTGTCCTTGCAGCGAGAGCAACGCGGAACAGGCCCGTTGCTCATTTATAATCCAAAACAAAACCGACACGGTCATTAGATCCCAGAATAATCTCGCGAATTAAGATATTTTCCCTTCGGCAACCATCGCCTCTTCCATAGATAGCAAAAATAGATAGGAACCGAAGGTGTGTGTAATAAGATTCGGCGCCAGAAATCCAAAATGAGTGGTTAGATACAAATCTAGGTACACCCTACCACAGCTATCAATTTCGAGAGTTCGATCTTTCATTGCTTCTTGCATAAATAAAGGCCACATCAGTTTCAGACTGCATGAGCCTAGGATCGTAGAGAAAAGCAGAGTGGAATTTAAACTTAAACCAGTTTCTGTCAAAATATATTTTTGAACTCGCGAAAAATTAACGGCCTAAAGGGTTCTTAACCTCTTTTTTTAGGTCTTCAAGTCAACTTTTGAAATCGACTACGTGACACTTGAATTTATCATGTACTATTGTAGCAATAATGCAATAACATGAAACAAATGTATCAATTTTGTGAAGGTTCTTTCCTTACTCTACTTTACTAAAGAATGGCGCTTCTACGATGTACACTTTTAAGACATTTATCAATGTTGTGAAGGTTCTTTTCCTTTCTCTACCTTACAAAAGAATGGCGCTTCTACGATGTGCATTTTTTAGACGTTTATTTACACTGAAGTGACAGAAAATATGGTACGCCAGTCTTATGGTTAGTAGAACTGCAGAAAAACGACGGGGAATGAACTCTGTGAAGTATTCTGGAGTTTACTGTGCACCATTACTTCCCGATTACATTTTTTCCAAAAGTTCATTCTTCTATGCAATGTTAAATTTATTTGTAAGAAAAAAGAAATTTGATGCTTATCACACAATAAAAAGAGCATTCTAACAATGTCATAAGCGGTTGCTCGGGAACTATCTACATTCAAGAATGCCTTGCTTTATTCTATGGTGTAATTTAGTAAGCCGGAATAAAACAGTGCACCTTTGTCTACCCAAAAGGACTTCATGGTACAGTTGGGTTACACTGTTATATATACTACAGCATCGTAAGTTAATTTTTGTAGTGGTCGCTAAGTTTCGGTACAATACTAACCCCACCAGACTTTAGCGGTAGCCAAAATTCGATAGATGACGCCTCTAGTAGAATGATTGCCATTTGCGTGAGAGCTGTATTAAGATCACAGTTGCAATTTCCCTGTGGCAATTTAGCCACAGATCTCCATATAAATCCCTATGAAAGGGAATTCGCAACGCGCATCTTCCCTACCCGATGCGGAATTCGTCAGATTGATTTGGAACGTGGTAGCAGAAAGACTACGTCGGAATGAACCTATTCATTCTTTGTGTTTCATCGTCTTTGTGTCAGTGTCCTGTCTTTGTGAATAAATAGATGTTCAAAATAGAAATGGACTCGATGTAAAAGTTATTACGTCACATTCCCTGTGTTGCCTTTAGCAGCCCAGTGTGAGTACCCTCGTGAAGTGAAGGCTGAGCAGCAATGAATGAAGTGAAGCCGTAATAGTAAATGAGCAGTGTGCTTTCACAGATCCTCAGGTGGTTGTTGAAAGTGATTAGCATCGCATTGGCGATTCAACTATCCATCGTGGACCATCTATCGAAGTTGTAAAACTTTGCGTGTTCAAATCACGTCCGTCAGTAGCAAATATTGCAAGACGAAATGAAACAGTGCAACTTTGACTGCCAAAAAAAGTATTTCATGGTAGAATTGGGATACACTGTTATATCTGTGCTCAGATGGCAAAATGTTATAAGTCACTTTTTTTTTTAATTTTTCGTGACAGCAATTTCAAGATTCAATACGTGGTTCTGTGGTTTTTGACTTATTACAATTTTCCACCTTTGTTTTCTCACAAACTGAAAAAGAAAAACTTACGACATTTTGCCACCTTCTAAACATTAACAAACCAGACTTCAGGATGAGACTTACTCAATTATTGGGGAAAAGTGACTTATAACATTTTGCCATCTGAGCAGATAAATACTACTGCATCGAACTTAATTTTTGTAATGGTGGCTAAGTTCGCTAAAGTGTCATAGAAAACCACAGCTAATGTTGCATAGAAAATAACGGCTGGTTGAAATGGGTTTTATGGCAAAAGGCAATGTTTGGCTAAGATGCGCCAAACACAATACTGTCAAGTAATGGACATACACATAAAGAAAATTGACTGATACAGAAGAGAGCAATACACACAGGGTAATTTGCAGAATGGAATCTGTTCTGCCTGCACCTCGCATAGAAAAGCAAGGCTAAAGTGCATAGAAGGCCGCAATTAAAGTGGAGTATAAAATGTTACGGCTGTATAAAAACAACAGCTAAGGTGACACAGAAAATCAAATAATGAGGCATAGAAAATCACTGTTAAGGTATCATGGAAAACCACAGCTAAGGTAGCGTATAAAACCACTGTTAAAGTAGCGTAAAAAAAACCACAGCTAACGTAGCGTAGAAAACCACTGTTAAAGTAGCGTAAAAAACCACAGCTAAGGTAGCGTATAAAACCACTGTTAAAGTAGCGTAAAAAACCACAGCTAACGTAGCGTAGAAAACCACTGTTAAAGTAGCGTAAAAAACCACAGCTAAGGTAGCGTAGAAAACCACTGTTAAAGTAGCGTAAAAACCACAGCTAACGTAGCGTAGAAAACCACTGTTAAAGTAGCGTAAAAAACCACAGCTAACGTAGCGTAGAAAACCACTGTTAAAGTAGCGTAAAAAACCACAGCTAAGGTAGCGTATAAAACCACTGTAAAGTAGCGTAAAAAACCACAGCTAACGTAGCGTAGAAAACCATTGTTAAAGTAGCGTAAAAAAACCACAGCTAACGTAGCGTAGAAAACCACTGTTAAAGTAGCGTAAAAAACCACAGCTAACGTAGCGTAGAAAACCACTGTTAAGGTAGCGTAGAAAATCACAGCTAAGGTAGCGTAGAAAATCACAATTAAAGTGGCAGAGAAACCCACGGCTAAAGTCGCATAGAAAACCAGCCTTTTGGAGCTCCGTGATTAAGAACTCCATACCGTAAACGTAAACTTAAATGAATCATTCTTCAATTTAAGAGATAGTGCTGGGTGCAAAAGATCAATTTCCCTCATTCACAATTCATTTTGAATTTCAAAAAGTTCAGTCTAGAAAAACCATTTAATTTCCAATCGATCATAACCGGTGAGGTTATCATCGATGAGACTTCAGAAATCGATTCATAAAAAAATCTATATACGGCCGGCAGCGACCGGAATCGATTGAAAGGGTAAGAATTCTCATAACTCAAAATTCACTCGTTTCAATTTTTGAAAAAGATTTCCACACCGAATATAAGCGATGGCAAAAAAGGAAAATACGGATGGGTGAAAAAAAAAAAGCACACAGGCTCCAATAAATCCAGCATATTTCATATTCTTTAAGAATTCATTTCAAGTGTCAGTCCGACCACAATTCAAAGCAGTACTTTTTTTACATTTCACACGTTCTTAAGATTTTTCCCTCCCCGAAGTATAAAAATAGAGAGAAAGAATTTTGCATCAATGTTTCAAGTCTTTAATTTCATGCAATTTTTCTTTCTGCAGCTCCAAAAGTTAAAAAAAAAAAAAAAAAAAAGGATTTATACGTATAAACTTTAAAAAATTTTGAAGTTTGGATATTTTTTTAGCTCCGAAGACATTAAGATTGATACGGAAATGAACTCGAAACACTTTTGTATGGATTGCGCGTAACAGAAATGCACGCTGAAATAATAAAAGAATTGTTATCTATATATATATTTCTCTTACGTGGCACGCAAAAAAGACGTTATTTGTTACCGCGTTTTGGCAACATTGTGCGATTGTTTGTTTACTAGGAGCCTCGCGAGTCATTTGAATCTATAGCGTTATCGGATGAAATTTTATTGAAAAAAATGAATTTTAGACGAGCTGTTGCGGTTTGTAATAGAAATCTAAGAAAGCGGAGGATCTTTTCAGGGCTATTTAAAAAACGGTCCTTTTCAAGGCTAACAATTATAGTACAAGACGCGTGCACTACAACTTTCGACAACAAACTCAGTCAAAAAGTGTATGGGTGGCTCGAGTACTGATGAAATGTACACACAAACAGCATGCTGGGTATTCAATTTCCAAAGCAGCGCTCACATTGCGAGTAAAAATTTGCTCAAAGTTTTCATTTAAATTCTGATTCCAGAGGTACTGTATATATCTTTTATGTAATACAACAAATTTAGATTTGAAAAATATTTTTTTGGAATACATTTTATAATCAATCCCTTCTGCTAGGACACGTGTCTTCATTGATGCGAGCGAAGCGAGCATAGGTTCGCGCAGCGAACCAATGAGAATTGCGAAGCAATCCTCCGGGGGTTGGCGAGCGTTAGCGAGCAGGGGGCAAGCCCCCTAGTCTCTAATATTATAAAAGGAAGTGTTTGTTTGTCTGTTTCTTGCACGCAAAGTCCTGACGAATCTATGGCACTTACAGTAATGGGATTTGGCACACAGGTAGTCCGAATTTTTTGAAATTTTAGAGTCAAGGGGAATTTTAAAATTCCAACTAGAACATCTTAAAATGAATTTAATAGTTTTTTCACCATTCTTTCTGCTTTCGGGGACGAAGAAGCATAAAAAAAAATAGACTTTTCACCCTCACTTCACTAGTGACGTCATCCTTTGGAACCATGCCAAATTTTTCACCTACCGTCTCGAATGGGAGCGACCAGATTCAAATGACCCTCGTTTGATTCGAGATTCATTCATTTTGATTTCCTGAGAAACGGATTAGGATGTGAAACAAAAGAAATTATTAGTTATAACTGGTGATCTTCGGTGCTTGTTTTCTATCCCAGCGATAGAATAAAATATTAACGGATTTGAAATCTACGAAAAATTACACCAAATATACCTCAACGTTAAACCAGCCTTATACGTTTGATTTTCTTTTAATAAATAATTTATCAATTAAATGTTTATATTTTTTTGGTTCGCGATGCAAACTAACACCACGAACAATGTGACACCCACGAAAAGAAATTTCACGGGGAACGCACATCAGGTTTGCTTCACAAACAAACACCACGGGCATTTCCGTTATGACTGTTATCCAAATAGGCTACAAATTCGCAAACCAATAACACCACAAAAGCAACTGGCAAGGGCAACGCCGCAATAGCCACGACGTGGCTAGTTGTTACTAATCCTGTTCACCAAAATCTGCTCTATTTCAGCTCAGGAAGTCGAAATTCGGCACTTAGCACATCTTTCGTTTTTCAGAATTCTACATTTTTTCATCGAAATTTCGTTTCTGTTTGTATGTCTTCGTCTTTTGCATGTTGCAATATCTATTCAAGAATTAAATGTATATACTTGTATTCGAAGTAAATTGTAGATAGAAACTATGAAAAAATTAAAACGAAGTTTAAAAATATTTTCTGTACAACTTAAATGATTGCATTTTTCTATGTAAGCAAAGTGATTATTCTAATTCATTTTTCAATCAACATTTAACCATGTCAACCCGAACAATGTCGGGTTTTTCAGCTAGTAATTTTCGTAAAGAAAATCCAGTGTAAGTTAATTACTGTGAACAGGTTTTGCTTTATCATTAACACATTATAAATACTTGCCTCGTGTAACATAAAATGTACTAGCTATAAAATCATGGAATAATGGAGAAATGCAGGCATTTCGATTTCACTCCTGCTTAGTATTCCCAAAAGTTTTACCATTTAAAAAAATAGCCCCAAACAACAAACCTGATCGTTTTGAAATTAGTTTCGATATAACAATGAGCTTATGTTCAAGTATTGACAGATAAGTATTCATCAGATCCTATCTGATATACATATTAATGATTAATTTCATGCATACCTACACGCTCATGTAGGTTTGTGAATTAAAATGTTAAGACACTTTTTTTGTAAAATATTCATGCTTATAAAAGTCAAACTTTTTATCTAAAAGCAAGTCATTTTGCACTCCCTGGGAATAAACATGAGGATTTTAAAAACAACTAACCGGGCTGCGCCGGCTAGCGCTCGGCGGTGTGTAATAGTGCTTTTTTTAAACTTTTTTACACACCGTAATTAAACATGTTTTGATTTTTATATTTTATTTATTTTTATGAAACAATTCGTCAAATCATTGCATATTTAATCAAATATTTAAGGAAAGTTGGTCGAAATATACATATACCGCTACAAAATTACACAAGTCAAGTGATATTTTGCAGTAAATAGACATATCATTAAAATCTAACTCCTAAATAATATTTCTGCAATAGGTAATATACCGGAACACATAATGGAAACAAAAATAAAATTCCAATCCTAGAAAAATGCAAAATTCTGAAAAAAAAAAAAAAAAAAAAAAAAAAACCACGTACGTATCTATTCAAACGTGTTGAATTTCTACTTCCTGAATATATTGTGAAATAGAATAATGCGACAAAAGACTTTTCAACGATATTGACAAAGACAATAATGATTTATTAACAAAAAGAACACATATTTATAATACTTGGGAATCCTGAAATATGTCCGCAACATCTCGCAGTCAACTCAAATACCCAAACACGGAATTCTAAATCAAATTAAAATAGTAAACATTAATTCTGAAGTGGCCAGAAACCGGGTAGCAAAATTACGTTTGAATAACTTTTCCATCAAAGGAAGAAATAAAAAGTCAGTTCAAACACAAATATTACAATTTAATTCCTTATTGTGCATATAAATTGACCTCGGCTATTTGAAAACAGCAAGAATTCAAAATATCTGAGTTATTTTATTTACGTTGATTGTTGCCATTCGACGATACACAAATAACGTCTATTTCGGGTCCACGTACGTTAGTGTTTTATATATATATATATATATATATATATATATATATATATATATATATATATATATATATAGAGAGAGAGAGAGAGAGAGAGAGAGATAATGTAAAATAAATCTCGAAGATACCTCTTTATTTTTTAAGTAAATTTTAATTTTAATAATTTCTCAAAATCCCGTTTGAAATAACATATTCCTTAAATACTCCCTATGCCAAGAGCGTTGAAACAAATGTCAATCGAAAAAACTTTTCAGGCCAAATGAACAGACATGCAAACTCCGAAAAATGAAGCGCAGGATTAGTTTTCAGCACTTTCGAAAACTAGGAATAAAATGCAATTAATCATAACTCAGATGGATGGTACCCATAACAATGACGCGTCAACCATTTCCGCCTACGAATAACTCATTTCAAGATAGAAGTCACGAAATTAAGAGCAAGTACAATCTTCACAAAGCCAGCTATTCCATTCGTTCCATTAACATAGATTTCTACCAAAAATTTCACACCAAATGTGTGGAGAATAACTACAATTCATATTCTCTATTTTAAACATAACCAGGTATTGCATTCATGGAATAAACCAGGCAAAACTCTTCTAAAGAATTGAAAACAGATTCGCGAAATGCGACAGACCCTTCTTTAACAATTGGTTTAGCACCTTCAAAAGCTGAGGTAATCTAGGTCACGTAGAGCTTCATCTAAATATTAATTGAATAATTCTGTTATGTGTGCCAACTTAGAGGATAATTATTTAATGAGTTTTAAACTCTACCCACGATGGGAACGTAGAAGGTCGCGCGCTAGTTTTAACTAAGAATTTAATTATCTCGCTCGAAAATATAATCCATTTTAATCATCCCCCATAATATGATTCAAGAGGAAATAGTAAACAATAGAAAATATTGACGTCTTTCCTACCTGTGCTTGTCATGAAGTATACTAAAACCGATGTACAAATTTAAATTAAATTTGCAAACCCATCAGGATATATGGAATGAAATGCAGAATAAGTTTACCAAAAGCTGTTTTAAGTTTAGCCTGACAACTTGTCACAAAATCTCATGCACTAGATACATTAACTTTTAACAGGCATCTAAAATACTTAGAGAATCAGTTGACAACTATAAGTGCCTCCAAAACAAAGTGGTAGTAATCGTTCAGAAGAAATTTTTTTTTCTACAACCCAATCCAGATTTTAGATTGGCATAACATCATACATTAATCATGCAATCTGTTCATAGGCAAAAAAAAGTAAAGAATTTAAAAATCAATGGACAATCAGACAACCAACGATGTAAACAAAATAAAACGGTTGGAATAGTTAAAAAAAAGTGACGTAAATTTTCTACAACCAAATGAAACTTTAGTATGACTACTTCCCACAATTCCATACTCTGATCATATCAACGGGTAGACAAAAGCTTTGAGGAAATCAATTGACAATCATTGAACCAACAATGCCTTCCGAAAAAAAGTTTGAAATCATTCAGAAAAGAAATGGCGTAAACTTTCTACGACCCAATATATACTTTAGCTTGGCCACATGCCACGACCATTTCAGGCATTGATCACACTGATTGGTCAACATATAGCCAAAAAAATTCGAAGCACGAACTTTCCCAGGTGGTTTTGACGAGATACCTCGTCCAACAAGATCTGATCTATTTTGCTAATGACGAGCTTCTTCGTTATCAAGAATGCAGATTGAACTCCGAATGACAAAGAGATGCCGTTTTTATATGACGACGTCAAGATCAGGTCAATTTCAATGACGAGATATCTCGTCCATCAATAGCTGACCTATTTTGCTAATGACAAGCTTTCTCGTCATCAAGAATGCAGATTGAACTCCGAATGACAAAGAGATGCCGTTTTTATATGACGACGAGATCAAGATCAGGTCAATTTCAATGACGAGATATCTCGTCCATCAATAACTGACCAGTTTTGCTAATGACGATCGACAACCAACTAAGCAATCGACAAACAATGATAGAAACGAAATAAAATTGTTGTTACTCAATGGAACCCAACCACGTGGCCAGAGATGACGACCGATCCAGAGCATTACTCTGCCCCCCGCCCACCACATCTGGAGTGCCGCCATCTGATTAAAAGAAGACCACGGAAAGCGCTGGGGAAGGAAGCGTGGCAAGGGGATCAGCGAACCCGAAGGGGTCGTCGAGTAGGGAAGAAAACACGACAGCTAAGTTGGCAATCTAATACACATCTGGGGACAGATCGATTGATGGGGAGCCAGGAGATTGGTCAATCGGGGGCGTCTCTAATGGCATCCATCCAGAGACACTATCACGATAACAGCTATCATCAGATATGCAGTCAGTAATAGACGAAGCGGCAGTTTTATGTGTTTGGACGGAAGTCAGTGAAATGAGGGAGGGTTAGTCATTTTGGGGGTGCTTGTGGAAGATTGATTGTGATGAGGGTGCCAAGTAAGTGTTGCTTGGAGATGTTTATTCATAAAGATGACATCTATCGAAGATAATTGAGGGGTGGTTCGAAGTATGGACTGAACACATAATAAACTTAAGTACGTGCCAAAAAAGCGTCAAATTAATTTTTTATTGGAGTAAAAACAAAACATATGGTATAAACACCAGGAGTTGGAGAAATTTCTTCGCGTAGAACATCGCGTAAGAAATACTACGACTAAATAAGTCTTAATCGTCAATAGAGAGATGTTCCTATGGCAACTGCAACACGCGTGAAAAAGTCAACCAAAAAGAAATAAAATATCATGACTTTACTAGGAAAGTTAAAACAATAACAAGAAATATATGTTGAATATATTTACTATACAAACTATTGAATATATTTACTATACAAACTATTGATTACATTTACTATACAAACTATTGAATATATTTCCGAGTAAATTTTGAATTCAACTGGTGTTTTTGTCTGTTTAACCAAGGCTGAAGTTCGGCAATAACAATATTTCATTTCTTGACAGCAGAAATGGTATATAAATGTGCTGTTTTCGATGAAAATAAAAGGTGTTTACGGGCCAGAAATACCTTTAAGAATTGGAAAATTATGGATCTCCTGAAAGGCTTACGAACATAACGCTAATCGAAGAGCTTGTTTCAGAAAGGCATAAAATTAAATTACAAAAATTGACCTTTTTATGAAAGAGATGCAGAATATACACTAACCTACAATAATGGACCGGACGCCAGCGGATTTGCATAAAATCCGACTACTTGTTTGGGGGTGTTTTTTGTGATACGCCCTGGGACCTTTGCATGTTGTTCCTGGTCAATTGAACGCCTACATGAACATTTTGGACAAACAGAACGTCTTCCCTGGCTTGCTCAAAGTCCCGACATAAACCCCATAGAACATTTGTGGGACGAGTTAGAGTGACGCTTACGAACCAGGGAACCACGTCCGAAATCTACAGCTGAGCTGGCGAAATTATTGCAGCAGGAATGAACACAAATACCCATAGCTGTGTATCAAAACCTTGTTGAAAGTATGCCCAGAAGGGTTGCTAGTGTAACTGCAGCACGTGGGGGGAAAACCCCAATTAAAACATGTATTCTTTACCCTATAATATCACATTTTGCTATCGGATCCATTATTGTATGGTAGTGTATATTTCCGATGGTCAGAAGTTCCAAAAAAGTAATTAATTCTACAGAAAATAAACGGGAGCTTCCCCAGATAATCTTTCTACAAGGATTTAAATATTCGTTTATTGAAGTCTTTTCAAAACAAGATCTGCGATTATACTCTAAACAAAACGTCTGTTATGGAATATAATGAAAATATAACAGGATTCCCAATTTTAAAGCGGAAGAAAATTTCGGACCTCTTAAGGTTATTTTGCACTTTTTATTTAAGGCTGCATTTCACACATATCGCCATAGATTAACGAGCGAGTGCACAAGGTTTGTGAGTGCCGTGATTGGGTCTCACGGGCCCATTTTTAAGAACACAATTTTTAGCTAGCCTATAATAGTATGCCATCATGTTCGATAACACTTGGCATTGAACGAATGTCATTGATCTTGGTTTCTGAAAGCAGGTGAAATAAATCGTGTTCTTGGAAAGAGAAGGGTTTTTTTTAAGTAAGGACATTCAAGCTAATTGTACCCCGGCAAGGAAAGTGACACAACTCAAAATGGCAGAATTTGGGAAACATCAACTTAAAAGGATACTTATAATAAAAACTTATATACTTATATAAAACTTATATGGAAATAGTATGAGTTTCTTTTAAATTTTAGGTAAGTATTTATGTGTGGTGATAACTTCTATTATATTCTATAGAATAGTAATATAACACGTTGGGGAACCTCATACATATTTTCAATGACATATCAAAATTTTTATTTTTTGACTTGATCACTTTTCTTGCCGGGGTGCAAAATATTAAGACTTTTTAAGTCCTTAAAAAAATCGAGCTTTCTTGAAGCCCGTGAGAGTCCTGATAGTATTTTTTTTTTTTTTAGAAAAAATGAACAGTTGAATATTTTATCTACTGCAACAATTGCTTGAAACTTTAATGAGACGTCAATCAACATGAGAGTGCGGCAGACATTTTAACGACACCGCTGCAGCTTTCCAAGTCTTATCATTCTCCACTCTCCACCCCCATAAATCTCCATCCAGAAACTACTGGACAAAAGGATTAAATTCACCAACAGGCTTCAATCCAAAACCAACATCAATTCCCACGCAAACACAGACAGCGCTTGAAAGGGGCTTCAGCACCGACAGAACGTCGACCACTGGACAGCTGCACCCAACATCTCCACCCACAGACACGCCACTGCCATCCGCAAAAAAAAAAACAAATAAACGAGGCTTTTGTCGTCTTCCTCATCTTCCGTCGTCCCAGAGATTATATAGCTATACACGCCACACAAAAAAAGATGGCAGATAAAACGAAACTATCTCTTCCCATTGATCTATCACCAATGGAAACGGACGGATGGTGCAAGGGGAGGGATGTTCTATATCCGCTTCATTTGGGGGTGGACCAGAGGATGGGGAGGCAGCACGAGGGGGGAGACGGTGACGGAGAGATGTCGTATTTAGTCAAGTGATGTCTGTGCGTCCCTCATCCCCCTTTCCAGTCCATCCACCAAGACGAGAAACCGAAAAAATAAAGACGAGATCGAGGGGATGGATAAATGGCAGTGCGGGGGCTGCATGTAAGTCGACGCCCGTGCACAGCTTTCGCAAGAAGGGAGGGACGAGGCTGTTAAGAGTTGACACAGGGGCGGAGGGTACAAAAAAACCTGGGGTGGGGGAGTAGTGCCATTACCACTGCTGCAAGCTGTGTGAGTGAAATAGTGAGTAACAGATACTAGGAGTGAGGTAATTTAGAGCGTAATAACTTCGGCGGAGGATTCACGTGTGGTTTCCAGTTGTATCCAGTTCACGAACGACTGCGATTCTCGTATTTGGAGGCTCGGGGATCGGTTTCGTTTAGGATTAACTGAAGCATTTCCTTCAGGGGGAGGATATTTATGAGTGTGAGGCATCCGGTCTACGAAGTAAAGTGCATTATCCTTTAAGTGAGAAGCAAGGAAAAGAGAAATCTAATTATGATGCTAACGAAGCGTGCATTGAATCGATGGTTCTTAATTGTAATTTTCGGGGGATCTAATGGGAGTTTTTGTGGCATTAGAATAGGGTCGTTTATGCTGTAGAATCCATGTTATTGTGCAAATTAAAGTAATTTAATTCGATCAGTAATACAAGAGGTATTACATGCACAAATTATTTTCCAAGTGCAAAGGGGGGGATCTGTTATCTGTTTAAGTGTTTTATTTACGTTTTTATTGAAACAATTTTTTACAAGGCAAAAATTTAGAACGCTGACTAACATCAATTAACAATAAGGACAACATCAACAGACTACATCGTTGATTTCAAGTGAAACCCGCGAAGTCCAAAAACATAGTTCGAAGGAGCAATCCACAACTCACAAAGCAAAACTGAAAAAAAAATGACTTGGTGGACATCAGTTTAAAGATCATCACATTTTAGCTTAAAAAAAGCTAAAAAACTCAAATTTTGGAAATTTTGACTTGTTGCTTTTCACTTGCAAATCGACAACAGACAAATTATTTTAGTTTTGAGGATTTCATCAACGTTCTAGTAAAATAACAAGGTCTGTCTGGTGATCTGGGTCATCCCCGTTGCCGCGTAACATTAAATCGGTAGGGCAAGAGGCACATTGGTTCAACATGAGTCTTAAGACACACAAAACAGGCTGAAATCCGCAAGTATTGTTATGTTTTTGAACTGAAACTGAACCACATCCAGAGGTCGGAAATTTTTATAGCATGTCCAAATAATACAAATCTCAAATTTCTTTGTCTTGTATTCAGCAGTCACTTTGTTGCACTGACTGTGGTTCAAAATCTTGAGTTGCCATTTGAGAATCGTGTTAGCATATAAAATGTCTGAACTATCCATCTTATAAGCCCTGCCTGTTGATGCTTGTGTTCAACAAACTAAATCAGACATTATGTATGACCTGTGTTCACGGAGTGCGAATCTCCAAGACAGATGTTGGCGCCATTATTTAACTGACGTAACTTTTCATGTGCTTGGCCAGCAGCAAGAGCATTCTCAACTAGTCGGTGACTGATCTCTAGATATCGTCAGCGTTCCTTTTCAGGAACCAATACGTGTACTGAGGTTAGTACAGTAATTTTTAATCAATGTTTGTCAAATAATCACAATCCTCTAACTTGTTTGGGAGCCACGACACACAGAAGGAATAATAATGAAGGTCTCAGCATCAAATTGACGATTCGATGCAGAACCTATATCCTGTATACCTTTTTTCCAATTTAAAATTACCACCACAGACCTCCAAGGCCTTCGACCCTGTAAAGGGTGAACTCACGGCACATTGTGAAGGAGCACCCATTGGATCAGCCGCTATTACTTTTAACAGGGGCAATCAACAACGTCCATGCTATTACAAACCGGGACCTACTAGGGGGCATACAAACGCTATAATCGCTATACGAGTTAGGCGGCCACCTATACATATTAAAGAGTTGTACTGTAGACCGCTTAACTGCAATGCATTAGTCGGTAATAGATATTCACATTTAATCGGAAAACTCAGTAAAACAAATGAATTATTCTAATCCATACCATCTCAAGTAAATTAAAATCCACCGCTAACCTAACTACACAATTGAATTACAGTTTACTGACCACTAATTCTTCAAACATTAACACTATTATTAAAATACCGATCCCATTGTCATTTCTAAACACCGTTTTTTCCCCGACTCAAATAAACTGGATGGCCTTTTAAGGGCAATTACTACTTTCGAACTGCTGATTACAAAAGCTCGAGGAAAACGCGCAGTTCCAAATTGTGATTGGGCGAGTCGAGAACCCCGAGGTGTCGACAAAATGACACGTAATTTTTTTTTTTGTCGAATGACGTCATTGAACAAAGAGAAAACCATGATTAGGCTATTGAAAAAGGAAGGACCTCATTCTACGTTTTCTTTCCAATCTCACACCAATGGGCAAGAGAAACAGATACCATGCGAGATGGCTTCCCACACATCTGGCTTTAAAAGAATCTGTAAAATGCCCTTTTGGTACTTTTCATTCACTATTCGACACGTTATTTGTGAAGCTATGTGGTTGGTTTGGTTCTAAAGGCGAAATAAAGGGACTTGGTCAAGCAGCGAAAACAACATCAAGCAAGCGAACATACGCACACAAAGAAAGCTTCACTGATATAGAAGAAACTCTCCCAAGCAGGTAGGGAATTGAATTAACCTCACTGGAGCAATACACGGGCTATTGGCGACGGTCCAGGACCGGGATCAATCAGATGACAACACCTCGTCATTTTGAAAACACCTTAGCTTGCACCCCACTCTCCAAACATCCACACCACGCCAACGTGATGAGATTTGAGACCACGACGGTTTTGGTTAGATCAAGTTTCGAACTCGCAAGCTTCTGAATTATAATCCGATAATTTTCCAACCGAGTTTCCGCGGAAACACATAGGAAGGATTCGAACCTTCACTACCTAGAACTCGCAAATTACGAGCGAAGTGGAGAAACCCGCAGTCGCTATACGGTAGGTAGTTGAGTTTAAATAGCACTGGAGCAGCACAGAGGGCAATTAGTGACAGTCATCGATCAATCCTGATGAAGCTATAAGGAGAAGGTTATAGTGAAAGGAATTAATCAATTTTCTTGATTTAGTTTAATCCCATTATTAAAACACGAGAGCTGGTGATTTCAATTCATTCCACGTATGTGATAAATTATTAATATATTTGAATTTTATGGTACGTATTCTCGTTCTTAATTGAAAACAACTTTAGGTTAAACTATAAAGAATATTAACGTTCAATAAGGCCATGTGCAACTAACCTTTCTCCGTACTAAAAACAGAAATACACTCTCTTCAAAGCACGCAACAAGTCTATAGAAAAACTTTACAACCTATTGATCTTATGTGCATACTATATCACTATATGAGTACATTTAAAATTCGAAAATCGAATTTACGGTTTGAACATTATAGAAATACGAAGTGCATTACATGAAATCAGAATATCATCGACGTGGACATAAAAAAAAAAACACAATAGGTGAAAATTTCCAAGAAATTAGCTTATTTAGCTTTTTTGACCAAGAATAGGATTATATTTAGACCAAAAGTCCGTTATTATTTCTGTGCATGAAGACAAGATTTCTTGAAAAAACATAGTGAGGTCTACAAAGTAAATAAAACGTTTTTTTTTAGCATTTGTCAGCTGACCGAAATGCTACTTTTTTAAAAATTCTTAATTTATTTCCAATGCTCGCCAGTAGCTTTTCGGCTTACGACACAACACGGAGCGAATTGACCGCTACTTGTAAAGGAGCACTCAAGAGGATGACCCACCACTATTCCTATTACAGAGATAATCATTTACATCCATGCGCTCACAAACCAGGATTCGAACCTGGGACTACTAGGTCAGACAAACACCATGACCACTTATCTGTCAGTCAGGTGGTCATTTTCAGTCGGATTTCCGTGATACGTTAGTCAGAAGTATGTTAGTAGCAGTAACAGGATCTTGATTTAAGTATCACGGAAATCCACTAAAGATATTCCATTCTCCTAATTTCGTCGACAAACACTCATCATCAGACACGCACACAACTGAGTCAACACAGGCGTCACATCTGTCACAGCATGCGCACAGCGCAGCTCACTGGACCAAGCCGCGCATCATGAGAGGCAGATAAATTCATTTTGCCAGCACGGGCAATAAAAACATAACACACATTGACTCCCAGATAAGATATCAGCCCTCCCAAAGTGCGCCAATTTCGCAAACACGTCTAGAGAGGAGAGAAGACTTCTTATCGTCATTTCTCTAGTGTGGCTACTTTACCGTTATCTACGCGCTCATGTAATATTAAAACAATAAAAGTTTTGAATTCTCTGTTCGCCTCATGATTTTTAACCAACGATCGTTTACTGTGTAAAGGGAAGAGAAAGTGACACCGTAAAACTTAGAAGTTACCTAAATTCGGTCATCTAAAATTTTAAACATAGGAAAACAATTTGATGGACTAATCAATGTTGATCTGCCAGTGTTATTGATTGATGTAAGGATTACGTGACCCATAATGATATCTTTATAATTGTATGACATGTTTTCTATCGTAAAGCTGAACACAGAGGCTGCCAGAGTTTTGGTAACATCTTTCGTGTCATGGCAAGTTACTGTAATGCTGTTCGCCTCATGATTTTTAACCAACGATCGTTTACTGTGTAAAGGGAAGAGAAAGTGACACCGTAAAACTTAGAAGTTACCTAAATTCGGTCATCTAAAATTTTAAACATGGGAAAACAATTTGATGGACTAATCAATGTTGATCTGCCAGTGTTATTGATTGATGTAAGGATTACGTGACCCATAATGATATCTTTATAATTGTATGACAGGTTTTCTATCGTAAAGCTGAACACAGAGGCTGCCAGAGTTTTGGCAACATCTTTCGTGTCATGGCAAGTTACTGTAATACTGTTCGCCTCATGATTTTTAACCAGCGATCGTTTACTGTGTGAAGGGAAGAAAAAGTGACACCGTAAAACTTAGAAGTTACCTAAATTCGGTCATCTAAAATTTTAAACATGGGAAAACAATTTGATGGACTAATTAATGTTGATCTGCCAGTGTTATTGATTGATGTAAGGATTACGTGACCCATAATGATATCTTTATAATTGTATGACAGGTTTTCTATCGTAAAGCTGAACACAGAGGCTGCCAGAGTTTTGGTAACATCTTTCGTGTCATGGCAAGTTACTGTAATGCTGTTCGCCTCATGATTTTTAACCAACGATCGTTTACTGTGTGAAGGGAAGAGAAAGTGACACCGTAAAACTTAGAAGTTACCTAAATTCGGTCATCTAAAATTTTAAACATGGGAAAACAATTTGATGGACTAATCAATGTTGATCTGCAGTGTTATTGATTGATGTAAGGATTACGTGACCCATAATGATATCTTTATAATTGTATGACAGGTTTTCTATCGTAAAGCTGAACAGAGGCTGCCAGAGTTTTGGCAACATCTTTCGTGTCATGGCAAGTTACTGTAATACAAATTAAACTTTAGACTACGGCTGGTACAGCAGTTGTAACATGATCTCGCCAATACAGAATTTAGACTACGGTCGTTACAACAGCTGTACCTTGAAATTCAGGTGAATCGCGCCTAGAAACAATCGCGCTTGTTATATCTATAGCCGTAGTCAAAAGATTCAGCATGCCACTTAGATTAAAAAATAACCGCAAACACACACCGCCAAAGCGGCGCCAATAATTAGTTCTTAACCTTTTGACTACGGCTAGATATAACAAGCACGATTCTTCTAACTTTCACGGAACAACTGCTGCAACGGCCGTTCTTTCTTGGCACGATTCTTCTAACTTTCATGGTACAACTGCTGCAACGGCCGTTCTTTCTTGGCGCGATTCTTCTAACTTTCATGGTACAAGTGCTGCAACGGCCGTTCTTTCTTGGCACGATTCTTCTAACTTTCACGGTACAACTGCTGCAACGGCCGTTCTTTCTTGGCGCGATTCTTCTAACTTTCATGGTACAACTGCTGCAACGGCCGTTCTTTCTTGGCACGATTCTTCTAACTTTCACGGTACAACTGCTGCAACGGCCGTTCTTTCTTGGCGCGATTCTTCTAACTTTCACGGTACAACTGCTGCAACGGCCGTTCTTTCTTGGCGCGATTCTTCTAACTTTCACGGTACAACTGCTGCAACGGCCGTTCTTTCTTGGCACGATTCTTCTAACTTTCATGGTACAACTGCTGCAACGGCCGTTCTCTTTCTTGGCGCGATTCTTCTAACTTTCACGGTACAACTGCTGCAACGGCCGTTCTTTCTTGGCACGATTCTTCTAACTTTCATGGTACAACTGCTGCAACGGCCGTTCTTTCTAGGCGCGATTCTTCTAACTTTCATGGTACAACTGCTGCAACGGCCGTTCTTTCTTGGCGCGATTCTTCTAACTTTCACGGTACAACTGCTGCAACGGCCGTTCTTTCTTGGCACGATTCTTCTAACTTTCACGGTACAACTGCTGCAACGGCCGTTCTTTCTTGGCACGATTCTTCTAACTTTCATGGTACAACTGCTTCAACGGCCGTTCTTTCTTGGCACGATTCTTCTAACTTTCATGGTACAACTGCTGCAACGGCCGTTCTTTCTTGGCGGGATTCTTCTAACTTTCATGGTACAACTGCTGCAACGGCCGTTCTTTCTTGGCGCGATTCTTCTAACTTTCAAAGTACAGCTGATGTACTGGCCGTCGTTTAAATTCTTTCTTGGCGCGATCATGGTACAATTGCTGCACCGGCCGGAGTCTAAAGATTAGCTGGGAATGTATTTTTATTTATTTTTGGTAAGTTTGTTTACGTTTCCATGGGTTTCCATGACAGATAACGTCAAGTAATAGTACGCAAGGAAAGACATACTGATAGATAAGGAAGGAATGGAAGAACAGAACCTTCACCGTCTACAACTCGCAGGTTGCAAAGCAGTGGGCATGGCTAACCCACTTCACTTTCGTTACTCTTTTCTCGCGGAGATTTCTGCTACATCTTTAAACCTCCAAGTGGTTTCGACCCGATACCTCGTCCATCAAGGATCACCAATTTTGCTAACGACGAGATACCTCATCCATCAAGATCTGGTCAGTTTTGCTAATGGCAAGATACCTCATCGAGACAACCACAAGGAGGTTAAGCTCGATTTTAATGCCACTTTTCAAATGTCACTAAAATGACATAAATATGGTAAACGGATTGCCGCATGTATTCCTAACAGTCAAAACTGGGATATTTATAAGCAAAACGGGCTTATAAATCCCACTGATGAACAAATCCATTTGGCAAAGTTTTACCTGATGTCAACCACAGCATCCATTAAGATTGAAAGACACAGGTGCTTGGGTTAGATTGAAGCAAAAATATAAATTTTTTGAACCGCAAAAGAAAAATAAAGCTTTCAGGGCGACAAAAAATTTCTCAACTTTCGGATGGCAGCACACTAGCGGGAAGTCAAACTCCGTCAACACAACTTGGAAAGTGAAGCGAAGCCACAAAAAAAAGGGCGGAATCGGGGGAAACGCCACTGCGCGAGACGTTAAAAACAATCAAACCAAAGAAAAACGGACTTCAAAAACAACCGACCCAAGCTGAGAGCAGTATTAAAACCGAAAGTTAGGCGCAATTATCGAGAGAAAAAAAAACTCCATTGCAACTCGAGAAGGAAAGGTGACTTTTAAAGTACTAGCCGAGGCGCCGCGAGTTCATAAAGTCGAGACTGCCTATGCTTATCTTAATGCACACCAGTGACAGGGTTCGGAACAGATTAGTCTTCTTGGACCGAAATTAAGGTCACCAGAGCAGTAAACTGTAGGATGGAGAAGGTGGCATTTTCTCCCAAAAGAAATCTTTCTTGTTTTTAATTTTTCTCCGCGGAGATAAACGAAGCTATTAACTTCCACGCCATAGAGCGTTATGCAAGTTTCGTGAAATCTGTTCCTAGATATTACCCTTTAAACCACACAAGCATCGCCACAATTTCATCTAAAACAAATTCAAGTACTTTTAAGAATATTCCAAAAACTTCTAAAGGTTTGAGGGCTTTAATTTGTAAATGAGGAATTCACGTTTGAGTTAAGTTTTAACCACAATTTCATCTAAAACAAATTCAAGTACTTTTAAGAATATTCCAAAAACTTCTAAAGGTTTGAGGGCTTTAATTTATAAATGAGGAATTCACGTTTTAAATTAAGTTTTAACCACAATTTATCTAAAACAAATTCTAGTACTTTTAAGAATATTCCAAAAACTTCTAAAGGTTTGAGGGCTTTAATTTGTAAATGAGGAATTCACGTTTGAGTTAAGTTTTAACCACAATTTCATCTAAAACAAATTCAAGTACTTTTAAGAATATTCCAAAAACTTCTAAAGGTTTGAGGGCTTTAATTTATAAATGAGGAATTCACGTTTTAAATTAAGTTTTAACCACAATTTCATCTAAAACAAATTCAAGTACTTTTAAGAATATTCCAAAAACTTCTAAAGGTTTGAGGGCCTCAATTTATAAATGAGGAATTCACGTTTTAAATTAAGTTTTAACCACAATTTATCTAAAACAAATTCTAGTACTTTTAAGAATATTCCAAAAACTTCTAAAGGTTTAAGGACCTCAATTTATGAATGATGAATTCACGTTTTAAGTTAAGTTTTAACCATAATTTCATCTAAAACAAATTCTAGTACTTTTAAGAATATTCCCAAAACTTCTAAAGGTTTGAGGGCCTCAATTTCTAAATAAAGAATTCACGTTTTAAGTGACTAAATATGATTGGGTATTATAAAGACTTGTTTTTAATTTACAGTTCAGACTATTTAGCAAAAGAATGGGTCTTTCCAACGCTATTTTACTAATTATTAAGGTTGCATTCATTGATGGGAGTATTTTACCAAAAACAAAATCAAGGCCTTTGAAAGAAAAATTTTCAAGGATCTCAATTGTTAATGACGAATATTCATTTTTAAATGACGAAAAAAGATTCGTTACCACAAAAACTATTTTCAATTCACATGGTTTCCACATTTTTAGCAAAACAAAAAATTGGTCTTTTAAAGGCTATTTCACATATTATCAAGGCTATATTCAGTATGGATAGGCGTATTTTACAAAAACCAAATTCAAGTACTGTTTTAAGAACTCAAAAAATTTTCAAGGATCGCAATTCATTGATGACGAATATTAATATATTAAGTGACTAAATACCACTTCTTATACCAGACTTTGTTTTCATTTATGAGACTCACTTTATTAGGAAACGAAAATTTAGCCTTTTTACATATTATAAAGGCCACGCATAACATAGATCGGAATACAAAGCACAAGTGAAGAAATTTATGGGTGCTATAGTTGGATTTCAGACCCAATAATTCTTGCAATGTCGTATTATTGATATTGGTTTTAGTGGGTGTAAGAACGATGTGTATAGTATATGTTTCTTAAAAGTGCCAAATTACTAGCTTGTGGTCACGTATCATTGATCATCCTTTCGAAGCGAAATGAAATATGTAGTATTTTTGTAAAAAAAGACTTACATTTTTTAGGACAAAAAATGCAAATGTTAAGGCTTTTTAGGGGTCATTTAAATCTAGATCCTTTTAAGGTAGGAACTCTGATTTATAGACATTGTTTTTGCAAACAAAATTTGAAAGTGTTAATTTGACTTTATTTCACGTTAATTTTACTTAGTTTTTTCCACGAATAAAAACTTTTAATCCAACAATTTATAAGTGATTGGCACGGTTCGGACAATTCTGGATTTTTGTGCTACAAAAACCAACCAATCAAATCCTAGATAAAATTGACGCACAAGACTAGGAAATTAAACTGTAATGCAAAATATTTTAAAAGAAACATAAATAAAGTTAACAGCACA
Organism: Metellina segmentata; assembly: GCA_947359465.1. Classification (NCBI taxonomy): domain Eukaryota; kingdom Metazoa; phylum Arthropoda; class Arachnida; order Araneae; family Tetragnathidae; genus Metellina; species Metellina segmentata. The sequence goes on along the minus strand of OX375882.1, from coordinate 44,399,471 downwards.
CGAAAGAAGAAAAAACATTTTAAAAAATTCGAAAAATAAACCGGAACTTTATGGTTTTAGACAAATTGTTTGAAATATCTAAGGTAAAATTCCAGAACAAAACGTATTTTTCATGTATTTTCCCAAAATCCTGAGATCCAATCGTCTTTTCAGGGTGCTCTCTTCTTTCATATAAATATCTTATCTCAAGTAAGGCGGCTATAAAATTTACGTTCTCGTCAGCCAATTTGATTATACATACATTCAGAAAATAGATTACTATCTAGAAAAAAACTGGGTACTTGAGATAACATCGAAATAATGGTATCATATTCAGCCATCTACTTGGAAAATGGGGATCGATAAGTCGACTTGGTTTGTCGCCCTACTGACATTTTTTTCGTGTCGTGAGGACTAATTATATCGTTTACGGGAAAAGGTCGCTCGCCTGAGTTCTTTTTGGATGGGGGGCAAGACAAGAGCCAAAGAGCACACTATTTTAGATTTTTCTACCATAGAAGGCAATTTTCTAATCTTTAATTAAAACGCTTAAAATTTTTTTTTAATTTACCACAGAAATAAAATGGCAAACTTTTTTTTTCATAATCGTTACTCAGACTTTATACTTCAAGCAAAATAAAGCCCGGTGCACACATCCGGTTTTTCATCATGCGGCAACGCAAGTGCGGTCTGAGATACATTAGATCCAATGGAGTAGTGCACACATGCCTCCGCTGCGGCGACGCACGTCCAACTTGCGTGCAATTTGTACCGCAGTTCCCCACGGTGCCGCAGCTCGCCGCACATACGTCTCCGTTCTGAAGCAAATAGTTTTCATAAATAAATGGAATATAAATAATAATTAACAAATGCTTGTATCCAGTAACGTCTATTTTGTTTCTAAACATACTTTTTTGTATACCAAGTAAGCGAAATAAACACGTTTTCTTCGAAAGAATATTTATCGCAAATGGCGCGAAATGAGTGCTTGCGTCATTTCACGGTAATGTGTGCATAGTTGGGCGCCGCACGTTGAAAAACCGGATAGATGCATCAGGCCTTAAAGTTCGGGCCTTTCAAAATAGTTTCAAATTCTATACTTTTTTAAGGCTACATCCAGGAAAGATAACATTAAATTAATCTACGAGTGCAGAGGTGAAGATGTTGGGTTTTAGGACGAGAAAGCCACATTTGGCCAAACTGCATCGAAAAACGTCCAACTAAGTAGACATACACAAAAGGAAACTTATTAGCAACACAGAAGAGTTAAATACATCAGGGAGTAATCGAACCTACGCCACCTACAACTCGCAGGTTGGTAGCGCAGTGGTAAAACCCACTTAGACACGGGTGCACAGGTGAAGCTTTCATGATTGCTAGATTTGAGTCTCGTGGACCTAATTTTGAAAAACATACATTTTTAGTAAACCTATAACAGGGTGGCAACAAAATCCTAGAAATAAAGTTCCCCGATATTTCCATGATTTCCCTGATAGTCTCACCAAAATTTCCCTGATTTAACTATTCCCTTTAGAAATGTTGTGATCCGTGATTGCTATCGATATACAGCATCCAACCCAACACTATTTTCAAATATTTAGTGACCGAGGGTGTAAACGGATCATTCTTCACAAATATTTTATATTTTTTCTCTACAGATATTTTAATTGTTATTGTAAGGGTTGGAATTTTTTAATTAAAATTGAAAAAACTTTAGAAAAAATGCAAAATATTTTATGAATTTTTTACACCTGACACTACATTGTCATACTATTCATCGAAACCAAATGCAAATATACATAAAAAATTCTACAAAAATGTAATTGCAAACAAAAATAATTAATTTAATACACAATAAACATTATTTGTTACACAAATTTCAAATTGTATCGCTAGTCTCACGGCGACAAGACGCTGCAGCCGCGAAAAAAACGTCGGCGGCATTCAAAAATTATGACGCTATGGTTCTTAATTCGAATTACAATTTCGGCGAATAAGATTTATTCGTTTCTCAAAAGCACTCGTAATCGCGCATCTCTAAATAGGACAAACGATAATGGTAGACATTTAAGCTGTCAAAATTTCCCTGATTTTTTGTAAAATTTGGAAATTTTCCCTGAGATTTCCCTGATTTTTCCAGAAATAAAAAGTTCCCTGACAATTCCCTGATTTCCCGGTTTTCCAGGTTCTGTTACCACCCTGTATAAATACCATGCTCTCAGCAACGCATTTCCATATTTTGGAATGGTTAATGGGTAGGTGCGACTATCGTGTTTACTTAAGTCAGTAAACACCATGGGTAAGAAAATATCCATAGAGTACCTCGGGACCCTGAAGCCCGTACACACCTAAAGAAAATGTGCCCATGAGAGCTATTTTGGATTGTGTGTGTCTGTCACAGTTAATGGATGTACAGGATGTAGTCGTGCGACCTCAAAAACATGGTTTTCTGTACTTGGTCAAGGTTATACGTCGGCTAAGGGGATTGTTAAAAAATGACGCAAGTCACGAGTTTTCGTGACTTGTGTGACGTCGCAGACACCACCACTGACCTTTGATTCCAAATTCCTGAAACATATGCCCGAGCCCTGCTGATGAATGTCGCAACAGCTGTCCCGTTTGTTTTGGGGTGCCAGTGATTTGTGGCTGGAGGAATGAGGGGGTCTTCCGACACAAGAGATCCGTTGGAGAACTCGAGGGAAGCGGAGGTATTTGTTTTGCGGGGCTCGTTGATGAGGCCGCGGCTGTTGGGCTTTTGCCTGTTTCGCTCCACCCATGTCATAGGGATGCAAATCTCTAGTGTACAAAGTGTAAATATAATTCTTTGCAAAATAAATGCAAGTTATTTTTAAACTAGGCTGTTCAATTTTGAAGAAAGGCACACCACTCGGCCAACTACGTTACACTTGCTCTTGGACGAGTATCATTAATCTTAGTTTTTGAATGCAGGATAAAAAAAAAAAGGTGTAGTGTACTTGTAAAATTGAAATACTTCCAATAAATATTTTGCTTTGTCAAGAGCCTTTCAAGTACTAAAATGAATAATCAGTCTTTTGGGAAATCCAGTCACTAATTTTTAGGAAATGTGAAAAGATTGAATATTTTATTTAGAGCAATGGTTATACATCGAAAAAACAGATTGTAAGGGTTTTATCTTAGCTCTGAATGCAGGTGCCGTGTTTGCTTAGTGTAAATTGACTACAATCTTGACTACTTGTTACAAACCATGTTAATTTCGTAATTTTCTTATCCGTACTTTCTCGGGAAATCATCTAAGAATCGAGCTAAACAACACATTTTCAATCCTGCGGGGGGCGGTAACTTTTTTTTTAATATAGAGATTTAATATAGAGTGAAGTTTGAATATTTTATTTAGAGCAATAGTTATACATCGAAAAAAAAAACAGATTTTAAGGGTTTCAGCTTAGCTCTGAATGCTAGTGCTTGTTTGATTTGAGTAAATTGACTTCAATCAGGGGCGACTGTGTGCCCTAAGTCTTAAAAATAAACAGTTATTTTCTAATTCAGAGAATGCGATCTGTAATTATGGACAGAGTAAAGCCGCACTTCCGATTTCGTTTAATACCCCAAGAAATGAAAAACTAAACCCAAGAAATTAAAAACTTGACCGAAGAAATTAAAGAATTCGAGTGCAAATGAGCAAAATCAAATCCACTGCTTCCAAACAATGCGAACACGATCATTAGTCCAAATTAGAAGCGATTATAACGTAATTTAGGAAAGCTTTCAAGCAAATTACTCCAGTTTAAAACGTCATGCTGGCTACATTTGGGGAAAGAGGCTATTCTTTAGAAATAGGGACTAATTCATTTTTCTGCTCCGCTTGGAAAAGAGCATTTTTAAAATCATAATTGCGCAGCGATTTCCACGGAATACACCTTGCTTTTCTGTTTCATTAATAACGCTTCTGGAAACATAATAAATAAAAAGGTTTAGAGTGGAGCTCTGAAAAAGAGTGTTTTCATTAATATATATTGGGTCTCAATTTGGTTTTCCAAACCTCCATTTAATTATAACGCTTTGCGGGTTTGCTTTATTTCGAAAGATATTTTTTAAATATAGCTCGATGTGTGATATTTATATACCATCCAAATTTTTAATAATGCTTTTGCTAATTAAACAATTAACCAAAGCTTGATTTTGAAAAATGGCCTTCTATTTTTAATGGGAATAAGGTTAGAATTCAAGCAACAGCAAAAACAAGCTTATTCGCCGGAGAAGGCACGACATAGGAGTAAAAATACCCTTTACAAATATGTTCAGTGAGATTTTATAAAGTTGGGGGAAAGAATGGAATATTGTTTTTATTTCCAATGAGAAACATTCTGAAAAAATACTAGTGGATGTAATAGAAATTTGTGTTTCTGTGAGGAAACCTTTTTAAACTCGGAAGTTTTTGAAATGTTTTCGAATAACATTAGCGCAAACCATTAGACTTGGGCGGAAGAGCACGTACTGATGCGAAATCTTTTTGCACTTTATATTTAATAAATAAATTCTCTTAAAACTAACTACGCGTGAATTCCAAAGAGTTGGAAGCGAAATGAAATCAGAAATGCGAATTTCCACAAAACGAGATTCAAGAGGGTTAAAATCACGCAGTGAATAATTTTAGAAGCGAGAAAATCGCTGGAAAAGACATGTCGGAAATACAAAGTCAAAATTATATATTTCCCAGACAAATATAGGGTAATGGGGGGATAGGAATTTCGAGATTAGGAAAGATTAAGACTATGCTTCTCGAGATTCAAGACTCTGCTTCAACATACACCCGAATTAGGGTTGCCAATCGTCCCGGATTGGCCGGGAATGTCAGGAATTTAAGTAGCTATCCAGAATCCCGGTTGAATGTCAAATTGCCTACACCTACAACCTACACTCCAAAATAGTTACTTTCATTGCATATGACTTCGTTTCCATCCATTGAACGTCCGTTCCCTCACTACTATCCAACACCTATCTGTGTCAGTCTGTTCAGAGCGGGTCCATCGTGAAGAAATAGTATTAGTTGCCATCCAATTCTATTATACTGTATTTGAATTTTATTTAAAAAATTGGGCTGGAGACGAACACAAATTTTCATATTAGACTTTCTTAAAAAAAAATTCAGAAAAACTCTCGGTTCTTTATAACTAAACACGAACAATCTCTATTTTGTTTTCGAACATTACCATTTTTATTTTTTAATAGTTTCAATGCAACAAGAGGTTAGATTATTATTATTACTATGTATATAGGCATCAGGCTCGTAAAATAATTAAAATAAAAATAACAATAATAATAACTATGATTATTTTTTTACATATTTTTTGTACATGAAAAATATTTAAACTAGATATGTTATGTCAAGTGATTTTCTCAGTGGATAATTTTGTGAAATTACATAGATATATTTCAGTTTGGGGCAATATGTCCCGGAATTGTCTCAGAAAAAGTTGGCAACGCTACCCCGAATCCACGCCAGTCATTTTGCTTCTGGATTCAGACTGACCCAGGATTATGTTGGTGTGTGAAGAGGTTCTCAGAAATAGTTACCTGAATCCCGTTTCCCGTGGTACAGTGAAGCAAACACGATTAGCACTTTGACAGTTGGCAGTTGGATTTTTTGTTGGCGCAAGGGCAACGCTGAGCCAGACACAAGACATAGACGTAAGAATTTTTTTTACGGCGGACACTTGATTACTGATTATTTGTCACTACAAGGCCTGAATCGATAGGATGAGGTATTTGTAAAGGGGCACCCAGTGGGTGGCCATCACTACCCTCAACTAACATCACAGTTACTTCCATGCCCTGACCCCGGATTCGAACCAGGAACCTTAGGATCCAGAGGCCAACACCTTAACCACTAGACCGGTTGGTCGTCAGACGTTAAGAATCAAGTAATGGACATACGAAGACGGTCTTATAGACACAGAAGACAAATACACCCAGGAAGGAAGAATGTGACAGGAATCGCCGCTTACAACTTGCAGGTTGTTAGCGCAGAGGGCATACCACTACACATATCGCCAGAGAATCATTATCACGCGTTTGAAAAAAAAATGAATTCATACTTAGCGCCAAGACAAGAATGCACTTCGCCCTCAGAGCCACCTCAATCGGCAATTCACCTACGCGAATCACCAATAAAAACAAATCCAAAAGCTGAACGCTATCTGAACTCTCCCGCACTGCACGGGTTTCTCGCAGGAAAAAAAGAAAAGCGAATTAACGGACCGGCGGACACGAAATCGAAACCGCACTCACCCCATCTTGGCCAGGTGCCCGAAACCACCCCAGACGCGGCACTTCAACAAGTTTCCCCTTTTCCTTGGGTGTCATTCCCTACAGCACACGCGGCGAAGAAGGAGACAATGCCTCGCGGTTATTGATTCCCTTCGCCTTCCAACTTTCTCTTATTTATTCCCACGATATAAAAAACATTCCTTCTCCCTCCCGTTCCTGTTTATGGCCGGCGAAAAGTTCCTCGGACATATTTTCCTTTTCTTCATTCGGGAGGAATGGTCGCGGAAACTGGGATTTGGAGAAAATAAAAAGACTGGACGGCGAAATGAAAAGCTGCATATTACGCGTGCATCCATTGGCGAACAGATACGTATACTGCACTGACCAAAGTCACCGGACACCTGGACACAGCATATATTTTGGGGGTATAAATTTAAATTTTACAGTTCACATCCACATGGGTAACTAGGGAGCTAATTACAATTGAGTAGACTCAAATTTAATGAAGGAGTGTCCTATTGAAATGTGCAAATGTTTTACAACAAAATTTAAACACTGACGCAGTAGTCGTGTTATTTTTCCTAAATGTCCATATATTGTACCATCATCAACACATGTCGTTGGGGACTGAATCATTTTGGCTCGTTAATAATTCTACTAAAAAGGCGCTAGCATTTTTTTTTTTTTTTGAAATTAGGGATTCATTCATTGTATTTACCAATATAAAATTAGTTTCGGTGACAAATTTTTCAGAATATATAAATAAATATATATATATATATATATATATATTTCTCCCCCCCCCCCCCTAAACAAGAGGAAATTCACAAAATAAAAACTTTAACTTTTGTTTTCACTTTCGTTTTCTGGTTTAATACATAAGCTTTTTATTAACCCTGCGAAACTTTTTATCAAAAGACTGGCTGAATAACCCGGCGTTGCTCGGGTTTCAAATATGACCGCGACATTTCCCTGCGTTAACTCAAGTACACAAACCCTGTAGAACGTGTTTCCTTGTCCACATCCCTTTATTGCAAGAAAACAAACTTTAGATTTTAACATTGGGGCTTCGAGGAACACTTTTATGACCACCTGTGTGGCGATTTTCATGGCTACCGATTGGTTTGGAGACAGGGAAGAAATAGCCTATGTTTTCCGCAGCGTTCTGAAGCATAAGTGTACCAAATTTGGTGTGGATTGGTCAAACGGTATAGATTTGTATAGAGAATATATACACATACCCACATCCTTTTATATAGAGAGAGATAGATCCAAAAGTGATAATGGTCATAAGGAATCCTAATTTTTCAAGCTGAATTCAAATAGGAATCCAAGGCTAAAAACGACAAGCGCAGTCAGAGGCACCGGCGCGAGCGGTGAAAACGCTGATTGGTATGAGCATGTCGCCCAGCGCTTCCTATTTGAGTACTTCAAACTGAATTCGAATAGGAAGCGCTTGTCGCAAAGCAAGGACATTCCCGCAAACAGAATAAATTTTAAATTGCATCCCAGTCGAACATTTTGCAATCGAGGAAACACGTTCAATCAACATGGACGCCACACTTTCTACTTCTAATTTCTAACCCCGATTCATTTAGTCCATCCCCATTTCAAGGATCCCCCTTCTTTCCGAAAAAGCAGTGCTTTATCTTATTTATTTCCCACAATAAAAGGCCGGCACTTCCTGTCCCCGGCTGTTCCTGTTTATGGTCAGCAAAAACTTTCCCGGACATATTTCCCCCCGAGAAATGATCGCAGAACGGGTGGACTTGAGAGAAATAAAAAAAGAGGGAAGACTCGACGGAAATGAAGAGGAGCCGCCTCACTTCTTTTTCTGACAGCCCCAATAAACCACTGTGGGTGATTCTGGACGTGAAAGTAAATGCGTTATGAAGGATGGCAAGACCGCTTGCCTAATTCCCAGGCTAGACGTTGAATTAGGTTGACGCAACTGGAATAAAACAGGAAATTATTACTTTTTCCAACTAATATCCCCTTTATTTCTGTGACGCTTGGACCCGAGGTACTCCAGTGATATTTTCTTTTCCCATGGGGTTCTCTGCCTATAGTCGTAAACACGGGTGTCGCACTTCTGGCATACCCAAGCCATCTATCTTTTTCTGCTTTCACCCCATTCTATTATCATATCCCTCTTTTTTTTTTCTCTTTTAACGACATTTTTTACTTGAAGTTGTTTGGCAGTTTGGCCAAATTGGTCCTTTTTTCATGGTGCAAAGACCAGTTCTAGCCAAGCAATGTTTTCTCTCACACACTAGTAAATTATTTACAGACTGTGATGAGAGAAATACACCAGGTCCGTCGACCCCGAGAACTGCCACAGACAGGAAGTCCGCACCTATCTGTTGCAGTGGTATCGACACTTGACCCATTTTCTAAAGGATTCTAGAAGTCTTCTAGTTTGTCTCATTGGCGCACTTAGCAACCGGGTAGTTATTTTACCCGGTTGCTAAGTGCCGCGATCACTCTTTTTTACGCATCTAACGTTTTTCATTTGCTATTCCTCTTTGAAGTCATGCTGGGCCACATAAAGCATGCATCGCGAACTGCATTGTTTCCGAAAAGATTTTGCTCTCCGGGTAGTTACTTTAGTTAACGTCGCACAGGAGCAACACAACGGGATATTGGCCAAGGTCCCGAGACCAATACCTCAAGAAAAAGATCCGTGGACAATTTTTAAACCACGGTTAGATGACCAGATGGCACCCCACTCTCCGAACTTCAACACCACGCCAACATGAAGACATTTGAGGCCACGACTGATTTAACCAGCCTTTTTTGTAAACGACGATATTTGCTGGATTGCCCATTGGCTCTTCAGGAGTATCTCCCATCGTCGCGAACCTCCAAATTCGCCAAAACCTCACTTGACTCATCCCGCTCAAAATGTGTAAGAGTTGTTTCTATAGTGTGATCGATAGTCTCTAGACTTTGGGGTAGTTCGAATACAGACAGTAGCTACAGGAATCAAATCAGCAACGACTACAGCTTGCAGGCCTCCTAGTGCTGTGGGCAAAACCAAGCACGGTACCCACTAAAAGTGGTTGAACCAATGAAATAGATTTTTCTCACCTAAAGCGGGACAAAAATAATCACTTGAATCAAAAATAATAATCGTCGCCAACCTCCAAATTCGCCAAAACCTCATTTGACTCATCCCCGCTCAAAATGTACGAGAGTAGTTTCTATGAAGTGATCGATAGTCCCTAGACTTTGTCCGGGGTAGTTCGAATACAGACAGCAGCTACAGGAATCAAATCAACAACGGCTACAGCTTGTAGGCCTCCTAGTGCTGTGGGCAAACCCAAGCTCGGTACCCCATGAAAGTAGTTGAACCAATGAAATAGCTTTTTCCCACCTAAAGCGGGACAAAAATAATTTGCTCGACGCGATCTCTCTTTCTTACGCATCTAACGTTTTTTTCCATTTGCTATTCCTCTTTGAAGTCATGCCGGGCCACATTGCGATCTGCATTGTTTCCGAAAAGATTTCCGTTCAATTAACATAAGCGCCGCATGATTGACGACTCGAAAGTAACTTCTGCGAACGAAACTACACATTACGTGCCTCGAACTTCACTTCGATTGCTGCAACGTGAGAACCAAGTAAACCGGGGCTTCTAACTGTAACCGATTCGAACGGCTTTCCGTCTAACGAAAGCAGCAGAGAAAAAGGAAATGAAAGGGAGCCGACGAGAGTACTTCTCAGAATAAATTAGGCGCAAACAAAGCCCTATAAGTGACTGTCCAGACAAATAAATAAAGTCGCACCCTTCAAGCAAAAAGGAGAACACGGCTGAATTCGCCGTCTGCAGTTTACGGTCTTATCGATTTCGATTATATACTTTTTCTCTTTTCCAGTAAATAGCCTTGCAGCATGTGATTTCGCACAGTAAACACTGTTGCCAAGATCACAAGATAAAACGGAGAAAATCTCTGCAGAAGAGCAGCTTTGGTCAGTGCTGGAAGAATCTTGAGAAGAAAAATGGCGAAAGTACAGTTTACAAAATCGTCAAATCTGATGGTAGATGACATAGCACAAAATATAACATGTAGAGTGTAGAAGATGCATCAGCACAGTGATAAGAGAGACCATTTTGAGAAGAATAAGAATCATTGCTCAACTGAACATTTGAGTACGTAACGATAACTTTAGTGAATTTATTCTATATGCATTCTCTTTACAGTCCCCCTTTTAAGAAATACCTAATAACAAAAAAAGTTTAAAATATAAAAAATTTTAAACGAAACAAACCCCCCCCCCATGGAGGGCACATAAGAACTTAATCATTAACCACTACAAAGCCGGATGTGATGACCATTTGTGAAGGAGCACCCAGTGGGAGGACTATCATTGTCCCCAACAAAGAACAGCACAATTTACATCCATGCCCGGATTCGGACCAGGAACCTTCCGATCCAGAGGACAACACCTTAACCACTAAATCGGTTGGTCGGTATAAAACGAAACAAAAAAAAAGTAATTTACAAGCGTAATTTCATTTTTGATACTAAAGGTAGGTTTCAAATAACAGAGTGCATGTAATAAAAATGTCTATGCCGCAATAAATTTCTAACAAGTATCCAAACTCAACCAAGTTTTTATGAATTTTACAAAAACAACGTGATACTAAAGCTAAGATATAAATGCCACATCCCTCATATAAGAGCACCTGTAAAAAGTCGATTTTGAGTTTCGAATGATTATGAACCCAACAAACAATACATTTATGCTCAGATTGCAAATGTCACAAGTCACTTTTCTCAAAAAATTGAGTAAGTCCCATTCTGGAGTCTGGTTTGTTATTGTTTAGAAGGTGGCAAAACGTCGCAAGTCTTTCTCTTTCAGTTTGAGAAAACAAAGGTGGAAAAATGTAATATAGTCAAAAACCACAAGCTGAATATGGAATCTTAAAATTGCTTTCACCAAAAATTAAAAAAAGGACATAACATTTTGCCATCTGAACTGACATAATCGTATGATTACTCAACCACTAGCTTGTTGACTTACAATTGGTCAACCTATTGGTATACTATTGGTCAACCAATCGTATAGGTTGAGTTTACTACAGAACCAGATACTTAAATGCATCAAACCTCCGATAATATTACGCGTCGCCTTTTAATAACCATTAATAATCCCCCTAAAAATAAACTTGTCGTGTGTGTGAGAGATTCTGCTCTTTTCCAAACTCATTTCAGGTATTTAATTTGGACAACGGACACTGACAACATCCCAAATGATTTTCATTTGCATCTTTAATTCTGTTCTCAAGTGAAGCCTTAGAGCTTAATGTACTTTAAATAGAACCAAACTTCGCCCATACCATCCTATTTTCCCCATCTGTCAAACGCACAGAGATCGAAACGATTAACCACCGAAACAAACGATCGCCACCAGATTCAAGCAGCTTAACGAAGTTTGAAATCTCCAGAGGACTTAAAACCCCACCCGCATCCATTCTGAAATGCAAAGTGGGAGACGATAGAGGGGGATCCAATCCACTTTCTGCAACAGAGAAGGCACGCTGGGCCCACAAACGGATCCATGCTGTCAAGAGCCCATTGCCATTCATGTATTCATGGAATAAAGAGTCTGGTACAGAGAGTGATACGGCCGCAGTCAAAAGGCCTCCCAATTATCGTCTTAGCAAATGAAACGGCGGGGGATGGCGGGAATTGGAAACCACCCTCTGGACCAATTTGGGATTGTCAGCGATTGCGCCAGATCCTTGTTCGAGTTTGGTTTGCGCAAGACCTGGCTAGTCGATTTCGCTTTCGAACATAGTAACGCAGAGCTGTGGTATCATATTCCCGATTGTTCTTAATTGGAGTGGGAGTGTTTACCAGTAGGATATCAATTCGATCACAGAAAGTAAAAATTAGGGCGGGTGCTGACATAAGATATACATTTGAGGATATACGAGAAGGTTGTACAATAGTTTTACCATCGATTGATTGGTTTTGAGTTTTGTGACGTCGACGCCATACTCAGTCAAGCTACGATAAAAACAAGGCGGACAATGTCAAGTAACTGAGAAAATAAGAAAGTAAAAATTAGAGCGGGTGCCGACATAAGATATACATTTGAGGATATATGAGAAGGTTGTACAATAGTTTTACCATCGATTGATTGGTTTTGTGACGTAAGCACCATACACAGTCAAGCTGCGCTAAACACAAGGCAGGCAATGTCAAGTAATTGAGAAATTAAGAAAGTAAAAATTAGAGCGGGTACTGACATAAGATATACATTTGAGGATATATGAGAAGGTTGTACAATAGTTTTACCATCGATTGATCGGTTTTGAGTTTTGTGACGTAAGTGCCATACTCAGTTAAGCTGCGCTAAACACAAGGCGGACAATGTCAAGTAACTGAGAAAATAAGAAAGTAAAAATTAGAGCGGGTGCCGACATAAGATATACATTTGAGGATATATGAGAAGGTTGTACAATAGTTTTACCATCGATTGATTGGTTTTGTGACGTAAGCACCATACACAGTCAAGCTGCGCTAAACACAAGGCAGACAATGTCAAGTATTTGAGAAATTAAGAAAGTAAAAATTAGAGCGGGTACTGACATAAGATATACATTTGAGGATATATGAGAAGGTTGTACAATAGTTTTACCATCGATTGATCGGTTTTGAGTTTTGTGACGTAAGTGCCATACTCAGTTAAGCTGCGCTAAACACAAGGCGGACAATGTCAAGTAACTGAGAAAATAAGAAAGTAAAAATTAGAGCGGGTGCCGACATAAGATATACATTTGAGGATATATGAGAAGGTTGTACAATAGTTTTACCATCGATTGATTGGTTTTGTGACGTAAGCACCATACACAGTCAAGCTGCGCTAAACACAAGGCAGACAATGTCAAGTATTTGAGAAAATAAGAAAATAAAAATTCGAGCGGGTGCTGACGTAAGATATACATTTGAGGATATATGAGAAGGTTGTACAGTAGTTTTACCATCGATTGATTGGTTTTGAGTTTTGTGACGTAAGCGCCATGCTCAGTCGAGCTGCGCTAAACACAAGGTAGACAATGTCAAGTAATTGAGAAAAGAAAGGATTGAAAGAAAGATAGCTTGGGAATCCTGTGTCGGATCACGGGGGTACCACAGGTTCGTTAAGCCCCCCCCCCCCCCACACACACACCAGGGCCGTCCTAAGATATTTGGCGCCCATAATGCGTCCTTCTTCATAAGAAAATACCCGAGACCGGTTAAGTTTCAAAAGTTCCAGAAAAGTCAATATAGACAGTCACGCCCTGGTCTCAGGCCGTCAAACTGATTAGAGTGCAAGTAAAATTACCACCTCTGGGCTATAGCCCATTAAGCCCTGTGGTGAGGGTGGCCTTGCCCACATACCTAAATATATGTCCCCGTTGGCAGTTTTCCCAAAATGAAAAAACGAGAAACTTTCCTAAACTAAGATGTGAATATAAGCGGTGGCTTATACAAAATGACACCACATGAGATTGGCTGAGTTTTAAGGCGCAAGGACCTATTTGGTCAAGCTGCGCCAAACACAAGAGGTCAAGCGATGACAGCAAATAACGTTTCCCACACACAAATAAAGTTTCATTGATACCGGACACACCAACAGAGAATTAACAAAGGAAGCAACACGCATAAGCCTTAAAATAAACACGTACATTGATGTAGTCTCGTGATGCAGAAAATAATCGAATCGCTGAGCCATAGATGTAGTCATATATTATACAAAGATTGATTTTCTACAGTTTAAATGCATGACCACCACGTTTTTCGCATTAGGAAGAAAAATGAACAGAAAACTAATTAGATGTGAATCGGGAAAAAAGAAGTTTGTACTTTCGAACGAGCAATACGCACTGAAAGTGGCGTAGCGGTAGCGAAAAGCTGAGAATTGGAATTAAACGGCAGTTAACGAGTCATAATTCACTTGAAAAGGCATCCTTGATGGACAGCGGTAAAAAAGAAATCCAAAAAACCAACCACTAGCCAGCTGCCACTTTCATCGAATTAGAATAAAACCCAAAAATAAAAGCCAATGCGAGAATTTAAAAATGAAAGCAGACAAGGAACAGAGACCAAACATTCAATACAGAAAAGCAGCGGAAGAAGCACGTATTATTCAATAAAACTGGCAACATCTGTTTCGTGTGGTGATTGATGAACACTCGTTTCAAACTCAGCAACTCTCCGGAGTTTCTTCAGTGCGGTACGTGTATGTCCAAGTAGTTTCCGTTCAATCATCAGTGATTCAACACTTAACTCTTGAGAAGTGTGTCTGGATGATCCTCGCGGTGATTAATTCTCACCTAATCGACCGAATCCAGCTGGATGCTTTATAAAGGAACTTGTTCTACTTTAATGTACTACATTAAAGTGACACTATCCACACCCAGTAGTGTCACTTTAATGTACTGGAACTGTTAGAATGAGAATCGCGAATATGAAGTTGAAACGCAGATATTAACATTCCGTGACTGAAGTATTTTAAGGAGCATGGGAAGCAAGTTTCAACATAAAACATTCCTAACCGAACTAGACTACTTCAGAACATATTTTGAAATTTCCTAGAATATTGCGATATCTTTTTCTTTCGTTACAATTCGAAGAATTCTTAAGTTCAGAATTGTGTTCCGATTGTGAAATAGGCAATTTAAGATTTCATAGTAGGTTAACATTGCAAAATCATACATGTTCATAACAATGTAAAATTATTTTTTCCTCTAGTAAAGGGAATCAGTTAAATATTTTTACGGCAATGGTATTTCAAAAGCAGACATTATCGAAGCTCTGCAAGTTTTTGTTCTTCACTGTCAACTCGTAATTAAACATAGCGTAAGAGAAAATAATTTGTCATAGGAATAGAATGGCTTTATGGCCCAAGAGTCATGTTTGTGCCACGCTGAACCAAACACAAAATAGACAGTGACAAGTAACACACACAACGAAAGTTTCACTGACATAGAAGAGAGAAATACTTCCCAGACAAGTTACAGGAATCGAACCTGCACGCAAACATTTATTTAGACATTGGAAATATATTTTATCAAACAGAAATGGAAATTAACCCACTGAGCAATACGAGATTTTCGAGTCGAGTATTGTTCTTTTCCCGCAACACACATGACTGAATAACCACGTGCATTGTGGCGGAAACAATCCCACGAAAGATTATGTTGGTCAAGGCCAAAACTGGTTGGAAGTCATGCAGAGAAGACTGCAGGTTGCCGATCTGAAAAATGTGTGTGAAGACCTGAAAGAGGGTTAAAGTTTTAACTTTGAATGAAAGTTTTGATTTATTATTTTCTTATATCAACAGAAATAGCCATATGCACATTTTTCTGTTTTCAATTTCTCTTATTTTCTTCGAATACATCACTCCGGAATGTTATATTTTACAAGTCTTTCAATTAACAATTTTACATCGATCCTTTTAAAATACGAAGAATTAGAATCACAGAATCAACAAATATGAAAGTGAGAAATGAAAAAAAAAGTGCCCTTCAAAACAAACCACTCAAAATTTGAAAAAATACCAAATTATCCAAAATATTTCCCAAGATCCAACAATTTCGAAGTTTTGAATTTTTTTAAATTATTTTATACTTAAACAAGAGCAATTTTGTGGAAATCGAATATTGCTATAAATTAGAATACGTATAACCACGTATCACGTTAGAATATAAAAACTACGCACTGCTATAAAATTATAATAAAAAAATTACAACACATTTTCACAGAAGAAAACGGAATAAAAAAGCAAATGTAATCAGCAAATGGAAAACAGATTGAAAAAAGAATAAAGTAATTTTATTCATCAAGTCCTACACCAATTTAAATGGATGTTGGAATCAAAACAAAACAAATATTTTAACTTAGATAGCTATAAAAGTTCAGCCTATATAAAAACTTATACGGAAAATATTATTCCACACACAGAAAACTATTTTTTCTTTTTATAAAACCTCAAGGGACCAAGAATAAAGTATCGTAGAAATGGAAAGTTCTGGAGAACGGAATTACAATTTGTTCCATGATATTCGAATAGAACCGGATGAAAATTTCCAAAATCGTGTGGGTTTGTAAAATGGGAATACAATAAAAGGAGCGCCGACTCGATTCAATTTACGGTCTTGAAAATATGCATAAAAGGGTTGCAGTGGGTAAATTATAACGCTCGGAAGATGCGAAGTAAAAAGCAATCGTTCATTTTCAAATAATGGAAGTATTAGAATCCTAAATTGGCCGAGGGCATATCAGAATCATTGCAATCAATTACTTCATTTATGAAATTTTTGCGGAACGAAAACTTCAAAACAATATAGCGTAGAAAATTCCCCCACTCATGCAGCTATGAAAACCACCAGAGTACTACCACTATAGTACCAGATAAAAGTACTACCACTATAAACCATTAGTACCAGAGAAGACATCGCTGAGTCACACAAAATTCCGAGTGCGATAGATGTCAGCAGATTGTCATTTCTCGCCAGGCCAGTAGAAATTTGAGATCAATTTAATAAGATCATGGTTTTACGGTCCAACCGATCTGTCGGAAATACAATATGGAGCAAGCCTCACCTGGTGATCCACTTTGCTTATTAGGGGTTGTTCAGGAAGGATTTCTGTTTTAATCTTATGTTCATTTTGGACATTGGATGTGCATGAACAAGCGGACTAGGTCTAGCTTGTCTCGAGGAAGTGGGGTTGTGTCGACTCTCCAAGAGTTGAACGCATAAGAATATAAGGACTTAGTCTGCATTAATCGCCTCACTACAAACACTTAGTACGGTTTTGTAACGGGTCATGGTCTCTTCATTCACTATTTGAACAGGTTTAAGATACAGCAAAGGCACGTTTACTCTTGTGATGAGGTAGTTGACGCACTTTACCCTACAATAATGGACCGGACAGCAAGATGTGATGGTATAAGGGAAAGAATACATGCTTTAATAGGAGGATGGTCCCCCACGTGTAGCAATTTCACTAGCAACACTTCTGGGTATACTTTCAACAAGGTTTTGATACACAGCTTTGGGTATTTGTATCCATTCCTGCTGCAAGAATGTCGCCAGCTCAGCTGTAGATTTCGGATCTAGTTCCCTGGTCCGTAAGCGTCGCCCTAACTCGTCCTACAAATGTTCTATGGGGTTTAGGTCGGGACTGAGCAGGCCAGGGAAGACGTTTCAAATCCATATCTTGATACCACTGCTTGACAGAGGTTGCAACATGATTTGGAGCGTTGTCATCCTGGAAGTAACATTCGTCCATTCCATAAAATTGCCAGAGGGTAGGAAGAACCTGATTGTCTAAAATGTTCATGGGCGTCGGCGTACAGTTGACCAGGAACAACATGTAAAGGTCGCAGGCTATACCACGAAAAACACCACAAACAAGCAGACGGATTTTATGCAAATCCGCTGGCGTCCGGTCCATTATTGTAGGGTAGAGTATATAGACCACTGCCTCTTCAACTGCGCCCACACCAAAAATTCTCACATCACCAGTTTAACAGATAATACCGTGGTTAATTGGGCTGATAACATTATTAAAAAAAATATTCCAAGATATGATATGAAAATGTGCCTGGAGTCCAAGCAGATCTCTTTCCAATTTTCTCCATTTTATACTCCCGTCTCTAAACAACATAGTGAGTAGAGGGGCATGGCCACGAAGACTAAGTTAGATGCGACACAAGCTACGAAGAGAGAAATTGAAGTAAACACAACAAACAATTGAATAAAATTCTCGCAAAAAGTCGAAGTCCACAACAAGAACTAGCAAAACAGTGCACGGCAAAAAAACGGAATGCAATTTCTGTTGAAAGAGCGTTTATAGCATTGAGGGGCACAAAACGCAGAGTAAACAAGTCTGCATGAGGGATCGGTACCGCTGTAGAGTAAACCTCATCTTTAGACAGAAGTTCATCGAACGAAAAATTTATTCCAAACGACAACAAAAACGTCATTCACTCCAGTCGGGTTCCTACTTTCGATCACCCGCAAAATAAAAAAACAAACACTTCGAAAGTCCACAGAAAACAAACAGTTCCCTCTTCTGCAAAAAAAAAAAAAAAGAGAATCTTACCTTGTACTGTGCCATCCAATGCGGAGCATCCAAAATATGCCTCACCCCACGCGACATTCCCAAGGGGGCGAGGGATCAGGAGCCGGAGGTGAAAGTTCAGACTCCCATGATCCGGTTACGTGATAATCCAAGGGAGCGAGAATTCGGAAGCCATGCTCTCTCAGGCACCGCGTTTTGTTGTGGCCGCGCGAAGAGCACCGAATGCAGCCGAAACGGGGAAGTGTCCGGATTCGCTCTCCGAGCAGGGTTGCACGGCGGTGACGGACTTGACTGTGTGTTGGGATGGGAGGGGCTACCAGACGGGAGAATGGAGCGCCTCATTGGCTGTTTTAAAAGTTTTCGTTGGGACAAGACACGATTCGAATCCAATTTCCTAATCGTAGAAGGCAAAACGGGAATTGGGATGCTTTTACCCTCCTAGTGGTTATTTTGAGAAGGTGTCCCGTCATAAGCAAAACTGACGAGGATCAACGAGCCCTTTGACACAGCCATGCCCTTCTGGCAAAGATATCTGTAAGCTGGACGCTGTTGTCAGCAAGTTTTATAATGCATTACAATGCATTTTAAACATTGTCAAACATTTGAGGAAAAAACTGACCATATTCTTGATCCCGGGCTGAATAGTTTACTAGTCGGGGATTAGCATTCCAAATGGTTTATCTCCGCCTCGAAAACTGCCCTATAGTGGCCAGTCTGGTGCAAAATCATGTCCATAACTCCCACCAGTTCTAGGCAAGGGACAATTTGTGTTTCCTACTTGGATCTTTACTCCACTTGGAGTAATAAAGCAGTTATGACACGATGAGATCTCATCCATAGCAAAATTTACCAGACTTTGGACAAGATTTCTTGTCAAAACACTTATGGTTAAAAAAAAAAGAGAGAGAGCTGCTACTAATATTCTCAAATATGCAATAGCGTCAACTCCCAAGCGTCTACATTCCTTGGGTCCTCATAACATTCTTGTGCCAAACATAACACAGACAAGTAAATGGAAAACCACACAACAAGAAAGTTTTACTGCCACAGGAGAGAGAAAGACACCCAGAGGTACAGAGAGGGTAAATCCCGAACAGAGAGGATACATTCCACAAATATATGGGTTATCAAATATGGAAAGTGGCTCGACCTTGATCATTTCACGGCTGTCAAGAGACAGAGGCACCAAGACCTTGGGGTCCGAACCTCATGGTTCCCTTTTAATGCTTGGACCCCTCTTTCACACGTGGAATAAGTATTACAAACATATCGATACCATCGGCAATAACTCGTGAATACAAAATAAACATAGCACTTAGAATAACCCCCGAAGTGATCACTAAAGTTGCGTGACTGACATACACCAAAGGTATCAACAAAAACTAATCAGACGGAAAGACCCACAAAAAACGCAGCTTAAGCGAAATTGCAATGCTAGAAAAAGTTGACGGAAAATCAATGAAGTGAAAGTTGAGCTTCCAGCTCGACGGTCGAAGGTATTTACATATTCAAATTCCGGAACATAATTTTGCGAAACAAAAAATTCTCCCGGAAAATCCATAGCTATTGAGCGCATAATGTGCGCTTGCAACTAATTATTTAGCTTATAGTAGATTTTTTTTACATTTCTGCGTAATTATGTCCAGATTGGTGACGTAGATAAACTACGATTGAGCGTCTGAAAAGAATTATTACGATCCAACAGACCGCCAATTATTATTTCTTTCAGAAAAAAAAAAAACCTCCAAACACTTGACAGTATGTATCCTCAAAAGCAGTAAAATATACCAATCATATTTGATCATAAAAATATTGCTTTCGCTTGTATCATAAAAAGCAAGATAATTTTTGGTCAAAAATGAGATTGTTAACCTTCAGACTGCGGCCGGTACAGCAGTTGTACCTTGAAAATTATAAGAAACACGCCAAGAAAAATTGCACGAGTCACATCTATAGTCGAAGTCAAAAGTTTAATATTGGAAATTCATTAGAAAAATCACTAAACTATTAACGCAGTACATGTTTTGCTGACCAATCGGTGCTGGGTTCTGTAATGAAAGGCTCCTGGTACGAATCCGTGGTACGGTATGTTTGTCCGTTTTGAATGAATATATAACCTCTATGAAAAGGATGTGCCTAGAAAGTCTGGTAATAATAGGATGTAATGTGACTACAGTGGTGCCCTAAGGTAATGCAAAGTGGTTCACAAATCCGCCTTTATAGTGCCACGAGGAAAACGTTTAATAATTGACAAGACATTATGAAGAAATCTGTATATTTAACAGTACAGTCAAGATTGAAAATTCAAGTAGATCTTAATCCAAACGATGAAATTAGAAAAATTCGTTTCTGTCTCTGTGATGGTTGCCCGAGATTAATAAGCAAGGACAATATTGGCTAAGTTGTCTCAAACACACAAGTCAAAATAAAATGTATAATGAGTTCCTTAAAATAGTAATGGAAAACCTAACATAGGATAGACTTTGTTCTTCCGGGAATAAAAATCGAAATAGATGAAAATTTAATTTTATTACTTTGTGAATTTTGTTTTCAACAGTCACCGATGTCAGAAGATCCGATTAGTTGGTTGTGTTTGGGTTTTATGACGCAAGGGCCATATTTAGCCAAGTTGCGACAAACACAAGACAGACAACTTCAAGTAAAAAAAGGGGTGTAGAGGTAAGGCCACATCCCGGTAACAACTCAAAACCTGGGGGAAAAAAGAAAAAAAAACGGTGACGTCAAATGCTCGATTCTTTGGAATAGCCTCCAAATTGACCACCAATGGCAACTGTTCTGACGTTCCGATATAAGCTTCAAAAGTTCTATTAATCCACGAACTCGTGCAAAAATTAAGAACAAAAAGAAGACAATTCGTTTGGAACTTTAGATACATTTTAGCTTTCTGTTTTGCTGGCTTCGGACGGTGACGTTAGATGCTTGATTCTTCGGAATGTCCTCCAAATTGACCAACAATGGCAACTGTTTTTCGTGTTCTAGACGTTCCGATCGGAGCTTCAAAAGTTCTTGTGAGATACGAACTCGTGCAAAAATTAAGAACAAAAAGAAGGAACGTTCGTTTGGAGTTTTAGATTCATCCTGGCTTTCTGTCTCACAGGCCTCGGACGCGTTGGCTGTGCGTAATTACGTTAAATTCTTGTTGATTTAAATAAGCTAATTTCTGGAGTCGTAAATATGTTATAATAAAGCGAGTTTTATCCCCAGTCTGATGACATCTACTGTGTACATGACTTCAGCACTTATACTACGTTCACACATGAAAAGTTAAACTAGTTTAACTTAAGAGAGAACTTAAGCTATCTTAACTTAAGCTATCTTATTTTTATGCGTTCACACTACGGCAGCTTTTAAACTAGCTTAAATCGGTTTATCGATGATGACATCGACTGAATGGTGGTGGGAGTTCCCAATGATTTTATGCACTTCCCTGAAATGAAGCCACTCCGAAGGACTAGTGCCAGTTGCTGTGCATCCATGTAATGTTTTCTCAGACCTAATAGATAGATTAGAATAACATTTATCAACAAATTATAAAGTTTTAATTTGTGCAAGAAAAATTGGGAAGTATTTTTATACATCTGATACAAAGAATTCATACAAAATTTCAGACATGCTGCAGTATCAATTGCTCATGAAGTATTTGATAATTGAATGATATATTATATTAATATCCTCTACTAAAATCCATTTATTTCTATGTTCTGGTATGATAAAAGTAACCTACTTTGTAAATTTATTATAATAAATGGTTAAATAAAGGAGTTATAATTAAACAAAGTTATGCCGTTGGTGACATTTAAATTTTCTCATTCTAAATGGATAGGACATAATGTGGAGAAAGAATTCTTTTATCCTTAACAAATTTCCAATAAGAATAAAATTACCTGTATTCTGAAGTCAAATTTTTAATTTTCGTCTGAACTTCGGCATGGGTTCTGGAAATTCCCATTTCCTTTAATTGTTGCACCATATTTTCGTAAATCTCTTTGTTTCTTTTGATTCTTGTCAGATCCGCATATTTGTCCGGATAATAAACATTTTACTTCTTGAGTGGACCAGTTTCTATTCCTTCTTTCACTCTTTTTTTTTTGGAAATTCTAAACTAGGGGTAGGGCTAAGCTCCATCACAAACGATTACACGGCGAACAGAATGAAAGATCGTCAACAAAAGCGCGCGGAATGAAGTTCGCGTGACACCTCTAGGTGGCGTCACTGTAGAACTCACTTAAGTGAGTTTGGGAAACTGGTTTAAAGTTAAGAGAGTTTCTTTTCGCTAAGCTAGTTTAAATCTAAGACAGTTCGTTCACACATGCTCGACTTAAGCTAGATTAGCACTTAAACTAGTTTAACTTTTCATGTGTGAACGTAGTATTACGCTAATTTAAAACTGCACTTCAAAAAAACTGGCGTCTGGTACAAACTAACCGCCAGAGTGGAAAGATGGATCGCGGAATAGAATTCCATTTTCTTATAGCGGGACACCCATCTCAACTATTATAAAAGGAAGTGTTTGTCTGTCTGTTTGTTTGACGCAAAATCCTGACGATTCTATGGCACTTACAGCAATGAGATTTGGCACACATGTAGTCCGAATTTTTTGCAATTTTTGGGTCGCGGCGAATTTTAAAATTCAATCTAGAACATTCTTAAATGGATTTAATGAAATTTAATCATTATTGAATGTTACAGCATAGAAGAGATCACATATTCTTAATTTATTGTTTTCGTTTCCGGCGCGCGAATAAATAATTTTTCTGCCGAACGATAAAAAAAAATTATTTTAACTAGAGTCAATTAGTTTTTTTTTCTATCTCCTAGACCGTTAAAGATAGAGAAAATTTTTCAGCGGATTTGAAATCTGCGGAAAATTTCACTTTCGATCCATACCTAAAAATACGATTTTCTTTATATAAATAACTTTGTATTGAATATATCTTTTATATTTTCGCACGAGATTGTGACGTCACGGTAACTTTCCCTTTCCAAAAATAAACAGATTGCATTTCGCGCGCTTTGCATTAAAAAATAAAATTAATAAAATAAAAACAGATTACATTTCATGCCTTTTTTAGTGGAGAGCAAAAAAAATAAAAAACATTTTGAGAGGCATTGTTTAGTTCTTTTTCGTAAAAGCGGATTCGTTAAAGAGAGATTAAAAATTTCAACGGATTTGAAATGTGCTGAAAATTTTACACCAGAATAATACATTATACCACGGGCACGGGCAAACGCCGGGCTAGCCACGCAGAGGCTAGTAACAACTAAATAAAGAAATAAAAAGTAAGATCAAAAGTGTCGCCAACGTAAATACTCCACTCCATCGCAATAGATGAAAGTTAAGTATTTTCTGAAAACGATTCCTTTACTTAACATATCAATATAAATCATTCCATCGACCTTGCAAAAATTTGAAATCTTCCATCAGAGACCCAGAATATGCAAGTGTGAGCCAGACGTTATAATACGACAATCCTAAATTTATTGATTTCCAGAAACTCAAACAATGACTCAAACTAGTGTATAGCAAACCCCATGGGGGGAAAAAAGATCACTAGAGCACCTGGGAACTGTGAAGCCCGTACACACCTAAAGGAGATGTGCCCCTGATGACACAGAAGATCCGGATTGGCTTTGAGAGCCACAAAGCATTGCAAATAAGAGAATATGGCGCCAAGTAGGCTTCACCAGGATCGACAACAGGGAAGAGCTTGACCACAAGTGGATCCCTTAGATTCATTACGGATCATTAACCATCGTGTGCCATGCGACGGAAACATAAAGACGGAGATTATTTACACGCAGAAAAGAGGAAACAGAAAAAGAACGCACCAACGATATCGGAAAAACACGCAGGACCTTTTATCTCCACACGAGTCGGGACGAAAACAAAACAAACGCCAACGAAAGAGATATTCACCGCATCGTTTCTCCTCCCATTGAAGGAATTTTATTATGATAGCCAAAGAGCAATCTTCTGGGTTTTATCGTTGCTGTTGACCGTTCTTTCTGTCCGCTGACGCGTAAATCGCAAACAAGATGTCTTCGGGATCTTGTTTCAATGGCGGTGCAATATGTCGCATGGAGACTTCCCGTAAAACAATGTCGCTTGCTGCATTGTAGTCAAAACTGGTTTCGGATTGAATCTTTCCTGTGACAGCATCTCTATATAACGATCTAGAAATCTGATATATTTTTGAAATTTGCAAATGCAAATTGACAATCAAACCATTCGCCTTCTCTTTCTTCCCAATACCTGCAAACAATACAATCGGAACCATTCAATGCAGTACACATGTCCAAACGTTGCTTTCAAGGGTTGTCCATTAGTTGACATCTTTTTATGTTTGCGTTCAAAGTTACGAATCAGTCAAATCATACTTGGAATCAATATAGAATCGATTGTATTCTGGTACAACGTTTCAGGACATGTTCTGCTTCTATTTAATCAACTCTCGAAATGATTAAAAATCTATGCAGAGAATCTGAGAAAGTCCGAGTTACCCAGAATAAGAAACTAATATTTATTTTCGTTAATACGACAACTAACGCAGATCTGGAAAAAGTAGATATCTCAAGTTGAGTGGTATATAACCAGGGAGTATATAATCCTGAGGTATTAGCTGCCAACGTTTAAATCCCAGCAGGCCGCCCACCTTCTCAAAAACAATTGATTTTCTAAACGAATGCCCTTCATTAAAGCAAGCATTTCTCCCGATTCCCCAACCTGCGAATTGTAAGCAGAGCAGGTTCGATTCCTGTTGCTTACCATGGGTGTATTTTTCTCTTTAGTGATAGTAAACCGTTCCGTGTGTGTATGCACATTACGTGACGTTTGTAATACGTTTGGCTAAATATAGCCATAGCGCCTCAAAACACAACTAACCCGCTTCCAAAAATACAGTTTGTTTAAGATAGCGAAAATTGACCAAATGATGTCGCACCTCGGCGATTAAAGTGACACAACTCAAAAATACAGAATTTGAGAAACATCAACTTAAAGCAGGGGTTCCCAAAGTGGGTGCCACGTAGAGAGATTAGGGGTGCCTCGAAGCGCCCATGAAGCAGGTGCTATTATAAAGAGCAAATATCTTTCGAAAATTAATGTCGTAAAAGAAATTAGAGTTGCTGAATGAAGCTTAATTCCACGATTCGAACAATTATGCAGTGAACAACAGGCTGACCCGTCGCACTAAACACACACATAAACCTCCATTAGCAAGTTGAAGGTAATTTTATTTGTTTTATTTAAATTTTCACCTACACCTATGTTTTCCTATTAAGTACAATTAAAGTATTTGTGAATTTTAATAAAAGTTGTATTAATTACGCCCACGTTCTCTTAAGGGTGCCACAACTTGGATAAGTTTGGGAACCCCTGTGACTTAAATGATACTATAAAACTTATATTGAAATAGTATAAGCTTCTTGTAAATTTTTAGGTATATATTTATGGTGGTAACTTCTATTACATTCTACACGCTGGGGCACCTCATGCATATTTTCCAATGACATAATATGAAAATTTTTATTTTTTGACTTTTGTCACTTTTCGATGTTAGTTCGAAATGTTTGTTCGGATGCGATGTTTTTTCCGAAGAAGCAATTTTGGGTTACTGAGGTACTCAATAAAGGCTTTATAAAGAAAGTCTATGAACTGACACACTGGTCGCTTTATACAATTTGTACTAACATTTTCATCGGAATCAGAAAGCAAGATTCAGGGGGCCCTTGACGAAAAGGAGGTCTTTACTGGCTTCATTTTGATATTTTAATAAAGCTAAAAGTTTACAATCAACGAATATGAGCACGATACAGCACTTACCACGCGTGATTTAGGCCCGGTGCACACATCCGGTTTTTCAACGTGCGCCGCCGCTGTGGCACCGAAGCCCAATATGCACACATAACTGTGAAATGACGCAAGTACTCCTTTCGCGCCATTTGCGATAAATATTCTATCGAAGAAAACGTGTTTATTACGCTTACTTGGTGTACAAAAAAAGAATATTTTGAAACAAAATAGACGTTACTGGATACAACCATGCATTAATTAGCATTTATATTACATTTATTTATGAAAACAAGGTACTTCAGAACGGAGACGCGTGTGCGGCGAGCTGCGGCACAAGTTGCACGTGCGTCGCCTCAGCGGCATGTGTGCACTACCCTCCCATTGGATCTAATATATCTCAGACCGCACTTGCGTTACGGCAGCGCCGCACGTTGAAAAACCGGATGTGTCCATCGGGACTTAGACTCAATCACGCCATGCGAGTCAAACAGCTGAGACATCGAAGGTGAAAACTGATCACGCAAGCACGATTCGGTTTCATGCAATAATTAAACGTACACTATTCGGATTCGCTGGGCATATGACACTCATCCAATTCTCGAGACATGCGTTAATCAGGGTTTAATTCAGGTGCTAGGTTTTGGGACATATGTCATTGAATTAGTCGTAAGGGCCATCAATGGTAAGAGACTTGCAGACATGTATGGAATGACACATGAAAAATACCAACATAAGACTAGAAACTCCGTCAAATTGAATCTAGGGTTTCACAGCATATTCACCAAATTCTCGGATAACAATAGCGAGTGGTCTACTGTTACCGGTTCGTATATAGGGCATTCGTAATTACATAAAATAATTTCTAGCAATATGCCCAAGCCTAATCAGCATACCGATCACAAAAAATGGCTGTAAAGCGACATCCCACCAACCTGATCCAGAACTTCCATATTGGGTGGGTTAGACGGTAGAAAAAATACCGAGCCTTATTTTTTTTGTACAAAATATGCACTCTTTTTTCTAAGATAAAAAAGTTATGAATCTTGTCATTGTATTTCAAATAATAAATTTAATAAATGTGTACATGTTGTATAAAGTTGGTTGCGTTTTATGCGCAATAGCGATAATTGGCTAAGCTGTACCAAACAAAGAAAGAAGACGTTAAACAATAGACATGCGCACACGATTGGTTGGATTTTATAGCGCAAGAACTATATTTGGTTAAGTTGCGCGAAACAAACGTCAAGAAAATGCACAAACACGCCATAGAATACGCACACAGAGAAAGTTTAACTGGAGCAGAAAAGAGAAATACACTCAGGGAAAGTTACAGGAATCGAACCAGTGCAGCCAACAACACGCAGGATTATCGGCAAAAGGCCATGCCAACATCTAGTAATTTTGAACCACGGTCAGATGACGAGGTAACACTTAAGCTGGCATACCACTCTCCAAACTTCCATGCCCTACCATGCCAACAGGAAGACATCTGAGGTCACGACAAATCGAACGTGCCCCAGCCCCCACGCACACGACGGTCTTCGGTTGGATCGAGTTTCGAACTCGCAACCCTCCGGTTGCGAATCCACGGCCTTTGCAACCATATGCTTATTGGTGGCACTCCGAAAACTTTTCAATTTCAACTCAGCAACCGCGTTGCCTCATCGAAGGATACTATAAACCAGGTCGAACTTATCGCATCAGCGGGAAAAAAGGAATCTGGCCCTGCCACATATTTCATCCCACGAACATCACTTAGAGACAGTTTAGCCGGCGAGAACACAGAATGATTCAAAAAGCGACACTATTTTTTTCTCATACATACCTCACGTTTAGGGCGAGTTTTTATCGCCAAAAGCCGGCATCTCCATTCCAACGAGAGGACACAAAGGCAGCTGTCCCAATTTAAACAGCACGCTTCATAGACGGATAAGCCGAGTTCATCTTGGGGACGTCCAATAAATAACTCGACAGCGATTCCGTCCTCTTGGGAGTACAGTTCGCTGAACTTGCTGCTTTTAAATGACATCATCCGAAGCACTTGGTACCGTTTTCGCCCACAGGTACTTCTGTTTGGACTGTGCGTCGTCAAACGACAACTGATTTGTTCCACTACAAAGTAAGCGTGGATGGGAGGCAGTAAAAAGGGTGTTCGGCTACGCATCTGTCGCATAACTTTCATAAGCAAAACTTATAGAGAGCGCTTAAAAGGCAATCTTGAAACCTGTTCGTTGCGGTGGTCCACATAGGTGGTCTTAATGTTTTGCTTCATGAAATCCAACTAGGATAATAACTTTGATTGTAATACCGTATTCATGTTTGTGATTGGTCATTGAACATGCCAATAATTAAACCTCTGGGCTGCCACAGCCTATGTACTTTGGAAATAGCACACATTTATAAAAATAGTAAAACAAAAGTCTCTTTTAAATCCCATTTTACTTGCTCAGACACAAAATGAATCGGCCAAAACAAAAAATATGCCAATTCACTATGAAACAGACGTTAAGGATCTCGCCAAATTTAAAATATATATAAAAAAAAAAGGTTTCATAATAATCTGGCAACCATAGATTTTAATTTTTCTTTCATGGATGTCAAGGCTTGGCGCCAAAACTTTGAAATAGGCATCCTTTAAAAAAATTTCCCTGCAGAAAAATCCGAATTTTTTTTCCGACTTCTATTAGTCGAAAAAAAAAAATGGAAAGCTAAATTTTCGTTCATCTTTGGTGAATTTTCAATAAAAGTCACCAAAATTTTGAAAATGAAACGTATTTGTTCTGATACCCCGAGCCGTCAAGGTTGAAAAAAGTAGCAAAGAGTCGCCGTTCAGTTGCCTATGGCTGCCGTGGACTATGTCGTAACAATAAATAATTTTTCCCTTTGATTTCAAGAGGCAAAATATAGATCCATATATAAACCTTCGGAACAAAAAAAAAGTTTTTAATTTTTCATTGATACGCATATCGCAGTGACCATTTTTATTATTATTTTTTTTTTGACACTGACAAGAGAGAAAGGAATTCACGTCAGACACCTAACATTACTTTAGATTCAGAGGATGATCTTACGGCAACGTTGGGCTAACCCACACTTTGTTAAAATGGCATGCAAAAGAATTGGAATCAACAGATAAAACATACTTGAATGGTGGAATCTTTCAAATCATACTAAGTGAAAACATTGGGTCAGTCGGTAGCTGTTATAACGTCGCACTGGAGCAACACAAATGGCTACCGTCGACGATCCGGGATCAATCCCGAAGGGAAATATCTGAAACAACACCTCTTAATTTTGAACCAGGGTCCGATGATGAGGACACCTGAGCTGGCACCACACTCTCCATGGTAAGGTAAGGTAATTTTAATTAACGTCGTACTAGAGCTATTAACGACGGTACGAGATCAAATCCCTAAGGGAGAGATCCGAGGACAACACCACGTAATTTTGAACCACGGTCAGATGACGAGGCAACACATGAGCTGGCACCTCACTCTCCAAACTTCCACACCAACCCTACGTGAGGACTTTCGACCACGACAGATTAAAAGTGCACCAGCCGCCTCTAAACCATACGCTTACAAACATCCATGCACTGACCTGGATTCGAACCAGGGACCTTCCGATCCTGAGGCTAACACCTTAACCACCAGATCGGCTGGTCTGCTCATACTTCAAACTTCCACGCCACACCAACGCGAGGACATTTGAGCCCACGACAGAATTAACGAGCACCAGCCCCGTGGACACGACGGTTTGTGTATCTATTTTCAAACCCGCAACTTTCCAGCTCTGCTAATATGCGACTCTTCCAACCGAGCTACCTTGGCCCAAATGGAACAACTGTGTCAATCCAACTTACGGAAGTGTTGTTGTTGTTGTTACCAATCCCCGACGTGGTCTCTTAAATTAGACCAAGTCCACGAGTCCATAAACCCCCCAAAAGTCCATGAAAAGTAGAGGTTCCGAAAAAACCTTGTCCATTGTAAAGTCAATACATTTTAAAATATGAGCTGTCGAAGCCTGATCAGCTCCACACTTGGTACAAGTCCTGAAAACCTTCTGGCCCTGTTCGTAGGAGAGACTCCTCAAGTGTCCACTGGCAAAACGTGAAATAAAAGTCTGATGACTTCTATGGCCCTCAAAGAGTAGGGGGCCTCCAGGACGACTTCTCGAGTACCAGTCATGTACTGGAGGGACATTTCAAAGATCTTTAGACGTACGGAACTAAAAAGGGGCATGGTAATCCACCTTCACCTGGCTCTCACTTGGAAGAATAAAACAACCAACGAATGTAACGCATTTTATTCTATTTCCATCACTTACAATTTAGCAAAACAACCGCTAAAAACTTTCGCGGAATGACATCCAAACTGAGCAGGCTCCTCACGGATGAAAAGACCATAAATAAATCCACATGCATACGGAGCAGAACACACAAAAGTGGCCAGATCCAGCGCTCGAGATGTGACTAAAAATTACGTTATGCAAACATTAGGAAACAAAAAGGGAGAAAGAGCCGAACACGCGAGGAGGGCACACAAAAGAACGCCAGGATCTCGAAGCCCTTCAAGTGTCCATCCGGCACGGACGAAAGCAATAAAAACAATGGCCAGAAATGAGAGTTGCCAAGGCGGAGAATGATGAAGAGTTTTACGTGAAGGCAGGCATTCCAGGAGACAAAGGAAAAGCTTCAGTTGCCTTTTTTTTCTACATTTTACTTCTGGACTGTTCAAAAGTAAAAGTTTTTTTGATGATGGATGGCTGTGTCTCGAGGAGGTGGATGTCCACTTGAGAAAAGTCTTATCCTCCCACAACGCCTGAATATTCCGAGGCATAAATTGAGAACAAGAGGGTCGGGTTTTATAAAAATATACTTTCAATGGGGTGGGACAGGCACTGGAAATATTGGGGCGAAATTCTCTTTGTGTTGGCAGTCAAGGATTTTCGGAAAAAGTATGAAACAGCTACACTCTACGTTTATGAGTGGTGGCAACAGCCTTGACGTGTTTTTTTTGGCGCGCTTCTAAAGTCGCCAAGGAAAGAATTATTTAAAAAATCTTTTTCTTTCAAAAACATTTTTCTTTTCACAACGGAAAATGAAAACTTGAAAACACATTTAAAACGTTTAAAAAAGTATATTTCTTTTAAAATTAACAAAAAGTAAATACATTACAAAATATAATTGTGTTCCAACAGAACTAAACTTCGACTGTTGGGTAATAATATATATATATATATATATATATATATATATATATATATATATATATACCCTGAAACTTATCAATTACACTAAATACAGTGGGAATGTTGAAAAAGAAAAAGATTTATAAAGGGAAAAAAAGCAAGAAATTATACAACCCGATAACGTCAGGCAATTCTTGTGTAAAAAAATAATTAAAACGAAAATGGCAAAAGAACCAAACTCTTAATCCTTTCGTGAAAACTAATAAAATAAAATAAAAATTTCCACAACTATCGAAGTACAAATAAATGGTCCAATGGTATCACAGAAAAAGATTTAAAAGGACCAATGCAATCAAAGAATATTTTAAAATCAAAATAACCAATGGGAGTATAGAAAACATTTCAAACGAACCAATGAAATCAAACGACTTTAACGGATTTTGGTAGAACTTTCTAGGATATTCAAAATGAAAATTGAAAGTTTCCGTTAGTCGAGGTTGCCATGAAAACCACAATAACAGTAAAAACAGATGTGTTGCCTTAATTTATCGTAACTCGCTACTCGAAGTGCGCCAAAAAAAAAATCGTCAAGCCGTTGCCATCACTCATAAACGTAGAGTGTAGTTGTACCAAAAGTATTTCTGTCCATAATAGATTGGTTGTTCGGCAGTTTTGTGGCGAAGGTCGATATTTGGCCAAGATGGGCCAAACACAACAGATAGACAACAAGTAAAACATATCGTAAAAGTTGGAAAAGGAGGATTGGAGAATATAATTATGAGGTGAAAACGGAAAACAGTGCTTGTGGGTATTCGAGGTGGTGTTTATTAAAGACAGCAAACACCACAGGAATAGAAAAGCCCCTATGCACTTAAAGGAGATGTGCCCCTGAGACCTTATACAGAAATAGGACATTTTATTTCAGTATTTCCATGAAATTCGATTGCGTAGACATGACTGAATAATATGAAATTCCTAAATATTTGCCAAGAAATTTTGTAAATGGATAGGCATGATTGAATTGCATTGCATTGCATTTGCTCCAAACAGAATGGGATATAAATATAGATTGAAAATTATTTTCTTTACAAAATACAATTTATGGTCTATTTGAGTGCGCAGATTGTTATACTCTTTTTCGTCCAATCGAACTGAAACTATCTTCAAGGCCCAATCTAAGTTTCGTTACGGTATCAAGTATGCGAATAAGGCTAAATTAAAAAACTTTGGGGTTTACATTATATGTACTTATATCAAGGTCTCGACATTGATAAGCATCGCCGCCATCATAGTACTGGGGCCCCGAGGAACGTGGGACATTTCTGTACTTCAATTTGCAGTCTATCTTCCTATTGCTTATTTATATACGTGTACGTCTATCTGAATTAACCTGTATAGTGGTTAAGGTGTTAGCCTCTTGATCGGAAGGTTCCTGGTTCGAATCCGGGTCCGGGCATGGATGTTTGTAAGCGTATGGTGTACCT
Source organism: Metellina segmentata (assembly GCA_947359465.1). Classification (NCBI taxonomy): domain Eukaryota; kingdom Metazoa; phylum Arthropoda; class Arachnida; order Araneae; family Tetragnathidae; genus Metellina; species Metellina segmentata. Next base: position 44,366,670 of record OX375882.1, on the reverse strand, counting down.
TAAATTCGTTCTGAATTAAAAGTCCTTACGTTGGGTTGGTGTGTGGAAGTTCGGAGAGTGGGGTGCCAGCTCAGGTGTTGCCAAGTCATCTGACCGTGGTTCAAAATTACGAGGTGTTGCCCTCGGATCTTTCCCTTAAGGGATTGATAACGGACAGTCGTGAATAGTCCGTTGTGTTGCTCTAGTACGATGTTAATTAAAAATTACCAATTATCTAGCTGAATTAAAATGTCCGTACTCGGATCTGTCGAACCGCTGAACGACGAGAAGGGGAGCAAATAGACCTGTTGATCATTCCCGTTCTCGTTGGTTCGATGGATCTGACTACTGAGGGTGGATTCGGATGGAAGCACAGGTGGAAATGAATCTTAAATTCAAAAAGTGAAATCTTCATTGCAATCATTAAGCTCTAATAACGCGCAAACCAAAAGTATTTTTACATTTGTGTACAAGACGAGTACGTGGTCTATATTTAGGTGTTTGATAAGAGGACCTGTTACCTAACCTTATACCAAGATCAATTATTTAATCCAGCACTGGGGACTTGGGAGGCTTGGTTTCTCATTCTATGGCCATTTTCGTACACCAGCTATAGTTGATAATTTTTAACAAACGTCGCACTTGAGCAACACAACGGGCTATTGACGATGGTGCGGGATCAATCCCTAAGGAAAAGATCCCAGGACAACATCACGTATTTTTGAACCACGATCAGATGACGAAGGTGTTATTGGAATAGTCCTTGCGGTATAAAGCCCGGTGCACACATCCGGTTTTTCAACGTGCGGTGCCGCTGCCGCAACGCAAGTGCGGTCTGAGATACATTAGAACCAAAGGAGTAGTGCACACATGCATCCGGCACCGCTGCGGTGATGCACGTTTAACTTGCGTGAAATTTGTACCGCAGTTCCCTACGGTGCCGCAGCTCGCCGCACACGCGTCTCTGTTCTGAAGCACCTAGTTTTCATAAATAAATGGAATATAAATAAAAATTAATAAGTGGTTGTATCCAATAACGTCTATTTTGTGTTTCAAAATATACTTTTTTTACACCAAGTAAGCGAAATAACACGTTTTCATCTGTAGAATATCCGTCGCAAATGGCGCGAAATGAGTTTGTGCGTCATTTCACGGTTATATGTGTGCATAGTTGGGCTTCGGTGCCGCACTTCAAAAACCCGGGCCTAAAGCAGCCAAGAGGGGAGAGATATACGAGGGCGAGACATGTACTCGACAAGTAGACGAGATTTTGTAGTCGATCAGTCCAAAACCAAACTAGAAACCCTCAAGAACATTTTTTTAAAAACTTTTATCAGGAAATTAGCTTTTTAATGTTTTCATTCTACGCCTAAACCTGACCTTCAAACACTCCAACTTCGAACGAAGAGGCACTTAATTATTTCGATTAGAACGCCAAATAAAGAATTAATGAAGCATGCTCCGAAGTCGAGATTCAAGAGCACTGCGTGAAGCCACTGAAAACAAACAAACGAAAAAGAAAGAAAAGAAACCACTACGGCGTCCACGGATGACTCGAGGGCCGTCGCCAAAGACACCGAACGCAACGTTTCAGCGGCCGCCGACCACTTGACCCAAAGGATTCGAGCGCATTCCATCCCTTTCGTTCGAAGTGACCATGGGCGCGTGAGAGTCGGCACGTATACAATCTATCAAGAAGCTTGCGTAAACGTTTCCAAATCGAGAGAACAGCCTCAAAATCGCACTTATTGCTTGATCGACGGCAGGGTAAATAAAAGATAACGCTAGTCAATGGAATCGATTAAAGCTACTTCAAACTCTTTGGCTGAATGGGTTTTTCTCGAGCGCGGCGTAAATCCCGCTTATCTCCTCACGATAAGAGTCAAAAACAAGAAGCCGTGTATTTTTAGAGCAATTCATCGACAATATTTGTGGACGATAAATCAGTTAAGAATTTAACCATCCATTTAAAAAAAGGCTTTCGTTGAATTGCGAAGCAATATTGAATGATTGGACTTCCAAAACAAAGGTGATGTCGGTCGCGTGCAGACATTGTTACGGGCGGAAATGAAACATAAAGCTTTGGATGGTTGCTAGGTTGGGTTTATGGTGCATATTTAAACAATCTGCTTCAAACACAGTCAATTACGCATCTTCACTCAAGGAAATGTTTACTAACACAACAAAGAGGAATACACTTACGGAGAAATCGAGCCAGTACAGCCTATACAAGTCACGGTTGCCTCACCCATTTTTGAAAAACGGGGGAGTTATTTCAAATCCTTCATACGCACATTCATGTCATATAATTGAACATAAAAAGGAAAGGTAATTTTAATTAACGTCGTACTAGAGCAACACAATGGGCTATTGACGACATTCTGGGATCAATCCCCTAAAGCAGGGATTACCAACCGGTGGTACGCGGCAACGTTTCAGGTGGTACGCAAGAATGACATTAGCAAGCCAAATATTCTACGAAGTTTGTTCGATTTTTTTGTGTGTACAACCAGGTTATGCTATTTCTTATGCCATTTGTTACTAGTTACTTGTGTGAGAGTGGTTTTTCTGAACTTTTGTATATAAAAAATATAGAAACAGAGTAAGTGTTGAAGAGGACTTGAGAGTGAAGTTAAGCTCCATTGCTCCTGATATTTAAATTTTAATAAAAGGCAAACAAGTTTCGCGCTAAAAATTGATTTTTGTATACGTTAATCTTTGTTTGCTTAGTTTGTACTGATAATTTAAAATTAGTTATTTTTAGACCTGTGAGTAAAAAATAAAACTGTAATTTTCAATAATAGTTTTATTTTTTTTCCTTTGTTAAAACATCATTAATACGAAATACAAGTGCATTAATCATAAAATATGAAGCTTTCTTTGTATTTTAATTAAAGTAAAACACGCCATTGGGCACATTTCTGACAGATATACGTTTCTAAAAAAATATAGAACTGGTTGTACGCCAAAAATTTCAAGTGGTACGCAGTTACAAAAAGGTTGGGAATCCCTGCCCTAAAGGAAAGATCCGATGACAACACGTAATTTTGAACCACGGTCATATGACGAAGCAGCAACTTGAGCTGACACCCCACTCTCCAAACTTCCACACCAACCCAACTCAAGGACTTTCGGCCACGACAGATAAAAGATGCACCAGCCGCCTCTACACCATACGCTTACAAACATCCATGCACTGACCCAGATTCGAACCAGGAACCTTACGATCTAGAGGCTAACACCGTAACCATCCCGACCGGCCGGCCGGGCGGCTGCACATCAAGAGGAAATAACGTATTTTTATCGACGTTTCCCAAGTCTATTAAATATTGGACATAAAAAGTTCTACTCGTAACAAACTGTTTAATTACTACTAAACTATTCTTTGCATAAACCAATGTCACTTTATAGCATAAATTATCTTAGTCAAGTTTTTAAAACTTGTTATGGAATGGTAATAGTCGATAAAATGTTTTTAATTGTCCAAGAAAAAGAAGCGCAGGATATGGGTTCTCAATATTTACAAAAAATAGGGGCTGTGGCCTCTTTAACACTCGCTCACAGCCCATGTCCTACTGTCTTTAAAATTGTCGATCTTTAAATAATTTATTGTTAAAACTTTAAAAAAGAATGTATATAAGAATTTTTACTATATATATATTCAAGATTTTTTTAAAGCAGTTTTTCTCGGAGGTTTATACATTTTTATTGATCTCAATGCAAGAAGTGTATCTGCTTCAATCAATTGTTTTGTTTTTTCATCGCTTATCTAACTTTTCTTTTTTAATACGTTTTTTGGATGGTATATTATATTAGTCCGTGATTCGATATTTTTCTGAGGAGAAATCCTACTATTATAAAAGGAAGTTTTTGTTTGCGCTCAAAATCCTGACGATTCTATGGCACTTACATCAATGAGATTTGGAACACAGGTAGTCCGAATTTTTTGCAATTTTTGGGTCGCGGCGAATTTTAAAATTCAATTTAGAACTTTTTAAAATGAATTTAATGAAATTTAATCATTATTGAATGCTGCAGCATAGAAGAGATCACATATTCTAAATTTATTGTTTTCGCTTCAGGCGCGCGGATGAATAATTTTTCTGCCAGACGATAAAAACAACCAATCTTTTAACTGGAGTCAATAAGTTCTTTTTTTATCTCCTAGACCGTTAAAGATAGAGTAAAAATTTCAGCGGATTTGAAATCTGCGGAAAATTTCACTTTAAACCCATACCTAAAAAAATATGATTTCCTTTACAAAAAAACTTTTAAATTGCATATATATTTTATATTATCGCACGAGATTGTGACGTCACGGTAACTTTCCCTTTCCAAAAATAAACAGTTTGCATTTCGCACGTTTCCTGCCTCTTTCAATGGAGAGCAAAAAATAAAAAACATGAGGCATTGTTTAGTTCCTTTTCGTAAAAGCGGATTCGTTAAAGATCGATTAAAAATTTCAACAAATGTAAAATCTGCGGAAATTTTTACACCAGAATAATACCTTATACCACGGACACGGGAAACGTCGGGCTAGCCACGCAGTGGCTAGTAACAACTAAATAAAGAAATAAAAAGTAGTATCTAAAGTGTCTCCAACGTAAATAATCCACTCCATCGCAATAGATGAAAGTTAAGTATTTTCCGAAAACGATTCCTTTATTTAACATATCAACATAAATCATTCCATCGGCCTTGCAAAAATTTGAAATCTTCCATCAGAGACCCAGAATATGCAAGTGTGAGCCAAACGTTATAATCCGACAATCCTAAATTTATTGATTTCCAGAAACTCAAACAATGATCCCACTAAAACCGAATGCCCATCACTAAACTTGAACGGGAAGTGATACTTACGGGTAATCCGTGGAGAATCATTTCGGCCACATTGCTCCCCATTATCTGGAGATCGTCACTTGATACACTCGAAGTGGAGCTGTGGTAACTGTGGCGGAGCTGAGTCGTCTCAATCAGGATGTGCTTGCTGTGGGGTTTTTGAGAAACCTGCAAGACACAGAAAACAAACACTCTTTTTATTCTCAGGCCAGAATCGAATTCGGGTGCTCGACGAAGGTGGGGATTTTACTCGCGTAGCTCAAGAGAAAAACCCCACTTCGAACCAGAGCCCTGGGTTGGTTCTATGGGGGTGTAACGGTGCAAGTTCCACAGTCGCTGCGTCAGACAAAATACATGCAATATCGATTAATAGACATACACATACAATGAAATTTTTCAGACACAGAATAAAGAAATACTCAAAGGAAGTATGCACCTGACATTAATCGAATATGCGCTGCCTACAACTCTTCGGTTTCTATCGCAGTGGGCATATATCTACTAGTGATGCGACACATCGACAGCAAAACACCGATGTTCAAAATTAAAACATCGATGTTGATAATGCATCGCCCCCAAAACATCGATGTTTTTAAAATTCAATGTATTTAAACTTTTTTCCCCATCTCTTAAAACTGGTTTAGCACCTAGTGATGCGACACTGACAGCAAAACTTCGATGTTCAAAATTAAAACATCGATATTGATAATGCATCGCCCCCAAAAACATCGATGTTTTTGAAAAGTAGTGTATTTAAACTTTTTTTCTCCATTTCTTAAAACTGGTTTAGCAACTATTTACATCGACAGAAAAACATTGATGTTTTGAAACATCGATGTTCAAAATTAAAACATCGATGTTGATAATGCATCGCCCCCAAACAATCAATGTTTTCAAAATTAAGTGTATTTAAACTTTTTTCATTTAAAAATAAAACATCGACAGTGTAAAAACCTCGACAAGTATAAACATCGATGTTACAAAAACATCGACTCCAATACATCGTTTTTTTTTATAAAACAACGACATCGCATCCCTAATACCTACTGCGCCCCGACAGTGGCTGGGACAAGTGACAGATACATTGCAGAATTTTATGCATTGTATGTTGGCGAACATACAGGGCACTAAACTGTGTGTGTGTACGATGTTGCAGATATTTTTCTACAAGGATTTAGTTTTGGCTGTTTTGTGTTTTATGGCGCAATGGACATGCTCGGTTAACCTGCGCCAAACACAAGACAATGTCAAGTAAAAAATGTCGAGGAAGGAGAAAAGAAAAGAGGGATCGGGGAACACAGTGGGTTTGTTGGATCGGGGGTTCTATGGCACAAGGGTCATATTGAGCCACGCTGTGCCAAACACAAGACAAACATCAAGTAATGGAAACACACACAAGGAAAGTTTTACTATCACAAGAGAGAAATACGCCCAGGGAGGAATCGAACCAAGCGCCGCCTACAATTCGCAGGTTGCTTGAGCAGTGGGCATAAGCACTGAGCTACGACGGCTCCAGGAGTAGTGGGATGAAGGCAGAAAAGAAGGCTTGGGTATACCGGGAGAGCGACCTCCCGTGTTTACTAAAGACGTAAACCCCATTGGAAAAGAATCCCTAGGGTTCCTTGTGTTCGTGAAGACCGTACGCACCTAGAAGAGTTGCGTCACTGAGGGTGGTTTAGTATAGGAAATAGAATGGACAATCTCAAAGACTAACTGGGCCACGTGGTTTAAAAGAGGGAACTACTTGGATTGAAACTCACTAAATGCATTTCTCATGAAATCTAGCCTTCATGCAAAGCAAAAGTTACTATGTGGACTTCACTATATTCTGATCCATGATAGAAAAGCTGACTAATATCGTAAACATTTAATCAGTGTTTCACATAAAACCCTAAGAATACGTAAGTCTTTTGCCTATCTCAAATGAACCAAACTTTGCCAAGTACCGATTTTGCAAATGTATTCCAGTGTTCAAAAAAAGTAAAAACGAAAACGGGATACATAGTAAATTGAGGTGCCTTGATTTATTGCTTCGACTCTTTTGGATATAAGAAATAGCTACAAACAAACGTTATAAAAACAATGCACTGCCTTTCATAACCTTTTTTCAACTTGCTTTTTAAACGGGAAGATCCTCATAGTGTGAAAATTTAATCAGTGTTTCACATGTAACCCGACGATATGCAAGTCTTTAGTCAATCTCAAATGAACAAAACTTTGAAAAGTACCGATTTTGCAAATGTATTCCAGTGTTCAAAAAAAAGTGAACGAAAACGGGATAAATAGTAAATTGGGATGCCATGATTTATTTCTTTGACTCATTTGGATATAAGAAATAGCTACAAACAAACGTTACAAAAACAAAGCACTGCTTTCGTAAACTTTTCAACTTGTTTTTAAACGGGAAGATTCTGTTAACCCGTTTTTTATTTCCATTCGACAAAAACAATTGAACTCAATAAGAGTGAATTTCGAAAAGAATTTCAATGCTACGCTAATATAACTCAATGCTCGTCTTTGGAAAAGATCTTGGTTAGGAACACAAGAAATGTTATAGGAAGTTTAAGTAAATATGCGAACGTTAGATCTGTAGATTCGAAAATCCTCATTTAAATACTGGTTGCTAGCATTGGGATACAAGCTAAAGGTAAACAGAAGGTAGTAACGTTAAGCATATGACATTGATTCGAAAATGACTGAATTTATGGTCTATTTATCCATAAAGAGTATATCGAGAAAACAGACAAAAACAGAGTAGGAACAGACTCTAGGGGTAAGTGCATGGAAATTTTCATCATATGCTATCATAAGCAACCAGCACTTATTGGCACACATTGGAAAAGGAACTTATAAAAACATTTTAATTGGCACTGTTTATAGTGTAAATACCTCTAAAAACATCCGAGGATAAACGAGGTAATATTTTTATAATTAAAAATTATAAAATCGTAAGCATTAATTAATTTGTGGGAAAAAAAAAACGGACTTTCAAGGAAGAAGGAAATTGGAAAGCTGAAAGTGTTGTTTTGAAAACTAGCGGGAAAATGCACAACAAAACAGTAATCTTCATTTCCAAAGTGCTAAATGGGAAATTTTTAATTTTCATTGATTTGTTTGTCTTAATGACACCTCAGGGAAAAGGCGAAATGCAGGAAAGTTCTTTTGACGGTTAACGTCAAGTGAGAAATTAAAGCAATACAAAAAGTAACAAAACATTCACTTAATACAAGTCTATGTTTAAAACTTGGAGGGATGCGAATATTTATCGATATTTCAATTTTCAGATGACTGTGTATAGTTTTTTTCTCTCCAAACTATTTGATACTTTTCTCAAATGTTTAACATTTCTTTAAAAAGAAAACTTTTGTTTACTGAACTGAGAAATATTCTCACTACATCTTACACTTAAATGATACAAAGTAATCCATTTCCAAGACTTTTCTTGAATTTTTTAGACACAAAGCGACACAAGACAAAGTCAAGTAATTAAGAAACACCACAAAGAATGTATTGAGCGCAACAGAAGAGAGAAATATGGCCAGGATAAGTTACAGCAACAGTAAAATTTAACTACAAAAACATACCTATTACAAATATTGGTGGGACGACTAGCTTATAGAACGATGAATTTTATGTAAATAATACAAACAGTACACTCAATTATTCACAATACTGAAATTGAAGCTAAAAATCTTCATATATCATTACAAATTCAGGGTAACACGAATAAAGGTAAAGATTTCATGAGCTTTTGGGGATCAATCATAAAAATCTACCCAATCTAAAACCTAGCCTTTTAACTCAAAAATACTCTTATCTGATTCTAAAAACAGTAATACAGCACACTAGACGAAACAATATCCATATGTACAATTTATTCATACGATTTTATCTTTAATTAGTAGTTGTTATATAGAACAAATGCTAGAAATATCCCGCTTCAGTTTCGCCCATTAGTTAGAGACCGTACAGAATATACCAGTACATTTTAACGCTGAAAAACTGAACAGCCTGTACACTATAACAGCAATTTAAACAAAGGAGAGAAAGATGTTACCTTATCAGAGCCAGATGCTCGTCCACTGTCAACACTTGACATGCTATGTCTGGATGACGTCCCACTAGCGCTACTGCCACCTGGACTCGGGCAGACATCGATTCCTTGGTCTTCAAGCATTGCATGACACACTACACAAGAGATAAGGTTTCAGGTGCTAAATTTTAGGAAAACTGTTTACTTTGCATCAATCCAGATTTTAGCTAACAGGGTTTCCACTGTCTTAGGGGGGGGGAATTAGGCTCTTTGCACAGATATTTTAAAGCTGCATTCGACTTAGAGCGAAGTATATTAACTAGGGATGCGACATCGATAGCAAAACATCGATGTTTTTAAAATTCAGTGTGTTTAAACTTGCTTCCCCATTTCTTAAAACTGGCTTAGCAACTAGTGATGCGACATCGGCTCCAATACATCGATGTTTTTTTCTAAAACATCAATGTTTAGAAAACACCGACATCGATTTCGCATCACTACTTTTAAGACCCTTCATCCTTGGTCACTTTGGTCTAAAAGTATGTTCAATTCGCTGATTATGAAAATTATGCCACTTGGTTATTTTTAAAATGGTACTTTTTTCATTTAAAAATAAAACATCAACAACGTAAAAACATCGACAAGTATAAACATCGATGTTATCAAAACATCGACCCCAATACATCGATGTTTTGAAAACATCGACGTCGCATCCCTAATATTAACCAGTGAACGCACAGGAGAAAAATATTTCACGTGTGTTGGATTTCAGGTACGATGTGTTATTTGAACACAACAGTGCCATTAAGTTTTAGTAGATGCAAGGTACTATAGAAGTACTTATTGTCTGGATATTCTTAAAATTGACAAATTACTTGTCTAAAGTCAAGTTTAATCGTTCCAGAATGCAGGTGAAATTAAGCGTAACGTTTATTAAATTTCTTTAAGGACTTTAAGTAAATATTAAAGCTTTTTAGGGCCCTTAAAAGACAAAATGAAAAAAAAAAAAATTAAGAGCAGTAAGAACCCTGACTCAAGTTCAAATTTATGTATCAAACATACATTAATTAGTAGAATATTAATAAATGGTGTTAAAGTTTGTGTTAACATTACTTTTTAATTCAGCAATGTTCTAATGAGGTGGCACTAATGCTGACGATGCAGACTGAGTATAATAACGTTAAACACTCTTTTTTGTAAATTATGCAATTCAATAGTAACAGACTTTTTCTATTAACGGAGTGGGAAACTTACCACAAGAACACACGCACATCTGCGTATACACACATCAAATATATATACACTCAAAACAAACTGTTATTTAGAATTGTGTGAAAGGTTTTTTTTTCCCACACTGCCAAGCATGTTATGTACACATCAACACTTTCAAGCGACACAACCGAGTAGAGTGCAAAGGCGTCATAATGATGCTGTGTGGCTGACCCGAAATATTTAGTGGAGAGAAATGACCGAGCATCCAAGCGAGATTTCCGAATATTCAGGGTCTACAACTTGCCACGAGGGAATCTTTCGAATGCTTCGATTTCAATGAATTTAGCATGAAAAGGAGACGCTATTGTTAAAAACGTATGTCTTGGAAGTAAAAAAAAAATTTATTATCTTAACTTTCAAGTTGCGGCAGGTAAACAATTGTTACCACTAAAATTTCGTTCACACCGGCGGCATGGCATTGATCTGTGTACTGTTGATGTTATCCTTTCCAAGTGACCGCTAGCATCGAACACCATTTACGCGCTGTCAGCGACTGACCTTCTAGAGAGTCCCTCCTTTTGTTCGGTTTCCCCTACCCTGCCGACAGTGAGGTGTGAACGCTTTTGGAAAAGCAGAAAGTAGCTCCGGTGATACCTCTTCTCTCGCCAAACGATACGCTACACAATGCTATGAAAGGAAAGCGTCAGGCGTAAATGCCACTCACGGACCTATCGCTCAAGTTTGGTATTTAGGTAAGGGAGCTCGGAGAGTCAGGCCAAAGAGCCGTTCTGTGAGATGACTGGTGAACGCTACATGAGCGTGTAGGTTAAAAACTATAAAATAAATCATTTTGTTATTGTAGCGAAACTTATTCACTTTGTCTGAATATCGTGGCTCGGTCGGTATTGCACCTTACTGCGAATCGGAAGGTATGGAGTTTCAATCCCACTAGAGGCAAGTGGCCTAAAAGTAGATTTCATTTTAAAGTTTCCTTTCTGTTTGTTTCTCACTTCTTCAAGAATATACTTATGTTAATTTCTAGAACTTTCCAATTCTCGAATGTTCTATTCATTTTCGGAAAAGGTATAAAAGCAGATGTATCACTCAGTTCAAGTGGATAATAAAGTCTCGAGTTGAGATACAGTAATATTTGTCCTCGCTTGCCTTTTGCAAATATACACGAAGAGGTTAGCCTACCTACTATAAATCTACGCGACAATATAATAACGCTACAAATTTATTGTTCGAACCAATATAATTTAGAAACTGTTACATGAAACAATAATTTTTGATACCACTTTGGTAAGTTAAGAATTCTTCGGTTTCCGTTTAGGGTGAATTCAAACATTTCGAAACAATCTGTCAGTGATTTATCTGGAAATTTTAAATACAGATTCAGTAAGAAAACTTCTTTAAAACTTCAGAGAATTCGAATATAGGAGAAAAAATTCACCTGAAGGGCACCCCAAAGGATTCGGTGGGTTGTCAACGGGTGTCGATCCTCCGCTGCCAGGTTGAGCATGGACAATAACTTGAGTGTATTGACTCTGGAAATACATTTGGAAAAGAGCAATCGAATCAAATTCAAGCAAACGAAACATTTCCAGATATTGTATCCGAACTCAATTTCCTTACATAATCACAAATGTATATAATTATAACCACAAATGCGAACTTACTTGGACATCGGGAAAGCAAAAGTGTGACAGTTTGGTTGGAGAAGGCAATGTTCCATAAGCACAAGCATCTGTAAAAGATTCCGATACGGAGATATTAGTGAACGTTTGATCTACTTAAGACAAATATTAGAGCTCGTAAGAATGTATATATTGGTGGGAATAAATGGTCATGAAGTGAAAATGACCGATGTCTCATAAACAAACTACTTCAAGTGGACCATATACTTTCGGGATAATCTAGCATACATTAAACAAATGATTATATCATACTTAAAAAGGTTTTAGGCATACTTTGTGATCAGTTGGAAGTGAAGATAATTGATTTAACATGGAGACGAAGTCTTATAAATAGTTCGAGTGGATACGGCTCTCTATGGGTGGTCCAATCTACATTACGTAAAAGTTAGAAAATTCATGGAGGATATACTTAGGTTGGTTGTTTTGGGGTTTATGGCGCAAGGGCCTTATTTGACTACAAGACAACATCAAATAATCCAAAGTTTATTAGTTTTGGGTTTTATGGCACAAGGGCCATATTTGACGAAGCTGCGCGAAACACAAGACAGACTACAACGTCAAATAATCCAATATTGATTAGTTTAAGGTTTATGACACACGGGCATTATTTGACGAAGCTGCCAGAAACACAAGACGGGCTACAACGTCAAATAATCCAAGATTGATTAGTTTCAGGTTTATGACACACGGGCAATATTTGACGAAGCTGCCAGAAACACAAGACGGACTAACAACGTCAAATATTCCAAGGTTGATTAGTTTAGGGTTTGTGGCACACGGGCCATATTTGACCAAGCTGCGCTAAACACAAGACTACAACGTCAAAAATTCCAAGGTTGATTAGTTTAAGGTTTATGGCGCACGGGCCATATTTGACGAAGCTGTGCGAAACATAAGACAGACTACAACGTCAAATAATCCAAGGTTGATTACTTTTGGGGTTCATGGCACAAAGGCCATATTCGACCAAGCCGCGCGAAACACAAGACAGATTACAACGTCAAATAATCCAAGGTTGATTAGTTTAGGGTTCATGGCACAAAGCGCCATATTCGACCAAGCTGCGCTAAACACAAGACAGACTACAACGTCAAATATTCCAAGGTTGATTTGTTTAAAGTTTATGGCACATGGGCCATATTTGACAGAGCTGCGCGAAACACAAGACAGACTACAACGTCAAATAATCCAAGGTTGATTAGTTTAGGGTTCATGGCACAAAGGGCCATATTCGACCAAACCGCGCGAAACACAAGACAGACTACAACGTCAAATATTCCAAGGTTGATTAGTTTTGGGGTTCATGGCACAAAGGCCATATTCGACCAAGCCGCGCGAAACACAAGACAACAATTTGAGGGAGGGGGAAAAAGACAAAAAGCAGAAGGGTAGGCCAGACAAGTGATTTATGAATTTCAGGAACTACATTAGACGACTTGGTGCACTGAATACAAGTGGTGCATCAGTACCTGAATTCGGAGAGTTGGGTGGAGGAGAGACTGGCTCATCTGCACTCAGGCTTCCGCAAGAGTTGCGATCCACGGCTGCCTGGCTACCGTAGCCGCTGGAGAAGCTGGATCCAGAGTTCCGGTACGACAGCTCCGGGACGACTGGGGGTGGGACTTTCTTCATCGTCCCAGTCTTTAAAGTCCCGGTCCTCTGGAGACCACCCACTGAAAATAAACAAATGCAGGTTAGAAAAACAATCACGAGTTCCGAGTAAAAAGCATGTAGGCAACTTAGCCTCGGGAGGAAAATTAATGTTATTTTTTGTTGAGTATAATATTGGTTGGTCGGTTTGGTTCCAACGAAACCTCCACCTACATATATAAAGTAGATTGGCGATAATAAAACTCACTTCCTTCTGTAAAATTGATGAACTGCTACCATGAGATGGCGACATGTATGTATATTTTGATTTCTCGGAAAAGACTCGATCTTAATAAACTAATGGTTTCCTACTTTGAACGCTTTGAATAATTTTTTATGCAACATTTTTAGTGTCGTAGTGGGCATTTGTAAGTAGGGTTCAGAATAATTGTTAAAATCAACAGTGTAAAAACAAGCGTTCTTGAAGCGCTTCGGGTGACTTAGTGATAATCTACAGAATAGAAATTCTGTGATGAAAATATGGTTAAGGTGTTGGCCTCTGGATCGGAAGGGGCCAGGGCATGGATGTAAATAGTGCTGTCCTTTGTTAGGGGCAATGATGGTCCTCCCACTGGGTGCTTCTTCACAAGTGGCCCTCACTTCCAGCCTTGTAGTGGCCAATGATTCAGTTCATATGTGCCCGCCATTAGGGGGAAAAAAGTGATAAAAATATAAATTTAAAAAAATATTTAAGAGGATCAAATGAACTTCTGGTTTTGGAATGAGGATTTAGTACTTAAAAGACAGGAATCGAACCTGCATCGCCTGCAACTCATTGTCAAAAGGTTCGCCGGTAGACGTTGAAAAAAAAAAATCAAAACGGGAAAACACGTTTTGCTCTGATCCAGTAATTGAAAATCATAACTAAAAAATAAGTTTTATTTGCTTCAAAACTGGATAACACACTAGGTGTTCCGCTCAGTTCAAGTTAACAGGATCGATTTGGAGATTTCATTTTATTTAACAATTTTGCTAATACTAACTGCTTACATAAATGTAATCAACATTTGCTCTGTACTTAAAATGCTTTCAAACTGGATGTCAGCTTTCAGCCATATACGTACACATTAAAATATTATTCAAGTATCACAAAAAACGACATTTTTTTTTAACTGAAAATAAATTTACAGAAACTTGTTTAGACAGACAAGCTTCAGAGTTTATCGTATTCGATTTTAAAATGACCGGTTTTGTAGTGACCAACACATTAGAATTAGATGCAGAACAAGTACGACTGCCAAGGCCACCTAATATAAGAAAAAGCATATTTACTTTTTTTAAAAGCACAACACGATTTCGTGACAGTAAACTTCGTTATGATTTTTCAAGATAACGCCCTTCCCTTAGAACAGGACTGATCAGCCTTGGGTAAGCCGAGGGATGCAACTAGAACACATTAGAAATTAAAGTATTTAGAGTTCATACGGGGGGGAGGGAGTATTTGAAGGGATGGGGACGCAGTTAGAAAATTTCGCAAAGTCCCATTGCTTAGAAGTACCTATAACTGTATTTCTTACTTCATATCAATAACTTAGTCGTGTGGAAAAACTAGGTTTTTGTGCTAGCAAGTAATGTTCAGCGACGACTTTTATTTTCATCGAGGTGAAAACAAAGCGTTATACCCTATGAATGGCCGCACGAAATCGT
The DNA here is from genome assembly GCA_947359465.1 of Metellina segmentata. Lineage (NCBI taxonomy): Eukaryota > Metazoa > Arthropoda > Arachnida > Araneae > Tetragnathidae > Metellina > Metellina segmentata. The sequence goes on along the minus strand of OX375882.1, from coordinate 44,351,613 downwards.
TCCGCTGGTTGTGTTTTAAAAGTCCTTCCAAAACAACTCAACAACGCACAAAATAAAAAATTTACTGTGCAAACAGAGAAATATCTTTACCGTTAAAAAATGATTTTCATATAAGATGAACACCATCAATAAACCTGTTCATATACGATTCATAAACTTGTTCAAAAAGCTAACATGAAAACTAATTCATGCGTTTACGGTAAGTCGCATATTGTTCGTTTATATCCGATATGCGCATGTGCAATTTATTTCAGGACAGAAAACGGGTAGGTGCGCATACGCGTTTCGGCCTATTTAGCGTCGCAGGACTGATGTTGGACCAAAGTGTGGCTTGGCCTAAAGCTTCATAACTTTTATATTGTACGTTGAGCAGGATAGTATACACAAAAGTTTCATACGCCGGTTCAGTATCAACATGAAAACATTGATAATCATAATCACAAAAACTTCAAAAGGCCAATTCAATTCAAAACTTCAAAAGCCAATTCATTCAATTGAGTTCAGTATCAACATGAAAACATTGATAAACATAATCACAAAAACTTCAAAAGGCCAATTCAATTCAAAACTTCAAAAGCCAATTCATTCAATTGAGTTCAGTATCAACATGAAAACATTGATAATAATAATCACAAAAACTTCAAAAGGCCAATTCAATTCAAAACTTCAAAAGCCAATTCATTCAATTGAGTTCAGTTTCAACATGAAAACATTGATAATCATAATCGAAAAAACTTAAAAAGGGCCAATTCAATTCAAAACTTCAAAAGCCAATGCATTTAATTGGGCTCCGTTTCAACATGAAAACATTTCTGTTCAAAAGCCTTAAGAAAATATTGGAGTAGTCATCCATCCTACTCAAGAAAGTTGTGCAAAAAACATAACAGAAAATTTAAAAACTTGATAAAATTTCCGAACTACAAAAGAAAACTTGGATTCCAGTCATTCCAGTGTTTCAACCAACTGCACAAAAGGAAAAAAGGACCGTTTCAGATCATGGCACATCATATCAGTCTGGAAAATCACGTCAACCCATTATAATCTCATACACTCATAACATTGGCATGCCAAATTGATTTTCACACGAGCTTCATAAACCTGTTCATCGTGCCCACATGAAAAATAAATGAAGCACATGAAACTTTCCAAAAAAAAAGAAGCAGGAAATTTGAAATGAGCGAGTCAGAAATAATTAAGCATTTTCAGAAAAAGTTCAAAAACCATAAACAAAATATAAAGCCCACAAAATGATGATAAAAACAGAATCATTTCAGACGATGACACACACTACAGCAGGCTGACTTACCAAACTTCGTCAACACCACCTCATTACAATCTCATACCCACCTACCACATCGAAGTAAACAATCCCTTATCAGAGCACATGATTATTAGCCACTACTAAAAGTCCTCCATCACGATGAACGATCGAAAGCTCGGCAAGGCGATGACAAGCCTTTTAAATGGGGCAACCGGGGTCAAAGAGAAGGGACCAGGGGACTGTTCCGAGGGAGATAGATGCCGAAGAAATCGATGCCCGGGCTTTAATGACAGCCAGCCGTTTATTTATTGTTTACTAACAATTAAGATAATGATGAAACTATAAGCGAGGCTCATTATTTTTGAGTTCCCCTTGGAAGACTTATCAGCCTCCAGTCAGAAACTTAAAAGGAAGAAACTCGGTGAGTATTAATGGTAGTTTCAAAAATGCCTACTGGCTTCCCGGGTCATTAAAAGCGAGCTTTGGTTGTTAGAGGGGGCATAATTAATAGGTAGACATGATGAGATTCATCCCGACGTAATCTTAATTTAGCGAATCGAAGAACGTTATCTGAAATCAAAGACCGCACACCATTTTTTTTTTCCGAGGATGAAAAAAATGTTTAAATTAGGAAAACAGATTTTTATCTCATTAGCAAATTTCAGCAGTCTGATTACAAAGCTAAACAGTGTATGAATTTTAAAATAATGAGTGAACGTTACAATAATTTGTATGAAACGCCCTTTTTCCCATCACTTTTTTCAATGGCTGGGCATATTCGAATGCCCGATGAAATGATAAAAATATTCCTAACCAGGTAGATAAGAGTTAGGCTTAGAGGAAGACCAGAGTTTGACAGTAGACAAGGACTTTTGTAGTAGCTAAGAACTGGAGACAGTAACAGGTTAAGATGGAACAGAATCTTCGAGAAGGCTAAGGCTAAGTTGCCGAGCCAATGAAGAACCCCCGAGCCTTTCATTTCATTGAAAATTTATCAATAAACTGAATTCCCAGGGATCTTTTTCGGCTCCATAGCCCAGAGAGGGCCATTGTCATTCTTGATTATTCCGTTTTTTGTTGATTTCTTTTGTCTTTTCAACGAATTGTGTTTTTATATTAACCTTCCAAATGGTTGTCTCGACGAGATAACTCGTCATTTTAAGAAAACAGAGCAGATCCTGATTCGTATATCAGAAACAATAGGCAATATCTTGACGACGAGATGATATCTTGTCATTTACAAAATTGGCCACATCTTATTGATCGAGATAGCTCGCTGAAACCACTTGGAGGGTAAATGGAGGACATCCTATTTGGGAAAATTTAGAGGTGAGGTAAACGAAAAAAAAGGTTAAGAACAATTGGAGAACAATTAAGAACAAATACTCTCAAAATTTCGAAGGCCGCATGTTAAGAAATCGGGCGAATAAGGAACGTGTAAGCTGGTAGGTTTTTAATGCTGCAATGGGGTCATATTTGGCCAAGCTGGGCCAAACATAAGACACCGTAAAACAATGGACTTGTAGGCTGCTAGCGTAATATTTAAACACACTGAGCCACAAAGATAAGCTGGAACTGGGCGTTTGAGTTGTGCGTGTATAATATGAAGGTATTTCAGTGTAAACAAACCAACAGAATACGGGGGTTTCAGTAACCCAGTACAGAATTCGTACAGGAAGCAGGTCTACCGCCAAAATAAAGAGCCCCATCTTCGTTTAATTTCACAGATTTGTAGATCAATTATTGTTTCTTTTGATTGATATTCTGTTGTATACTGTTTTAAACTTGTACCGGCAATGTTAATTCTACATTGCCGGTACAAGGTGTAAGGTGTTAAAATTTCAGTAAAAATATAGAGCATGAAATTATATAGATCTGGATTTTGTGTGTGAAGCTACGTCCAATAAATGTTCTAATTTTTTTAAACTAATCTGTCCAATTTATTCTTCCTCGGTGTCAGACATAATGAATTAACTTCAGGTAGACGTTCTGATACATTCAAGAATGGTATTTTGGAAATGTACTTCGAAGTTACGTGCTGGAAATTGTCTTGTGTTCTTAGTTCGGCCACGCGCTGGACCAACATGCGCGTGCGAACTCAGTTTCTATGCAGAAAACATGTGCTTCAGCCAATTTGGTGTCGCAGGACTGAGTTGGCATAATGCATAGCTTGCCAAACAAACATTTTTAAAATTCGTAAATAACAGGTAAAAAGCAGTTTAGCTCATTTCCAATAAGAAATAATGAAGCTAAAAGGCAGCAATTATTACCCATATAAGTTACACAATAGAAAGTTAGCCTGGAACTGTCTCCTTTTTCAATGAAATATGAAAGAGAAAAGAAAGATAAAGTTCACCTAATAAATAATTAGTTGATCTTCAGTGAAATGTTTTCACAACACGATTGGAACTGGATACCAGACATTTGATTCAGGGTGCATTTTAATGGAACTTGTAAGGATTCACTGAGAAATAAAGACTTTTTTAAACGCTAATTGCAAACTGTGCGGCTTCTTTCACTTGTAAGACCTTCCATTTTAAGCTTCTTCTATCAGATAAGAATGGAGACACAAATGTCGCGTGACTATGTATCAAGATGGATTGCGGTTATATTGAAAAAAAAAAAATTGTGTAAACAGAGAAGAATTATTACAATCGCAGAGAGAATGTACCACCAACCTAGGACGAAATATATTCAGTATTTTTACGAAAAATAAATTCTAACGTGTTTCTTCTAAACAAAAAACATCAATGAAATTAAAATTTTTAAAGTAAAAAAAAAAAAAGTTAGTCTAAAAAACGTAGAATTATTAATCCGTTACATTAAATAGTTTAACATCACTCTAACGCAATTTTTTATTCATGTATATATATTTTATGCGTGTATAGAAGAATTTTTCAGCCGTCACATATATTTAAGAACAACTTTAAGACTAACATTAATTAGAAAGATATTGAAATTTACTAGTGACCTTTTTTATATTAGTATCTCCAGTTCCAATGAGGATATAATTATGTCTGAATACAGAATCTCCGCATATTCAAACGAACTGGGATTATAGGTAATCAGGAATAATTGAACGCTATAAGTTTAAAACCATATATTATGATATAAATAGAGTGAGAAAACTTTATTGCTCTTTAACGCTATATACAGAAATTCCTCCTCATGCTTTTTGTGGAGAGTTCCCCAAACAAGAGCCGGTTTTTTGTTTAGAATTGTACACTGAAACAATATTCTAATTTCTTCTTTAAATTTAACAATGGAACACTCACTTATCTAGCTTTAGCGATCCAATTTAAAAGCATTCCATTTCACGTTTCAATCTCGCTATATTCCACAGCAGCACAAATTGCTAAAGGGAATCATAATATTATACATAGTTTTCTGTTTTGCTTCAAATTAATAACAACACCAATGTTCCACAAGGGCAGCACAAGACGTTTAGTTGGTTAATGTTTCTTAAAAAAGACACAAAGGAATTTTTAAAAACTAAAACGAGTTTTAAAAGGAACAAAGAAACATCAGCAAAGGATCTAAATGTTGGAATGACCTATTAAAACATGAAATCCAAACAAATTAAAATTATTCAAATAGCACATCTTGCACAGAAGGCAGGCAAGGTAGCCACGCATCTGACATCAAATTCTAAAAACACGTCAGAGATTTTGGCAAAACAGGAAAACGCCATACGAAAAGGAAAAAAAGATCCTCGCTTCGATCGGAAGACAATAGGCAGAGACCCACATGCAAGGTTCACTGCCACTTCAAAGCAACAATACCCGATTACGCAGAAGAATCGAGGATAGAAAATCGCCAACTCAAATTACACGCGGAAAATTAAATGTTTTCAGTCATCACACGATGGAATCGCTGTTGTAGAGGGAACCGAAAAGCTGGAAGGCCTTCCAAAATGCTAAGAAATATGTGGGTTTCTTCAGACGCCCCCACGGTATTGCAGTTGGCATACATAATTGCGTCGGTCGTTCATGAAGCAGATCTGATTCGCTTCAGTCGATCGGTCGCCCGACCTGGTTTCGGCAGATGGAAACGGAGTTTCGCCAGTCATGCCTTTAAATGGAAAAGTGGAACAAATGGAAAAACAACGAAAATGCAGTGTTTGGTGAGGGGTTTCGGCAAGCCTGTTTACAATTTAGACGGGACAGTGGTTTTAGGAACTAAATGTTTGTGTATTCGATTGCAGTGATTTTGCCAGAGGAAGGGGTTTGAAGCGCCCAAGCCATTGAAAGAGCTGTTTTTTTATGTTTTCCGTAGACAATATTTTCTTTAGGTGAGGGATCTCGGCAAGCCTGTTTACACTTTAGACGGGGCGGAACTAAATGTTTGTATTCGACAGCAGTGGTTTTGCCGGAGGAAGGGGTTTTAAGCGCCCAAGCCATTGAAAGAGATGGTTTTATATTTTCCGTTAACAGACAATGTTTGGTGAGGCATCTCGGCAAGCCTGTTTACAATTTAGACGGGACAGTGGTTTTAGGAACTAAATGTTTGTGTATTCGACTGCAGTGGTTTTGCCAGAGGAAGGGGTTTTAAACGTCCAAACCATTGAAAGAGCTGGGTTTTTTTATGTTTTCCGTAGACAATATTTTCTTTTGGTGAGGGATCTCGGCAAGCCTGTTTACACTTTAGACGGGGCGGAACTAAATGTTTGTATTCGACAGCAGTGGTTTTGCCGGAGGAAGGGGTTTTAAGCGCCCAAGCCATTGAAAGAGCTGGTTTTATATTTTCCGTTAACAGACAATGTTTGGTGAGGCATCTCGGCAAGCCTGTTTACAATTTAGACGGGACAGTGGTTTTAGGAACTAAATGTTTGTGTATTCGATTGCAGTGATTTTGCCAGAGGAAGGGGTTTAAAGCGCCCAAGCCATTGAAAGAGCTGTTTTTTTTTATGTTTTCCGTAGACAATATTTTCTTTTGGTGAGGGATCTCGGCAAGCCTGTTTACACTTTAGACGGGGCGGAACTAAATGTTTGTATTCGACAGCAGTGGTTTTGCCGGAGGAAGGGGTTTTAAGCGCCCAAGCCATTGAAAGAGATGGTTTTATATTTTCCGTTAACAGACAATGTTTGGTGAGGCATCTCGGCAAGCCAGTTTACAATTTAGACGGGACAGTGGTTTTAGGAACTAAATGTTTGTGTATTCGACTGCAGTGGTTTTGCCAGAGGAAGGGGTTTTAAACGTCCAAACCATTGAAAGAGCTGGTTTTTATGTTTTCCGTAGACAATATTTTCTTTTGGTGAGGGATCTCGGCAAGCCTGTTTACACTTTAGACGGGGCGGAACTAAATGTTTGTATTCGACAGCAGTGGTTTTGCCGGAGGAAGGGGTTTTAAGCGCCCAAGCCATTGAAAGAGCTGGTTTTATATTTTCCGTTAACAGACAATGTTTATTGAGGGGTCTCGGCAAGCCTGTTTACAATTTAGACGGGACAGTGGTTTTAGGAACTAAATGTTTGTGTATTCGATTGCAGTGATTTTGCCAGAGGAAGGGATTTGAAGCGCCCAAGCCATTGAAAGAGCTGTTTTTTTATGTTTTCCGTAGACAATATTTTCTTTAGGTGAGGGATCTCGGCAAGCCTGTTTACACTTTAGACGGGGCGGAACTAAATGTTTGTATTCGACAGCAGTGGTTTTGCCGGAGGAAGGGGTTTTAAGCGCCCAAGCCATTGAAAGAGATGGTTTTATATTTTCCGTTAACAGACAATGTTTGGTGAGGCATCTCGGCAAGCCTGTTTACAATTTAGACGGGACAGTGGTTTTAGGAACTAAATGTTTGTGTATTCGACTGCAGTGGTTTTGCCAGAGGAAGGGGTTTTAAACGTCCAAACCATTGAAAGAGCTGGGTTTTTTTATGTTTTCCGTAGACAATATTTTCTTTTGGTGAGGGATCTCGGCAAGCCTGTTTACACTTTAGACGGGGCGGAACTAAATGTTTGTATTCGACAGCAGTGGTTTTGCCGGAGGAAGGGGTTTTAAGCGCCCAAGCCATTGAAAGAGCTGGTTTTATATTTTCCGTTAACAGACAATGTTTGGTGAGGCATCTCGGCAAGCCTGTTTACAATTTAGACGGGACAGTGGTTTTAGGAACTAAATGTTTGTGTATTCGATTGCAGTGATTTTGCCAGAGGAAGGGGTTTAAAGCGCCCAAGCCATTGAAAGAGCTGTTTTTTTTTTTTATGTATTCCGTAGACAATATTTTCTTTTGGTGAGGGATCTCGGCAAGCCTGTTTACACTTTAGACGGGGCGGAACTAAATGTTTGTATTCGACAGCAGTGGTTTTGCCGGAGGAAGGGGTTTTAAGCGCCCAAGTCATTGAAAGAGATGGTTTTATATTTTCCGTTAACAGACAATGTTTGGTGAGGCATCTCGGCAAGCCTGTTTACAATTTAGACGGGACAGTGGTTTTAGGAACTAAATGTTTGTGTATTCGACTGCAGTGGTTTTGCCAGAGGAAGGGGTTTTAAACGTCCAAACCATTGAAAGAGCTGGTTTTTATGTTTTCCGTAGACAATATTTTCTTTTGGTGAGGGATCTCGGCAAGCCTGTTTACACTTTAGACGGGGCGGAACTAAATGTTTGTATTCGACAGCAGTGGTTTTGCCGGAGGAAGGGGTTTTAAGCGCCCAAGCCATTGAAAGAGATGGTTTTATATTTTCCGTTAACAGACAATGTTTGGTGAGGCATCTCGGCAAGCCTGTTTACAATTTAGACGGGACAGTGGTTTTAGGAACTAAATGTTTGTGTATTCGACTGCAGTGGTTTTGCCAGAGGAAGGGGTTTTAAACGTCCAAACCATTGAAAGAGCTGGTTTTTATGTTTTCCGTAGACAATATTTTCTTTTGGTGAGGGATCTCGGCAAGCCTGTTTACACTTTAGACGGGGCGGAACTAAATGTTTGTATTCGACAGCAGTGGTTTTGCCGGAGGAAGGGGTTTTAAGCGCCCAAGTCATTGAAAGAGATGGTTTTATATTTTCCGTTAACAGACAATGTTTGGTGAGGCATCTCGGCAAGCCTGTTTACAATTTAGACGGGACAGTGGTTTTAGGAACTAAATGTTTGTGTATTCGACTGCAGTGGTTTTGCCAGAGGAAGGGGTTTTAAACGTCCAAACCATTGAAAGAGCTGGTTTTTATGTTTTCCGTAGACAATATTTTCTTTTGGTGAGGGATCTCGGCAAGCCTGTTTACACTTTAGACGGGGCGGAACTAAATGTTTGTATTCGACAGCAGTGGTTTTGCCGGAGGAAGGGGTTTTAAGCGCCCAAGCCATTGAAAGAGATGGTTTTATATTTTCCGTTAACAGACAATGTTTGGTGAGGCATCTCGGCAAGCCTGTTTACAATTTAGACGGGACAGTGGTTTTAGGAACTAAATGTTTGTGTATTCGACTGCAGTGGTTTTGCCAGAGGAAGGGGTTTTAAACGTCCAAACCATTGAAAGAGCTGGTTTTTATGTTTTCCGCAGACAATATTTTCTTTTGGTGAGGGATCTCGGCAAGCCTGTTTACAATTTAGACGGGGCGGAACTAAATGTTTGTATTCGACAGCAGTGGTTTTGCCGGAGGAAGGGGTTTTAAGCGCCCAAGCCATTGAAAGAGCTGGTTTTATATTTTCCGTTAACAGACAATGTTTATTGAGGGGTCTCGGCAAGCCTGTTTACAATTTAGACGGGACAGTGGTTTTAGGAACTAAATGTTTGTGTATTCGACTGCATTGGTTTTGCCAGAGGAAGGGGTTTTAAGCGCCCAAGCCATTGAAAGAGCTGGTTTTTATGTTTTCCGTAGACAATATTTTCTTTTTGTGAGGGATCTCGGCAAGCCTGTTTACAATTTAGACGGGGCGGAACTAAATGTTTGTATTCGACAGCAGTGGTTTTGCCGGAGGAAGGGTTTTTAAGCGTCCAAGCTATTGAAAGAGCTGGTTTTATATTTTCCGTTAACAGACAATGTTTGGTGAGGGGTCTCGGCAAGCCTGTTTACAATTTAGACGGGACAGTGGTTTTAGGAACTAAATGTTTGTGTATTCGACTGCAGTGGTTTAGCCGAGGAAGGGGTTTTAAACGTCCAAACCATTGAAAGAGCTAGTATTATATTTTCCATTAATAGACAATATTTCCCCCTGCACATGTAGATGCGATTCTCCATTTTTGTATTGTTTTAACTCAAAATCTTCATGAGTGTATGCCAAGCTTTACAGATTCAAAAATAAAAAATTTTTTAACCCCTACTCAGTATAAGTACAATTTAAACTGGACATTTTAGGAGTCGGAACATTAATATAGAGTAATGTTTGAAGTTAGAATGAAAGTAGAGGTTATTATAGAAATTACATTTACTTTCATGCAATTTATTGTTATCGGTTAATGTTATTCTTAAATGAATCAAAATGTGGCTAAATGTAAAAAACATTCAATTAAAAAAAATAGGATGTGTATAGATAATTTCTATAAACTTTAAAGACCCATTCATGAGAAATTTGGAAACCCTCCGGACAAAAAAATAGAAATATTACAAGGTTAGATACCAATAAAATAACCCATTAAGCAAATAACGTTTTAGAGAGAGAGTATGTTACAGCTTTTGGACGAATATATTTTGCAGCAGATGTTCAATTGTTTAGCTAATTTTCAGAAAAAAAATGTTTCTCTAAATAGAAAATAAATGAGACTTTTGAATAAACTAATACCACCCTGCAAAAAACCTGACAAAAAAATTAAAAAGAACTAATACGGCTCAGGTAAATATGAGCGATCAAATGTACAAGATAAAAGTTATTTATTTCATTATCATTGCAAAACAATCTCTGATAACTTTCCATGTCAATGGAAACGAAACAATTTACCAAGAGTGCGAATCGCTGAAGCGTTTATAAAGAATTCAGTGTGTAATCAATTTTTTCATCGCGTTAAAGGTATTGGTCATGGAAAAGAATTCTTGAAACAGTTGATTTCATGATATAAAATTCAAAGTAGAGGACGCTTTTTCACAACAGGCATGCATATCAAAGCTTATAAACTAAAAATGTGTTTTAAAAAATGCGTGTACGAAAAAACTGCCTAGACAAATTCATACTACTTTAGTCATTTGAAATAGAAATATTTGGAAATCAATAACGTATTTTTTTTTTGTTTTAATTGGAAAAATTGCGAAATCACTAAACCATATCAAATTCAATTCAAATTAACATTTCATTTCTGTCCGGACTAGATAATTGGAAAGGTGTCCTTGAAAATCAAACACCGAAATAACTTCATAACAAGTTGTTTTTATTTATCGTATATATCGCTGACACAAGAATAAGCAACTTTCAATGAACCACTTTCAAAATGTAAAGAAAGACAGAACAATTACTACTTCAGCTCTAGCGATAAGTTGGGAAAACGGGTCTACTTTATCTGAAAAACATTAGTCCTTACCAGGTCTCAGATTTTCGCTTACCTAAATGTATGAAAATGACTGATAAAAAAAGATGTCTAAAATGGAAATTGTTTCAATTTTGTCATTTCTAACCTTTTTAATCAACGAATCGATATGAAATGCTATCTCTTTCGTTTTCTTCTGTTAAAAAAGCTCTTTAGACCTATCTTTTTGGTGTTGAACAGCGATTTTCAGTCGGGGTGCCTTACGCAGATGAAACTATTTAAATTATGTAAGATTTATTTCATTTCAACGGTTTAATTTTGAACTTGGGACAAGTGTGTTCACAAATAATTTCAAGTACCGTAGAACTCCAACTATCCGAACTCCACATGCGCGCTACGTTACGAGCCTCACCTTTTTCACATTTCACTTTTTGTTCTCACGTGCACGAACAAGACGTTCGTGCTCCTATTCTGTTAAGAATCAGCTCGCGTTCTTGTTCCGTCACAAATCAGAATGTAGTCATTTCTTGCCATTTCAACCACCATACATAAAAAGCTTTGTAAATATTCAGTTTAAGAAATTAAAGTGAATAGTTTGGTCAAAATGGATTGATCGGGACCTGACTTGCTTTGCGAGTAAATTTACTATTTGATCGAACATAGATCAGCGCGACCATCAGCTATCCGGATTGCTCAAAAAAAATAAAATCCGCAAAATTCGCATTTAAAAATTTTCTTTTCGTTGATTGATAAAAACAAAGAGGACAAAATGTCAGTTAAGGACATAAAAAAAATTAAAATTCTTGGATGTTCCGAGTGCAGTGCAGAGGACGTAGGCGAGTGGCTGGTGTGTGATTCTTCGGACCCTGGATTCCAAATTCTCAGTGCCGATGAACTCATTCAAAATGTGAGAGAAGAACTCATTCATAAATGACAAGGAAGATGACAACGACATTGCTACTCAACCAGACGCGGGACCGTCAGCTAGTAAGGCGTTTGAGTGCCTTGGCACAGCATCGGCAGTCTGAGTGCGACCATCTACTGTTACTCGCCTCAAGGCGCAAGCGAGAACTAGCTGCACGAAAACGAGTCAAGACAGCGAAACAACTGACTTTTACCGATATGTTCAAGCAAGTACACATCTTAATACAACATGCAAGTACAAAATGTAAACAAAATTGTTTTCATGGTCATTAATAATTACATTACATACTAAAGCAAAATTATCTTTCTTTTACCAAGAAATACATTTTCATCGTTAATTATCTAACTACCCGGATGGGGTCTGGTCCCAATTGATCCGGATAATTGGTAAGGTAATTTTAATTAACGTCGCACTAGAGCAACACAACGGGCTATTGACGACGGTCCGGGATCAATCCTTTAAGGGAAATATCAGAGGACAACACCACGTAATTTTGAACCACCCGGATAGTTGGAGTTCTACTGTATTTGGTTGGTTGTTTCAGGGTTTTATAGCGCAAGGGACACATTTATCCAAACTTAGCCACACACTAGACAACGCCATGTAAAAAAGGTATAGATTCAGTCTACGTTTATAGCGGATGCAACGGCTTTGACGCTTTTTTTTGGCACTTTTCTAAAGTCGCCAAGGAAAGAATTATTTCAAATGAATTAATGAAATCAAATGACAGTTGTATAACGGATTTTGAAAGAACTTTCTAGAAAAATCAAAATGAAAATTTAAATTTTCCACATGCTGAGGTTGCTATAAAAACCGCAATAAAAGTTATACAGATGGGTTGCCTTGATATGCCATAACTCGCGACTAGAAGTACGCCAAATGCTACTACTATAAACATAGAGTGAACCTGTTCCGTAAAAATGTGAAGGGGAAAAAAAAGGGATCTGGGAGCATGGTGGGATGAAAGAAGAAAAAGATCCCGAGAGTGCAATCTCCTGTTTGCTAAAGATAGTAAAACCCACGGAAAAGAAAAGATCACTAGAGCAACTCGAGGCCGTGAAGCCCGTACACACCTAAAGATGTACCTCTAAGGGTAATTTCAAGTGGTAACTTGAAACGTATTTCTAAACCACTGTGAATACTTTTGAATATTATTTTTAAATTAGAGTCATTCATAAATTGTACCAAAAAGATTTTTTTAAACGCCACTATGGAGCAAAAACGGTCTATAATTATTATTTTACTATGAATATAAAAACATATTTTGAAGAAAAAAAAGGGGAAATTCAAGTAAATAATCACATCAAAAAAATCAAGTCAACTTACAAAATTTGCTTCAAATAAGAGAGCTACTTTTTGAATAATTATTTTACACCAGCAAACGCTTTTTTCATTAATGAAACTAAAATATGAAATTTTTGTTTCGTCCAAGTTATGGAAAATTATTTTTCGAGCGGTTCCATTCAATGAAAGTTTATCTGCAAAAAGAATTAAAATTAATTAAACTCTAATTGGATTTAGTCACGAAGATGAAAACACGTGTAATTAGTTAGTAGTTTTCGCACAGAAACCTGCATTAACCTTTAGACTACGGACGGAACAGCAGTTGTACTTTGAAAGTAATAGGAATAGCGCTTGTTATATCTATAGCCGTAGTCAAAAGATTAAATTAATACCAAAAACCTCGAGCTGCCTTGTATCTTTCTGAATTTAGAACCTGTGTATGACAACACTTGAATAAAAGACCAAATATACGTAACATTTTGTGGATATAACATTCCCAGTTTATAAAACAGTTTTAGCAATTCATTACATTCTAAAATTCTTCTCAAAATATACAATGCCGACTAGAATAAAGACACCTGTTCGTGAAAGGGCTGCCACGGCCAAAGCACTAGTGAAATAGTACTTATTGGCAGTAAAATTTTTTAAACTAGGAGAAAAATGTGTTCTTAAATCCTATTTATTGGCAATTCTAATTGCTCCGATACTAAATGAAAGAGTGAAATACAATACGAGCGAATTAAGTATGAAACAGACGACAAATATCAATAAATATAAATATTATCTTAATAAGGTTTTCCTTAAAATCTAGCAACCCATCATGGCTGCCACCACTTGGCTCCAAAACGTCGAATTTGGGATCCTTTGGAATATTTTCCAACGAAATAAAACATTTTTCCGTTCCTAAAAGTTAAAAAAGGGACAAAATTTGCGAAGACTTTTTTGCAAATGTTTTAAAACAGTCGCCACAATTTTGAAAATAGAAGCTTTTCAGATGACTTACCATTTTTAAGTAAAGTTCTTCCAAAGTCCCTTTTTTAACTTATAGGAACTGAACTCATTGATACCCCAGACACCAAAGTTATAAAAATGTATAAAAAAAAGTAGCCTGGTGGATCATTGAAAGTGCATACACAACTATTTCAATAGCAAACAAACAGATAAGCCACACAAACTTACCAATAAGCTTTCGCGACATGGGACGAATCGGACGTCTTTCCAACATCAGTCTGACTAAACGAAAGCAAACACAAACAGAACCGATCAGTCGGATTCAGTTCAGCGCTTTTAATAAATCTTGCCACAGCTCAGAAACCGTCTTTTCCGGTTTTCCTTGCATAATTCAACTTGCATCATCAGCTGCCTCACTCCGCTCCGTTTTGTTATTTTTGAACGTTTCACTGGATTTCACAGCCGTTAAAAATTACATCACGATCGAGCAGCTGCTCCTTTCCCCTTCGCTAATGAAGATCACCCACACCTATGTGGTTCCGTACGAGAAACTGAGGATTTCGATCCGGTATTCTTCTAATCCGTTATAGGACAAAGATTTCTGTGTCAAGGTGAAACAATGAAAACGTTTGAGCAAACAGTGACAGTGGATTATCCTATGGGGAATATTTTGATTAGAAATGTGATTTCACGGTTTGACCTTGGAGCGAATTCGGGGTTGAAAACTAATTAGCTAGAACATTTTCATGTCCACTGTCTACAGAAGGTTTCGGGTTGAAATTATAAACAATTAGCTAAAAAAACAGTTTCTTGGATCAGAATAGTTTTCTCAACGAAAGTAAAGATAGTCATTCCAGCTGTCCTAGATTCTATTCAACCAAGGAAAAAGTAAAAAAAAAATTTAATGTTTACCGTGATTTAACTTGCTTGAAATTTTAAGCATATTCTTTCACTGGACATAATAGAGAACACATACAACGCTATGAATCTGTTGTTTCAACCAAGGACAGCTATCCACAATACTGGAGAGGATTCAACTTCTTGTGTTACTTGAATTTTTTCAAATTCTTACTCATAAAGATTACAAGTTGTACAACTACAAAGTGTATTCGACTTAGTGTTTGAAAACCGTAATATGTTCATGAGAGTTTGAAGACACCGTCGTCCAGTGCATGAAAATATCATTAAACCTCAAAGTAAGTTTAATACACGCCACTAGCATGTCAAGAGTTCATCTCAAGCTATTCCATTTCGATAATTCAATATCGATTTCTTCAACATTACACCATGGATAGAACATAACATCACCATAAAAAGGAATAACTGATACCTTTAAGAATAAAGCTGTCTTCGAAAAATGTAATGTAATGGTCTTCGTGAAATTCCACAACTTCACACAGAAAACTAACAGCACATACGAATTATGAACCACAATAATATCAGTCCAAATTTACCAATGAATTCCAAATTGCATTCCAGTTACATTCGATTAAGTTGAACACATGGTGGCGTTTAAAAGACAACAAAGATGTTCTTCGACGTAATGGATTCCCACATAATTGACGCAGAAAAACGATCTGTAGACACACAACAATGAAGCACAATAAGAGGAATCACAATTTTATCAATCGATTCCAAGTACCGTTTAAGATATTCTTCACTAACGGCAGTTACACTTTTACCAACAAATTCCAAGCAGAATATTTACTATCTTCGACCAAATGTAATCTGATGGTGGTTAAGGGTCACAAAGACGTTCGTGAAGGTGGATTTCTTCTTCGGAGAAAAACGAATTGCAGACATAAAGCACAATAATAGCAGTCACAAGTCTACAAACCAATTCCAAGCGGTATTCGACCAAGTTGAAACTATGATGGTGGTTAAAGGACAACAAAGACGCTCTTCAACGTGATGGCTTTTTCAACTCACAGAAAAAGGAAGACTCGCAGAATAAAGAACCGCAGCCACACTCAATACAAATCGGCAATCACAAAATCACCAATCAATTCCCAGCAGCAATTGCAGTTATCCTTCGCAAGTTGAAAATTTAGCGGTTTGTAGTGCTGATGGCGAGTAAGGAACAACATAGACGTTCACGAACATGTTGAACTGTCTCGACCTCGTAGAGAAAAGCAAATAGCAGACACATGCAATAATAAAGCACAATAATAGCAACCACAATTCCAGCCACCAATTCCAAGCGACATTTCAGCTATCTTGGACCGATTCCGCCGTCATTTTGAGCCGTCTCCAAACAGCAGGCCGCGAGAGCCCGTCGCAAACTGAAACTCGAACCTTGGAAGGCGGCGACCCGTGAGTGTTGGTGGCAGTGGGGAGGCGGGCTGCAACAGGTGAGAAAGGGTGGCGGAGAGAGGGAGGCAGAAGACAACATCCCATCGTCGCAAATTACGATTCCCGTTCGTGAAGGAGTTGGCGAAACGAAATGGAACGTAAGAGACCGGACGGCCGAGGGTTACCAGACCGATTCCACTTGTTGATTCCACAGGGTGGGGAAGTTGCTTCTGGCATCAATAGTCACGATTTAGAAGGGGAAAAAAAGGGCATTTCCTATTCGGTCGTCCCTCCCTTTAATTTCCCCGCTTTCCGGAAACCGGAAGAGGGGTGTAATTAATACCATTTACTTCTCCACCACATCGTAAATAGTGACCCTAAGCTTATTTGCTTTTCAGGTATCGTGACGCAGATGCATGTTGGCTCCACGAACTCCATTCGTGGGAATCAAATCAAATGTATATTGAATTTGGGCATTTGAGAGAAATAAACAAGAGGTTTATTGTGCTTTTTACGTCGTCTTGGGCAGGTGCGTACTTGGTAGTTTTGTTTACTTCGGCGCGCTTTTCAATATTCATTCGAAACCAAAACGAGCAATTGTCCACGTTATTAATGTTTCCCATTTGGGGAATGAGGTCCAAATGGGTTACAGAAAACAGACGAATTCTGTATTAAATCTTTAAAAAAAAAATATTATCTACACTTTTCTTGTAAAATGCACAAATAATTAATTCAGTCATTCTACAGGTGTGTCGTAACTCGAAGCTCAGTACATCATTTACACACCCCGAGCTTTAAAAAAAAAGATGGACAAAGGATCGCATTACCAGGTTATATGAGAGGACCCTTAAAGTAAAATAAGAATTTTATTCTAAAAACTTAATATTCATCTGCAACCAATAAATTACTTTTTGGACACATGTGCGAACATTTTATAAATACAATAAAGAATATCTCCTTTCTTTGAAATTAAAAAACAGAATGCATATTACACAAAAACTCAGTATGAACAAACGTTGTTGTTGTTGTCGTGCGAGCCATATATGGCACAATTGGGGGTGCCATTGCCCGGAGGGTTGGACTTCTTCATACATGACACATCCGTTTTACAGGAAGGTCCCTTTCACACATCCATTCACTCACACATATCGTAATTTAGATCCCAATCAGAGGCCTATAACCCCCTGATCAGGTACCCCAAGAGGTACTGATTTGGTATGGGAACATGGGGGACTTTGTCACCACGACCTATTTAACATGCCCCAGCCACCATTAGCGAACACGACGGTCATTAGCCAGGTCCAAGCGCCGATCTCGTAACCATCAGAATTGCAGGCTCCGCCGAGGACAGAACCCACATGAACAAACGTTTTATAACAAATACAATAAAGGATTTGTCCTCTTTTAAACTTGGAAAGCAGATACACACAAAGTCGGTTTCGATCTTGGAACCCTTTCTATGAGAAGGAAGAGTGGGTTTGTCAACTGCGCTGATATATGAATTGTATGCGGAGCAAGTTCGAGATCTGTAACTTACCCTGCATGTATTTCTATCACTCTGTTATCCAATTTTTGCGCAGGTCACTCACTTGACGTTGTCAGTCTTGTATTAGACGCATCTTGGATAAATATGGCTCTTGTGCCACAAAACCCAACCAACCTCTATGTGAGGGCCTTGGTTTCTTTTAACCCAGTCCCGGTCAGATGAACTTAAATTGGCTGATTCGGTTGCTTTATGACGCAAGGGTCATATTTGGCTAAGCTGCGCCAAACAAGTAAATAGACATCATGGAAAGTTTTACTGACACAGAAGAGAAATTCAACCAGGGAGGAGTACAAACTAGGGATGCGACATCGATAGCAAAACATCGATGTTTTGAAACATCGATGTTCAAAATTAAAACATCGATGTTGATAATACATCGACCCAAAACCATCGATGTTTTTAAAATTCAGTGTATTTAAACTTTTTCCCCATTTCTCAAAACTGGTTTAGCAACTTGTGATGCTACATCGACATCAAAACATCGATGTTTTGAAACTTTGATGTTCAAAATTAAAACATCGATGTTGATAATACATCGCCCCAAAACCATCGATGTTTTTAAAATTCAGTGTATTTAAACTTTTTTTCCCATTTTTAAAAACTGGTTTAGCAACTATTGATGCGACATCGACAGCAAAACATCGATGTCCAAAATTAAAACATCGGTGTTGACAATACATCGCCTCCAAATCATCGATGTTTTTAAAGTTCAGTGTATTTAAACTTTTTTTTCCCCATTTCTTAAAACTGGTTTAGCAACTAGTGATGCGACATCGGCTCCAATAGATCGATGCTTTTTTTTTCTGAAACATCAATGTTTAGAAGAATCGATGTCGCATCTCTACTCTTCCGACTCTTCATCCTTGGTCACTTTGGTCTAAAAGTATGTTCAATTTGCTGATTATGAAAATTATGCTACTTGGTAATTTTTAAATTTTTTATAACGGTACTTTTTTCATTTAAAAATAAAACATCGACAACGTAAAAACATCGACAAGTACAAACATCGATGTTACAAAAACATCGACAAGTATAAACATCGATGTTACAAAAACATCGACCCCGATACATCGATGTTTTTAAAAAAAAAACATCGATGTTTTGAAAACATCGACATTGATGTCGCATCCCTAGTTCAAACATGCACCTACAACTCGTAGAAAACTATCGCAGTGCGTTGGACATTAAGGAACGGAATTGAGAACAATTAGGTTTGGTTTGTCGTTTTACGGACATCCTCCGCTGCACGAGAACAATTGGGAGGGAGGATTTGCAAGGAAATGAAAATCGGATTTTCCGCGCCCAGATCAAAGGGCGGCGAAGAAAGCGAAGGGCGTCAAAGCTAATCACACCTCTCTCCACATCCTCACTCCTTAAGAACCATAGGTCAAATATGAAAAATACATTAAACGATAAATATTAACAGCCGTTTGTGGCCGAGCCGTGCGAATTTTTTAAAGGATGGTTGGCTTTTATCAGGGGTGAAAACAGTCAAAATGTAAAAGAGAGGAAAATGTAAGCAACGTTACTACAAAAATAGCTGAATAAGAATACATATTTGTGTACTAATGTGTGTACAGAACAGAGTGAAGCCAGAAATTTTTTCAGGGGGGGGAGGCATATTTAGTCTCATGAAGCCCTATAAAGTCCACTGAAAACAAAATTTGTCTTTGGAAGTAGGGAGGTTGACCCATAACCTCCCATAGCTGTGCCACTAGTATAGAATGTGTTTATGATAAGCATGTATTCTTGCCTATTATTTAGCTTTATAAGCTCTATAAAGTCCACTGAAAACAATGAAATTTTGTCTTTGGAAAGGGGAGGCTTTAAGCCATAACCCTTTCATTGTGGCTGCACCACTGGTACATAATATGAATTTATGACAAGTATGTATTTCATGTATGTAATTCAAAGGCACTTATTCAATTTTTCTTTAGCATCTTTTCAAACATATTCTTTATTGTTAGGATATTCACACTTTCCTTATTATTTTTTTTACATTTATTCTTTGTGGCTGTAATTCTATAATATTATTTAATTCTAAAGAAAAAATTGTTGAAAAAACAAAACTTCTCAAAAGAAAAGAAAGCGGAAATCCGTGTAAACGCGGAAGATTTTCACCCCTGTTTTATACCCATGCGAAAGACAAGTACTAAACATATCCATATAGTTTTAGGCACAGAAGAGAAAAATACACCCAGGGTAAGTAACCGATATCAAATCTACGTCACCTGCAACTCAGTTTGCTGGCGCAATTAGGCAATAAATCCCCGAAGTTAAAAAAAATATATAAAAAAAATCAACCATGCGGTTCAAACGTTCAAGGCGCGGTTTATTTAAGATACCAGATGTTTTTTAACCATAAATACTTTAACACATTCGCTACCAGTCACGTTAGGATGTGTTACTAGTTATTGCCCCGCCGTAGAAATGGGTTTTTCCCAGAAAAGCCGACTTACTTTTTATAACAAATATGATTGAAAAGTGCGCCAATACCAGAATAGATAGGCGAAAGCTCAGACAACAAATTTCGCATTTTCGCCACACACACACATTTGTTAGAGGCTTATTAGAAACCACATACTTTACAACTAGCTTCTAACCTTTACTCCACGCCAACACCTAACATATAATGCCAATTGCAGCGAAAAATAAATGTTGAAATATGTCGTCCCGCGCGAACGCGTGACAGGCTACTGAAACATCACTCCACATCACGCGCTGTAACGGGATTCCCGCGTCTTTAGCGTTAGATCAGCAGCGAATATGTTAACAAAACATTTACAAATCTCCCAAATAATTAAATTAAGAACAAAATGTACTCACACCACGCACAAAGATACTCGAGTTCTTATACTTCAATTTAACCATCCTTTAACTCATTAAGATTTTAGTTTAAACGAATGGGAAGCTGATGTGATTATTAGTCGGCTTACTTGCCTGATAACGGTGCTATAATTTTGGTAGTTGAGTTAACGTCGCTTTGGAGTAACACAACGGGGGTTATTGGTGACAGTCCGGGATCAACCCAGAAGGGAAAGATGCAAGGACAACACGTAATTTTGAACCACGGTCAGATGTCGAGGTCAACACTTGAACTGGCATCCAATATTCCAAACTTCCCCATCACGCTAACGTGGACAATTGAGGTAACGATAGATTTAACGTGCGCTCCTCCGCACACATAAACGACGGTCTTTGGTTAGATTGAGTTTCGAACTCGCAAATCCGCGACTGTGCCAACTGGATACAGTTGGCTGAACTAAGAAGTAATTTTGTTTTTAATCAAGGAAAGAATAGTCTGCCATCAAGTAATAAAAACAGGCTATGCTTCCCTCATTCGTGTGTGAAAAAAGGCCATCAATCAAGAATAAACACTTCGAAAGCATATCATTGAGACAGTTCAAACAAGCAACAACAGCTTTTAGAATTGAATTGTAAGTAGTCTTTAAATTCAGACATCCGTGATGCGGCTTTTTTATACCAAGACCCAATCTACTTTCAAATTACGAATACCAACATCATAGCCTCACATCTAATCGGATGGCTTCCGGGGTTCATTAAAGCACCATTCGGCTATCCAGATGAACTATTTTCGGAATCTATGGTAAACAAATGCATAAAAAATCGTCTCGTAATCAGATTCTAGATTTAAATTAAGTCTTAGATAAAAACAAACATCAATTTAATTCTAAATGTGTGTGACCAAGCTTTTAAACTATTTACAAATAGCCATGCTTTCTTTTTCAAATCGCAATCAAATACTGTAATAGCATCGCCTAACAGAGGTATCCCGAACAACAAGGTTTCCCAAACTGTGTCTCAAGTCCTTGGGGTAGGTTGGAGTTTTATTGCCATATGGAGTCATATTTGGCCATTCTGAGCCAGACACAAGACATACAATGTCAAGTAATTGACCGACACACAGAAGGAAACTTATTGACGCAGAGGAGAGAAATGAATCCAGGATGGGATCTAACTGCAACCTCTCTTGGAGTCGCCTATCATGGTCACGGGTATAGCGGGAATAAAGAAAAAAATTAAACTCAATGTACTATAAGCAAACTCACACGTCCGATTAAGCTTCTTTACTATCTTTTAGACCTTGCGTTGCTCGCGAAAACATACTTTTTTCGATTCATCATAAATAATTGAGTTTTTTTATATTGTAGTATAAAATTGATACAGTTTAAAGATAATTGTATGGCTTTTAAAAAACAACAGTCATATTTGTAATTAAAAATATTTGTTTATATAAAACCTCACAAAACTTATACATAATTTCTTCGTTTTGGAATTTACCCACTTAACCTTCCCTCAAGTTAAAAAAAAAAACTAATAAACGTAGAGTTAAGAAATTTTGTATTGTTATTCTAAAAGTAGATCTTAGTTCTCTGAACTATGGATTTGTGTGTGAGAGCTATAGTTTTTTATTTATAGATTCATACATAACTAAAACATTTTCAAAGTTGACTTATTTTAATACTTTTAATTTTTATAAATATTTGTACTTCAAATATCACAAATTCCTTAGTTCACAGAATTAAGACATTCATTTGCTTCAATTTGGTGCAAACATTTGGGTTTTACAGTGCATCTTTCAAAAGTTATCTTGTGGGAAAGTTAAGTGGGTAAATTTCAAAACGAAGAAGTTGTGTATAATTTTTGCTAGGTTTTATATAAAAAAAATATTTTTAATTACAAATATGACTGCTGTTTTTTAAAAGTCATACAATTATCTGTAAACTGTATCAATTTTATACTACAATATACAAAACTCAATTATTTATGATGAATCGAAAAAAGTATGTTTTCGCGAGCAACGCAAGGTCTAAAAGGTACTAACTCCCCTTGCAAAGTTACTCTAAAAACGCGAAAATAAATCGAAAGAAGGTTATGCAGCCAAAGCCACGGGAGTAACACAACTGGCTACAGACGACAATCAGGAATCAGTTCCTAAGGGAAAGATCCAAGGACATCTCTTGATTTTGAACTGCGGTCAGATAACAAGGTCACCACATGAGCTGCCGTTCCAATACTCCAAACTTCCACGTCAACGCGAGGATACTCGATGACACGGCAGATTTAACGTGCATCAACCCCCGTGTTCATGACTGTAGTTGAACCTAGTTTCGACCCTCCAGTTGTTAATCCGTTACTTTTCCAACTGGGTTACCGCAGTTCCGAAAATAAATCAAATGAAGAGTTTTAACAAAGTAGGACATTCATGCATTTGTTTAGCCGTGATGAACAAACTGTATACATGGTTAATGGTGCCTGTCATGATCCACGACTTTCTTCGTAGCAAATTCTTCTCCCCAACCCCCATGCTTCCTACCGAAGCTAGCATCCAGTTCAGATACTATGCGCGGTGGGTCATTGCGCATGGTCTAACATTCCGTACTCATTAGCTACAAACAAGCTAAAGAGTTTTTTTTTTTTTTGTAATTTTTTTTAATCAACGTCGAACAAGAGCAACACAACGGGCTATTGACGATCAA
The DNA here is from genome assembly GCA_947359465.1 of Metellina segmentata. Taxonomy (NCBI): domain Eukaryota; kingdom Metazoa; phylum Arthropoda; class Arachnida; order Araneae; family Tetragnathidae; genus Metellina; species Metellina segmentata. Next base: position 44,328,476 of record OX375882.1, on the reverse strand, counting down.
CCGAAATCAATTCCCCCAAGGGGAAAATCCGAAGACAACACCACGTAATTTTGAACCACGGTAAGATGACGAGACAACACCTAAGCTGCCACCCCACTCTCCAAACCCCCACACCAACCTAACGTGAGGACTTTCGGCCACGACAGGTTTAAGGTGCACCAGCTGCATCTACACCATACGCTTACAAACATCCATGCACTGACCCGGATTCGAACCAGGAACCTTCCGATCTAGAGGTTAACACCTTAACCACCAGACCGGTTGGTCGGACAGCTTTTTGGATGATTAAAATGCAGAATTTCAAATGTTGCGCCCGATTGCATCCTTCGGGCTCCTTCGAACTCTTCTGGTGGTTGTATTGACGAGGTATCGCTTATCTTTAGCAAAATTGACCACATGTTGATGGACGAGATATCTCGTCATTAGAAAAATATGATCAGATAACTCGTCACTAGCACAATTGGTCAAATCGGGATTGATGAAAAATCGCATCGAAACGAGTTGGAAGGTAAACTTAAGTCTCAAACGTATTTGTCCAGGGTGGTAAGAAAATCCTCGAAAACAATTTCCCTGATAGGGTCACAAAAATTTCCCTGATTTTACAATTATCTTAATAAATATTGTGATCCGCGTTTGATATTGATGTACAGTATCCACGCATTATTTTGAAATATTTAGGATCAGATGGGGTAAAAGGATAATTCTCCGTAAATATTTTGTATTTTTACTCTTAATTGTTATATTTTAATATGATATTTTAATTGTTATTTATACGCGTTGGAACTCGTACAATAGCAATTGAAAAAAACTGGAGAGAAAAAATACAAAATATTTCGATAATGAACTCATTACATCCGACCCTACATTATCATGCTATGCATCGAAATCAAATGCAAATATACTTAAAAAATTGTACAAAAATGCAATTGCAAGCAAAAAATATTAATTTAATGCACAAAAATAACATTAATAGTTACACAAATTTCAAATTGTATACTACAAGTTGTATCGCCGGCCTTACGGTGACGAGACGCGGAAACGGTGGCGACGGTATTCGCGGAATTAAAAAATTACGACGCAGTGCTCTTTATTCGAAGTACAATTTCGGCGAATACGATTCATTCGATTCTCAAAAGAACAAAAAGTCACGCATCTCTAAGTAGGACAAACGATAATAGTAGCCGTTTGAGTTATCAAATTTTTTTTTTTTTTTTTTGTGCAATTTGGAAATTTTCCCCGAGTTTTTCCAGAATTAAAAAGCTTCCCGATTTCCCAGATTTTGTTACCACCCCGTTGTACTATATTGTTTGCTGAAAAGTTACCGATATCGTATTATGATGGTGTCTGAAGCTAGCATACTATATTTTGCTTTGTATACAATCTTGGCGTCTTCTGTTATCAATGTTACGCTACTCTAGTTATTCAGGACAACAAAATCTTCAGTCCTAGAGTCTAAATTAATTTGATCACTCGAAAAAAAAACCCGTCATTCCTATCTTAATTAAATGAAATCTGCGCGACTTCCTTTCACATCTCCCAGCTCCGGAAACTTAATAAAATGATTTACACCCCTCGATTCATTCAGTTTTGAATTATTGTCCCCAAATTGGAGTTTTATGTGCCACTAAAGAAGGAAAAGTTGGATGGGCAAGGTCACTCAGACGTGAGAAGTCTCTACCTCAAAATAAAATTTCAACAGCGCCAACGTGACGATAAGTTGCCAGATGCTGTGAGCCAGGCCTTCTCTTTTCTGGTCAGATTAAAAACAAGGGAAAAAAGACAAGACGAAAAGTGTAGGAAAGAAGAGATGGATATGAGAAAAGAGGTTCACCCACCTAGCCGACGCCAGTCGACCTGTAAGGTCGAGTCTACTTCTTCGGGATCATTGAGGGGTGGTGGCCAGTACCTGTGGGCAAACCAGCTCCAGGAACACCTTTATTCTTGGCGTGGTCTGCCTGACAACGATCTGCTGTCGGATGACAAGTTTTTGTTTCGTTTTCATGACTTGTGTAACGTATGTAGTTTTCCCGAGCACATATTTTTCGGTGATCTGAAACCAGGTCACACACCATACATTTCGCTTTTTTAGTGCTACCGAATAACAGAACAATTGTATTCTGAAGATCTTTTTCAACTATTTTTATTAGTGCTTTCCCAACTGAATACTCATCACGTATCTCCGTATAGTCTCTTTTAGACGAATGTGAATAGAACAGTCTAGATTCTGGACCTCATTACAATGATAAATTAATATTGCAAACTATGCGTTACATTAATACGTGAAGCTTTTGTTTTTAAAATACCAATTTTTACAAGGATTTGTAGAACACCCAATTCGATGTATTTATCTTCAAAAACACATAAAAAATAATGTATGTGTATTCTCTACAAAATCTATACCGTTTGACCAATCCACACCAAATTTGGTACACTAAAACAAAAGAGTACTGCGGAAAACATAGGCTATTTCTTTCATGTCTTGAGACCTATTTAAAGCCATGAAGATTGGCACACAGGTAGCCCTAAAAGTGCCCCTCGAAGCCCCAATTTTGAAATCTAAAGTTTGTTTTCCTGCAATAAATGGACATAGACAAGAAAACACGTTCTACAGGGTTTATGTATTTGAGTTAACACAGGGAAATGTCACGGTAGGAAACACATTCTACAGGGTTCGTGTATTTGAATTAACACAGGAAAAAGTCGCGGTCCTATTTGAAACCCGAGCAACGCAGGGTTATTTAGCTAGAGGAAGATAAAAATCCACAAAGATTCATTTCAACAATTACTCATTAGAGTTCATAGGTTTGTCCCGTCTAAATAGTGGAACATATTTCGATCCCCTAGATAATTAACAAAGAATTCTGTTTAAACCTCCAAGTGCTTTGGACGAGATATCTCGTCAATAAAGATCTGACCAACTTCGCTTTGAGCGAGATAACTCGTCGTTTTTTCCTGTGGAAGACCATCAGGATCTGGTCTGTTTTGCTAATGACGAGATACCTCGTTTAGAGCAACCACCAGGAGGGTTAAAAAGCACTTTGGGTTCAAACCCTTAAAACCTTTTGTATATCTCACAAGTGAATCAAATTCAAAGCTCTATTGCCTTTTATTTCTATGTCAGCGAAATTTGAAGGAAAAAAAACTTTTTTAAATAAGTTCCATTAAAGTAAGTTCCATTCTAAATAAGCTGTAATAATCCTTTTTCAAATAAGTTCTATTAAAGTAAGTTCCATTCCAAATAAGCTTTAATAAGCTTTTTTTTACTAAGTTCCATTCCAAATAAGCTTTAACAATCCTTTTTTAAATAAGTTCCATAAAAGTAAGTTTCATTCCAAATAAGCTTTAATAAACAGTTTTTAAATAAGTTCCATTAAAGTAAGTTCCATTCTAAATAAGCTTTAATAATCATTTTTCAAATAAGTTCTATTAAAGTAAGTTCCATTCCAATTAAGCTTTAATAATCATTTTTTTAATAAGTTCCATTCCAAATAAGCTTTAATAATCCTTTTTTAAATAAGTTCCATTAAAGTAAGTTCCATTCCAAATAAGCTTTAATAATCCTTTTTTAAATAAGTTCCATTCCAAATAAGCTTTAATAATCCTTTTTTAAATAAGTTCCATTAAAGTAAGTTTCCTTCCAAATAAGCTTTAATAGTCCTTTTTTAAATTTGATCCATTAAAGTTTCATTCCAAATAAGCTTTAATAATCATTTTTTAAATAAGTTCCATTAAAGTAAGTTTCACATTCCAAATAAGCTTTAATAATCTTTTTAAAATAAGTTCCATTAAAGTAAGTTCCATTCCAAATAAGCTTTAATAATCCTTTTTTAAATGAGTTCCATTAAAGTAAGTTCCATTCGAATTAAGCTTTAATAATCATTTTTTTAAAGTCTCAGTTGTCACATGATCTACGGGGACTTCGTGGCTCAGTGGGTATGTCCACTGTTCTGGCAAACTTCGAGTTGTAGGCGGCGCAGGTTTGATTTCTGTCAGGTGCATTTCTCTTCTGTGTCAGAAAAACTTTCATTGTGGATATGTGTATTTCTTGATATTGTGTCTTGTGCAGCAAGGCCAAAATAGGGCTCTTGGCTCTGACAACTTTCCAACTCCTTTTGCGCAATCCTAAGCTGGCGTGGCTTGTCCTTGCGCCATCAAATTCAAAATCCAATCCCGTCTTACGAAGTTTCAAGAGTTAAAACAATTAGTTAAATTTCGCTCATCAAATGCCGCTCACCCGGACGCAGACAACGATTCGCCTTCGCTCTTGAACTTAATTTCAAGTACTTAATCACAAGGACAAGGCCGCTTCGTCCATGCGATAATTCACGCTCTCCGCGCAGATGCACATTCCAGAGCCTCGGAGATCCAGCAAACAGAATGGGCGAATCAAGATCAAGTACTGACGCAAAAATACTGCTGGTTGTTCAAAACGTACGCACCAATGAGTTGTTAAAAGTTGCTTGGTAAATCACAATAAAATATATCTCATTTACAAAAATTAAGAAAAAAACCCTAATTTTAAGCAGAAGTAAAACGAATTAATATTCTACAAAGTTATTTCACGTTATTAATTTTAAAAAGAGGTAGGTAGCAACAGTTGGTACGCAGGGGTTGGAGCTAGTGGGCTTCAACCACCCCAAAGCAAGAGAAAAATTAAGTGTTCCTCCACTGCGAAATTTACGGAAATGCGGAGAGAAATATACCATATTTTAAGTTATCACACTATTATATATTTCAGTAGATAATATTTAATACACAGTTGGTAAGGTAACTTTAATCCACGTCGTAGTAGAATAACACAACGGGCTATTGTCGACGGTCCGGGATCAATCCTTTGAAAGAAAAATCCGACAATACGCAGTTGGAAGTAGGTTGGTAGATTTCGGGTTTATGGCGCAAGGGTCATACTTGGCCGAGCTGAGCCAAACACAAGAAATACAACAAAATGAGTGATGAAGAAAATAGAAAAGTAGAAGGTTAGACGAGAGTTAGAATGAAAAGATCACTCGGGGTTGTGGATGCCCGTACACACCTAGTGGATTCAGTTAAGAGGAATGATCATGGTAACTTGGTAATTTTTAAATTAACGTCGGAAGAGACCAACACAACGGGCTATTGACGACGATCCGAGATCAATCCAATGAGGAAAGATCTGAGGACAACACCACGTAATTTGAACCACGGTGAGATGACGAGTCAACACATGAGTAGGCACGCCACTCAACAAACTTCCACGCCAACCCAATGTAAGGACTTTCGGCCACGACAGATTTAAGGGCACTACACCATACGCTTACAGACATCCATGCACTGACCCGGATTCGAACCAGGAATCTTCCTATCTAGAGGCTAACACTTTAACCACCAGACCGGTTGGTCGGCAAGACGAATGATCATGTGTTTATGTGTGTGAAGAAAAAAGAAATTGTTGAAAATTGAAATGTTTTCGGTACTTTTTTAATCTTTCCTTTTGTCGTGTTTAAATTAAACTAATCGTGCCTTGGCGATAGTCCTTACAATCAATACCGACTCTTGTCAGACCGTACATCAATAAGTAGATTGGAGGTCTGGATAAATGTAGGCCGCGTGGCACCGAGGTCTTTAATTTAGGAGTGACATTGGCAATAAAGAATTGACCAGAGTGCACTGGAAGTTTTTTGGTTCATTCTAAATTGAATTGACAGTCCAATATTTACATGACAAGATTTACAAAAAGAAAAGAAACTCACTAACTTTGATAAAAACCTAAGCCTGTCTTCTCACGTTAAAGTAATATTCAGTTTGGTTACATTCCACTATCGGTCGACGGTGGATTCACCAATTGGTTCGTCTGTTGGGTTTTTTTATGGAGCAAACGGCCCGATCTGGCCAAGCAATATTTCAGTGACACAGAAGAGAGAAATATGGGGTAGTTACAGGATTGACACATTGAAAGTATGCGATATATTGAGCTCAAAATGAGATACTCTATTGTATCCATATTTCTAAAAGAGAAATGCCTTTTCCAACGACAAAATTTGGAGTAAAAAAAATTACAGCTGCATGGATTTGGGTTAAATGGCACAAGGTCCTAAAGAGTACAGGCTTCAATAGTTGCACGGATTTCTGTATTATGAATGACGTTTCAAGCTGATCCTTTCCCAAGAGCATGCGCTTGTCTAATCATCTTACAACAGTAAGATAATTCTGTGCTCAGATGGCAAAATTTTTTAAGTCACTATTTTTAATTTTTCGTGGCAGCAATTTTAAGATTCAAGATTTAACATGAGGTTCTGTGGTTTTTGATTTTTTGAAATTTCCCCACCTTTGTTTTTTCAAAAACTGAAAGAAAAAGACTTACAACATTTTGCCACCTTCTAAACATTAACAACCCAGAATCTATTTCTAAACATTAACAAACCAGACTCTATTTCTAAACATTAACAAACCAGACTCCATTTCTAAACATTAACAAACCAGACTCCATTTCTAGACATTACCAAACCAGACTCCATTTCTAAACATTAACAAACCAGACTCCATTTCTAAACATTAACAAACCAGACTCCATTTCTAAACATTAACAAACCAGACTCCATTTCTAGACATTACCAAACCAGACTCCATTTCTAAACATTAACAAACCAGACTCCATTTCTAGACATTACCAAACCAGACTCCATTTCTAAACATTAACAAACCAGACTCCATTTCTAAACATTAACAAACCAGACTCCATTTCTAAACATTAACAAACCAGACTCTATTTCTAAACATTAACAAACCAGACTCCATTTCTAAACATTAACAAACCAGACTCCATTTCTAAACATTAACAAACCAGACTCCATTTCTAGACATTACCAAACCAGACTCCATTTCTAGACATTACCAAACCAGACTCCATTTCTAAACATTAAGAAACCAGACTCCATTTCTAGACATTACCAAACCAGACTCCATTTCTAAACATTAACAAACCAGACTCCATTTCTAGACATTACCAAACCAGACTCCATTTCTAAACATTAACAAACCAGACTCCATTTCTAGACATTACCAAACCAGACTCCATTTCTAGACATTACCAAACCAGACTCCATTTCTAGACATTACCAAACCAGACTCCATTTCTAAACATTAAGAAACCAGACTCCATGATGGGACTAACTCAATTTTTTGGGAAAAGTGACTTACAACATTTTGCCATCTGAGCACAGAATTATACTGGTAATGATGACACTATTTATAGGAAATGTAAATACACATCGCCATTCTGTCCATTAATTTCCACACCAGACACTCTGTCTGCTGCTGAGTTCTTTTCAATTACCTAACTACACGAAACAGTCCAGAACCTCCACCTCTACAAATAGTTCAGAGACATCATCCACGCCAGGTATCCCTATTCATGTATCATCCATAATTAAAAGTTTCGTCGCACGCCTATTGAAAAACCACCAGACTACAAATTGTACTAATTTCAGTCATGTACTGCCACGCCCGAACCCCTTCCTTCATTGGGACTGAAATATCAATTACGACCCATTCATTCTGCCACGTAAAAGCGACAAGGCAAACACAGAAACACGCACATTTCATTCTCGGGGATTGCGACTTAAACGTCCCGAAAATTCGTCCATCGAGAACCAGCTGTGCGGAAACACCCCCACCGAGCGTGCTGGAGAGTCATTCCCCGGGTGGTTTACCATCAGACCCCCCGACCCTCGCAAACCACCTGGCCACAGATTGGAATATTAAATATCGTGTTTCACGGTTAAACCCACAATTACTCTCCTCCGCTGCACCATCAAATGACAGAAGAGGGTCCTCCCCGTTAAGAGTCGTCAGAGGTCCGCCAACCAAGACCGGGTCTTTCGAGCGCGTTAAGTAAACAAAGAACCACAAAAGCAGCCCGCATGCTGACCGCGCACGCGCCAGTATGACACGAGTGAATACGCACGCGTGAACATTCGAACGCGTCAGCAAGTTCCCCTTCTTGGAGCCTCTCGGATGCGGGACACTACCTTTCGAAAACGGAACTCTCATGAGTACTCTTTAGTGAGAGCGCCCCTTTATGCTCCCTTGTCGGAAGTAACGCTATTGGAAGAGCGCGTTTTGTGTTTCAACTTATGTTAACCTATATTTCATAAAAAAAAAAAAAGTTACACCGGAAAATTTGACGTTCAAGGTCGTCATATCGCACCCCGGAAAGAAAAGTGACACAAGTCAAAAAATAAAAAATTTTATGTGATGTCATTGCAAAATATGTATCAGGCACCCCAGCGTGTTATATTACTATTCTATGGAACAGAGGTTCCTAATGTGTGTGCCGCGACACCCTGGGGTGCCACGTAGATATATTAGGGGTGCCGCGAAGTGCCCATGAAGCAGTTGCTGTTATAAGGAGCAAATATGTATTTGAGCCTGTAGTCAGCATCTTTGGCCAAGTAGATATTTTTGAGAAAGGGGTCATTCTATGTGAAATTATCAAAACTAAATAACATTTTGGCCATGTCATGGCAGAATTTCATGAAATTTGGTATAGGGGGGTTTAGTTTATGCATATATAACGGCATCCTAAATAAGTTTCTAGCATTTTATAGACTTGCAACTTTGAAGAGCAGTTGTGAAATCACTTGATGTTGCAAGATCTGTTTCTCGAGCCGCGGTAGCTCAGTCAGTAGAGCGTCGGGCTCGCATCAGAAGGGTTGTGGGTTCTGTCCTCGGCGGAGCCTGCAATTCTGATGATTGCGAGATCGGCGCTTCGACCTGGCTAAAGACCGTCGTGTTCACTAATGGTGACTGGGGCACGTTAAATAGATCGTGGTCACAAAGTCCCCCATGTTCCCATACCAAATCAATACCTCTGGGGGTACCTGATCAAGGGGTTATCGGCCTCCGATTGGGATCTAAATTACGGTATGTGTGTGAATGGATGTATGAAAGGGGCCTTCCTGTAAAACGGATGTGTCATGTATGTCGAGCAACGTCAGACTTCCTAACAATGGGGCTCAATAACATGGAAGGCGCACCCCCTCGCCTCTTGCCGTCTTCGACGGGCCTGGCACTCCTCTGGTCTGCCAGTGTAGGCATGAGAAACAACAACAACAGGAGCAAATATCGTTCGAAAATTAATGTAAAAGAAATGCGAGCAGCTGTATCTTAATTCCCCGATTCGAACAACTGTACAGTGAGCAGCAGGCTCACCTGTCGCTTTAAACACACAAATATACGTACCTTCAAGAGCATGTTGAAGGTAATTTTAATTGTAATAGTTAAATTTTCACCTACACCTATGTTTTCCTATTAAGTACAATTAAAGTATTTGGGGGATTTTTAAATACGTGTTGTATTAATTATGTCTATGTTCTTACCACTTCTCTAATGCATTCTGGTAGGTAGAAAGTCGCAAAACGGGTTATTGGCGACGGTCAGGGATCAATCCCGAAGGGAGAGATCGAGGACACCTCATAATTTTGAACCACGATTTGATGACGAGGTCAAAACCTTAACTGGCATCCCACTCTCCCAACTTTTACACCAAGTCAAAGTGAGGACATTTCAGGTCACGACAGATTTGACGTGGACCAGGCGCCTTTACACCCATGCCCTGACCCGGATTCGAACCAGGAACCTTCCAATCTAGAGGTTAACACCGTAACCACCAAATGGTTGGTCGGTAGAGAACATGATTAAGTACAGCAATATGAAAACATTTTCAAAACGCGAATAGTACCGTTGAAGCCAAACGAAATCTGACGGGATTTGTGGCCAAAGGACGCAAAATGTTTCAACTATAAGTACAGTTCTTTACTCCACGCAATTAATAGCGGCTTATTGGATTCATGTTTAACAACAATAAACGGAAAGTAATTACAATATTTAAAGGGACGATTTTATGACGAAAAAACAATAGCCAATTATATTCACTGAAAACTAGGAAGCAGATGGATTTTGTCCTCTGCCATTTCCGCACATGTAATGGTCATTTGAGGACCAATCTTCCGTTAAACTCCTCATACCCAGTAATAAACTATGGCAGTGAAAAATACAGAGAAAAATGAAGGTTATACACGCACACAATTGACTAGCGCTTATTGCAATCGTGCCTGAAGCTATAAACAGGAAAATAACGTCTGTTTTAAGACGTTAACATGGCATGATTTTTATGCTGAGACAAAATGACCATTTACTTTCATTGAAAATGAAGAAATTAGAAAAAAAACTAGGACTACTTTTTTGCACTATTAAATATACGCTTAATGGATTCATGTTTGACAACAATAAAAAATTAATAACTATATGTAACCCTAACCGGGACGATTTTTATATCGACCAAACAATGACCAATTACATTAATATATACAGAATATAGCGAAACACAATATGAGTTAGATTGTAATCACTTTGAATAACGCCTTAAACTACTTGCATATGTTAACCTTTTGACTACGGCTATAGACATAACAAGAGCGATTCATTCTTGAAGCGATTTTTATAACATTCAAGGTACGACTGATGTACTGGCCGTTGTCTAAATTCTTTCTTGGCGCGATCATGGTACAACTGCTGTACCGGCCGTTGTCTAATTTCTTTCTTGGCGCGATCATGGTACAACTGCTGTACCGGCCGTTGTCTAATTTCTTTCTTGGCGCGATCATGGTACAACTGCTGTACCGGCCGTTGTCTAATTTCTTTCTTGGCGCGATCATGGTACAACTGCTGTACCGGCCGTTGTCTAATTTCTTTCTTGGCGCGATCATGGTACAACTGCTGTACCGGCCGTTGTCTAATTTCTTTCTTGGCGCGATCATGGTACAACTGCTGTACCGGCCGTTGTCTAAATTCTTTCTTGGCGCGATCATGGTACAACTGCTGTACCGATCGTAGTCTAAAAGTTAATGCGAAGCAATATTATCAATCCGGGTCTGCCAGTCAAAACACTTGAAAAAAAGTAGCAATAATAAAAGAAATATTTAATAGTAGCAAACACGTCTCCTCTTAAACCTTACAGTGAAACTTCGATTAGCCGTCACTTTTTTAACCACCAGTCCATTATTACGGAACATTACCTCGAAGAAACAAGAGAATGACTATTTTAAAATTTTAATATGTATGAACGTCTAAAGAGCACAAGTTCATGTAACAATATATACTACACTGTACTTAGTGTAATTTGTATATTTTTTGTTTCTGTAAAATAAAATACATGTATGCAGTGTATTTACAGTTAGCAAAATGCATTTTTTTTTATCATTCGTTCATATGCAATGGTTGGAATTGGGTAGGTGTTTAAAGTTTTTCTGTCATTCGTCTATTCAATTAACCATCATAGTCCCGGTCTCGAACCTATTGGGTAATCGAAGTTTCACTGTATTTTAGTTGCTCAGATGCAAATAAATTGAACTTAAATCATTATGGAAAAGAATAGGTATAAGTTACACCTCACATTCTGGGTACACGTAGATAGAGACCATATCGCACCCCAGCAAGAAAAGTGACACAACTCAAAATTTCAGAATTTGGGAAGAATCAACTTAAAGGACACTATAAAACTTATATTGAAATAGTATAAGCTTCTTTTAAATTTTGGTAAGTATAGTGGTAACATCTATTATATTCTACAGAATAGTAATATAACACGCTGGGGCACCTCCTACATATTTTGCAATGACATAACATCAAAATATTTATTTTTTGACTCGTGTCACTTTTCTTGCCGGGGTGCGATATATTAGCTTAAAACCACGGATGCACAGATCACGGCCAGCGGTCCTCATGCGGCCCTCCGTTGATTTACTACCAGCCCGACTCACCACGAGTTATTTTAACTTTAATTAAGTCACACATATAGTTATTTTAGGTTAAAAGTTTTTTTGCAGGATAATGCATTAAAATGTGCAAGTCTGTAACATGTATATGAGCTAACTTTTTAATCATGAATATTAACAAAACGAAAAACTGGAACCGCTTGACAAAAGAAAACTTAATATCAACTTTGCGCTTGTCTACCACAAAAATCGAACCATATATAAAAGCAATTGTTAAATCAATGCAACATATCAAATTAAATTATTTTTATATTTACTCTTCACTATCTCTTTTTAACAGTATATATTATAAATATGTATGAGAAAATAAATTATGTATGATAGATAACTTTTATGATTTTTGAGCGTCCCTCGCATAAGTCACGGTCCCAACAAGACCTCTGCTCAAGTCGGACAAACATACATGCCTCATCCAGGATTCGATGCAGGAACCTGTCCGTCCACAAGCCAGAATACTGACCACTTGCTGAAATTCCTCTTGATTTCACTTTGAAAACACATCCAAACGCATCATAGAATACAGGCTCTCGTTTAGAAATCAAGATAAAACTGTCTTTTCCAATCGAGCCTTAAGCACGAGACATGGTAATTTGTATTCTGCGTGTCAGCCGGTGAGGGTGCGAAGTCGATGTAGTCTTACGTGGGCATCATACCTAAAAGCTGCTAAACCGTGACAAATAAGTGGCAGATGTGTTTATCAATTCCAAGGATTTATTTCCTTCCTCATAAGAACGTAGGAGTCGGATGGGAATTCAGAGTTCAAATAATCAGTCATGCAGGTTAATCGGTTCTTTGCAGACATCATTCTACCATTAGGGGATTCAGAAAGCACTCTTGAAACAGCACTACTTTCTAGTAGGGACAAATATCAGTTCGGGCAAGGTCAAAGTTCATTCCCGCACATTTATCAGGTCTCAGTCAAAAATAGAGGGCCGCGGTTTCCCGGATGGTGGAGTAGCGGAGTGGCAACCGGAGGGTTGCGAGTTCGAAACTCGATCTAATGGGCTATTGACGACTGTCCGGGACCAATCCCTAAAGGGAAAGATTCGAGGACAACACCACGTAATTTTGAACCACGGTCAGACAATGAGGCAACACGTGAGCTGGCACCCCCCTCTCCAAACATCCACACCAACCGAACGTGAGGACTTTTGGCCACAACATATTTAAGGTGCACCAGCCGCCTCTGCACCACACTTTCACAAACATCCATGCACAGACCCGGATTCGAATCAGGAACCTTCCGATCCAGAAGCTAACACCTTAACCACCAGTCTGGTCCAAAGACCGTGGGTAGGTGGGGCTACAACAAGTAAAATCTTCATCTGACTGAGGTTCAAAATTGCACGGTGCTGTCCTCGGATCTTTCCGTTCTGGATTGATCACGGACTGTCGCCAATAGCCCGTTGCATTGTTCAAGTGTGACGTTAGTTAAAAACAAACAATCAAAAATTGAGCGTCAACAAAAAAACAAACGTCAAAAATTGAACAGTAACTATAAACAATTGTTCCGTATCGAGGTCTATAGGAAGAAACGTTTGTCATTTTCACTGCTTAGTACCCACAGTAGTAAACTTGATTATCCGAGATCCGAAGAACTGAGTGTCCGTGTTATCAGAGTCGAATTTGAGTCTTTCAAGATCTGAATAAAAGTTTAGAACATGAGTGCATCCATTAGTCCAGAGGTGATAAAGTACAGTGGAACAGAAGACAATAAAAGACTTTTTCAAGAGTTTAAAAGATACCTTAATTGTCACAACAGATACATACTGTGACAAAACAAATTAAAGTGTAAGTTATTAGTAATCCTTGCGTCAGGAATATTTCAGTTACAGTAGTAGTAACATGTAGTGTTGTAAACGTTTTATGTATTGGTTTAGTGTTATTACATTCTTGAATTGGTCAATGCCAGGTCGAGAAGAAAATATAGCTGAATGAAGGCTTTTAAAGCAAATGTTCCTTTATTTCATATTGTGTTGACTTGGCGTTTTCTACACCGGCAATGACCTAATTTAAAAACTAAACCAGCGTTTCGTGAATTCATGAAATGAACCATTTTTTTTTTAAACTTTTCAGTACTTGCAAAAAGTAAACGAAACATGAAAACGTAATGTCTTTTTGCAACGAGAATTGTTCCAGACAGAAAGTCTGTGCCTTTCTATTGCCGTAGTAGAGACAAAGCCCATTTTTATAGGGGATTATTGATGCATTCGAGTATGTCACTGGAGCACTTGGCGACAATTGCCTCTCCAGACGTTTATGAGAAAAGAGAAAATAATCCGTCCATCAAAAAGACCTCCCCCAACCTTCCCCACTCAAATAATTGGTCACGGGATTCTAGTGACCCCCAGTACCCAGATTTCCTGTTTGGAGGAAGACAGAACGAACTGGGTGTTTCGAAAATATATAGCCAAATTGTAAAGAGCGGGGGGCCCAAATAAACATTTATAGAGGACATACATACATTCAGGGCGGACAAACATCATTGCCTTATCCCTGGATTCGAACCAGGAATCTTTGAATCCAGGAACAAAATTTTGACCACTGAACAACCTCTGAGCAGCTCGTCCGTTTCCGTTCGCAGCCCTATGCATCAGATGCATATCTGTGAACTGTATTCGTGTAGCGATGCATGCCCTTGAAAATCCGTGCAGGGGTAATGACGGCTCTACCAAAAAGCGGCATTTCCGGACACACATCCTTTGACAAAAATGTTTATTTCAGACCCCTCTCACACCCTTTATAATTTAGCCAGATATACTCGCAGATCAGCTATAAAAATTTAGGAAAATTAGAGAAGCAATACAACTTTACAAGCCAAAAAACAGATAAGCGGTAAACAAAATATCAATATCCACATCATCTCTACTATTATAAAAGAAAGTCTGTCTGTGAGAGGTGTCCAGACGCATCTATAGCACTTACATTAATCCTGTTAAAACGAGAACCTTGACAGATTTCGTCCAGAAAGGCACCGAAACGTTCGAACAAAGATCCGACGCGGCAAGCATTTTTACAAGAGCCCCTTCAACTTAACAACGCTGAAGTAGCGTCCACGCGAAGACTCGAGCGCACTAGAATTGGGAAAAGACGCTCGATCTACTTTTATCTGATCGGGGCTCGAAGCAATATCAATGAACTCGGCCACAGTGGGATTTCGAAGGCTTTTCCAACGGGATAACAGAACGTGTATATCAAAAAGGGAAAACGGAATTGAAAGAACAGAAAGACTCACCTGGCCTGTCCAGCAATTGCACCGCGGTGGCCGGGAAATAGCCGCTCTGGGAGGTGTAGTTGGGATGGAAGACGATACCACGCCAGCGACCATCAGCTCTCTGCTCTAAAACCTATTTAAAAATAAATTCACAATTGCTTATTCCACGTATATAAACATACACAAAATCTGTGCTCAGATAGCAAAATGTTATAAGTCACTTTTTAAAATTTTTCGTGACAGCAATTTTAAGATTCAAGATGTGGTTCTGTAGTTTTTGAATTGTATTACATTTTTCCACCCTTGTTTTCTCATAAACTGGAAGAGAAAGACTTACGATATTTTGCCACCTTCTAAACATTAACAAACCAGACTCCAGGATTGGAACTATACAATTTTTTGGGAAAAGTGACTTATAACATTTTGCCATCTGAGCACAAAAATTAAATAAAACATTGAAGTCATACTTCATACATTCATGAAGTCATCATTATGAAGGCAATAAATCATCATACCAGATAAATCATAAAGTCATACTTCATACATTCATGAAGTCATCATTATGAAGGCAATTTATCATCATAGAAGATAAATCATAAAGTCATACTCTTGTGAAGACAATAAATTATCATAGAAGATAAATCATGAAGTCATACTCTTATGAAGACATCGACTTCATAGTCTGAAAAGTGTGTCTCAGAAACTTCAATGGGAGATATCCTTAACAATACTCTACACCCCCTACCACATGAATGACCCGGCTCGGAGAATAGACCGATTACACAGCCAGAACTAAAGGGTATCTAGTCTCTGCAAAGATTCATGTTCCCTCTCCTGTATTAAAATCTGAAGACATCGAAAAGAAACAGCAGAGAACACTGAAACCAATCAATGTGTAGTAGAAGGATCCACGAATCCAACCTTTTATATGATCACAGTAGGATATTTTCACAAATCCACTCAACAGATTGAGTTTTTTTTTTTTTTAAATTTTCGATGATTTAATTTTTATGCTGCTATGTATGGGGTGGGCAGCTGAAAAATATGTTTCTGTAAGCTCTCTTCGGTATACACACACAAAATACCAGTCGCGTTCGAATTACGTATAGCAAATACATTTCGTCGCAGAAACATTACGCCATCTACTTAGGTCAGGGCTCGAAATACCCGGGTGCACTGTGCACATGAAAATAAAATTGTGCACCTAAATTTTCCCGCGTGTACGCAGTGCACCTAACGTTAAAAAAAAAGGGGGAGAAACGTGTTTTATATTATTTTGATGTTTGAACAAAATATTAATATCGTCCTCTCTCGCTCTAAAGGAACGTAATTAAAATTCCTAAATACGCACTATACGAAAACAAAATCGCTGGGCCGTAACGGGTTTATACAGGAGGGAGGTTTACTTACGACCATCTCACGGGTGTAAGAATCATAGCAATTGCGCATGCGCATGGAGTTGGAAATTTTTAACTGCATGTTTGGTTCGGGGGAAAGGTATGCCAAATTTGGCAATTTATCGCTTAAAATACGGATTTTTTTAGTTTGCTGCCAGATGTTAAAGTAATAAGTACGGCCAGTTTAGTATCCTATTCTTATAGTTTAGTATAAGTACGGTTTGTTTACGACCAGTAAATAAGTATTAAGTACTATCTATTCTATACTATCTTTCTACGAAAAGTTAATTTGTGTAAGTTCATAATTTAAAAGTTTATTTAAATGCCAAACACACACATTATGAGTTTCTGAAAAATAAATTATTTTATAATTAAATTTAATACTGAAGCATGAAAAATAATAAGTTGTCATCTTTGACGCTAGAGTTGTGGGTGTTTGTCTGAGTACATAAGAGCAGGCCCTGATTTACCATTAGGCCCGTGAGGCACGGGCCTAGGGCCCCCATAATTTAAAGGGCCCCAAAGTTTCAAAAGTATCTAAAAATTTTAAACAAAAATAACTTTTCATATTTTCTGGAATGTTTTTTCAACAATTTTTGAAACGGTCAACAGTCAAATACGAAGTACCAATTATTGTTTTAAAATTAGTTTTTGTGATGAACGGATAACATGGGGGGCCCCCTTCCTGCGTGTTGTGCCTACTATACCAAATTTTCTAAATCGGGCCCTGCATAAGAGCAATTTATTTCTTTTACCATCTCCATCTTTCATTGTTTAAATTCTGTAAGAATATTTAAATTAAAGTACAAGATCTGAAAATCAAATGATATGACAGATAATTTATAGTAGAGATGATTTCACCTAGTGAAGGTAATTATTTACCTTCGAATGATGGAAATTCCATGTGCTCAACATCCAATACTACATTATGAGCACTCGTCACATGTTCCCTCAGCTCTGTTCGTGTTGAAAATGTTTCTTCACACAATACTGCAGGGCAGTTTATGTTAGATTTTCTTTTGTTGCTGACATTAGTCACAATGTGCACCTTTTTTATGTGACGAAATAAATTTTGTCGATACTGGAAAGTTCTGTCACAAGAATAGCATTTATTCTGTTAATCCATTCTAGAATGTCAACGACAGATTCTTGGCTTGGCTCGGGGTGAAAATATCCACGTCTTCGCTAAACAAACCATTCGTAAAGAAAGGTTTGTAACAGAAGTCCGGACCGGAATAAATTGACGCATGCGCAATCGCTATGATTCTTACACTCGTGAGATGGTCGTGTTTACTTGTGCTCCTGCCACCAGAACTTTCCGATGATCGAAACATTTTCCAGATGGCGCTTTTGCAGCGACTGTCGCGACAGTCGGAGAATTTAGATCACTTGACCACCCGCGAACGATAGGTATCCCGCATTTCTGTAAACACCTCGTGTCTCAATAAAGTGTAAAGCCGTGGGAATTCTTGAGAATTGTCTGGGCACTGCGTATCGTAAACAAATATTTTCATCATTTATCTTTAAATTCAGATTTTTATCTGCTTAAGATATAACGTACTCGTTTATTTTTTGTGTTTTTTGCCCACCAATGTCTGATGATGACTGAATATTTGTAAGTAATAATTTTGCAGATAAAAAAATTGTTTAAACATTTTTATTTACTATCTACTACTAATTTATCTAAACATACCCAACTAATAAAGTAGTTTACATTACATAAATGTTCTTATACAACTTTTTTCTTAATGTGAACCTGAAATATAACCTGTGCACCTAATTTAAAAACTTAAGTGCACAAGGTGCATCTGTATCAAAAAATCTATTTCGAGGCCTGATTTAGCTATGACAGAGAATGCCTTATACTTTTCGTAATACCATACAAAAACTGTATAAACAAGAAAATTTTGGTGAAACTCATAAATAATCCGCTGGGATCTATGTCTGGGTTTGCCATCTCTCATAGACT
Source organism: Metellina segmentata (assembly GCA_947359465.1). Classification (NCBI taxonomy): domain Eukaryota; kingdom Metazoa; phylum Arthropoda; class Arachnida; order Araneae; family Tetragnathidae; genus Metellina; species Metellina segmentata. Next base: position 44,310,083 of record OX375882.1, on the reverse strand, counting down.
CGTATTCTCTTAAAACCAAAGAAAAGAATTTTTCTGAACTTGTGATGGATGTTGTGTAAAGGCTAAGGAGTAATAAAATTCACACGGCTTTTGTTAGGACAAGAAACGCATGTCAAACGCACCAAGAGATTTTCATTGGCGCTGTTCAACTTTTGGAGTAAAGAATTTTATCCTTTCATCCAACTACTTTCGAAACTCCATTGGGGATTGGCGATGAAAAGGAAAAGCTTCTAGCCATAGAATAAAGTGGAAGGCAAAATATTGAGCGCTGCGCTAAATGCAAGACGCAGTAGGAAATTCAAAACTCAAAAAAGCAAAGACGATTCTCCAGGTTCGCCTCGCTGTCTAGTGATTTGAATTTTTGTCTTTTCCATTGTACGAAGTAGTCAGGGATTCTCTATCCGTTATAAAGGAACCAAAGCAAAATATTGAACTATCTGTTGAAACTATGAGAATAAAAGGTAGTTTGAAATTGAAACATCACTTTAATTAACTTTCCATTGCGGTAAAAATTGAAAAAACGTTTGAATCAAATGATCTAGGCAAAAGACAACCAGGGTCGCTTAAATTAAATTTATACTGTGTCTACCACGAGAACTACTCTAACACCCCCCTCTCTCTCTCTGTCTGTTGCCATAGAAATGGGTCTTACCCTATTTTCCACAGGGGGAGGCACGAAGAAACGTATTCAAGTTTGCCACATTGTCGCACTTAATGACAATTTGTAACTATATTTGTTAAGACTTGCTTGTCGCTGAGATCTATACTACGAAACTAAATCAATCACCAGCCAATATTCGAGAAAAACAAAATAAAATTATGCCATCATCGAGAATCGCCCCTATTCAAAATGAACGAACCCTGTTTCTTTAGCAACAGCCTCCACCCAGACTTGGTGTCGGAAGCAGTTCTTGTGGTAGGAAGACAGTACCTGTCAATATCATATAACTTCAAATGAGGTATGATGCATGAAGAAATGCATTCAAATTGGTCACATTCGTAACGATACATTTATTTTCATGGTTATTTATGAATTTGTACTTGTTGCCGAGAAAACCTAGACTGGTAAATGGCCCATTTCCACAGACAACATTCGCTCAAAGCAAAATAAAATGAACGTTATGAGGTATGCTCACGCATATATGCGTCCTGTAATCTGAAGTCTTCCATACACAACTACCAACCAGTTTCTATCTTCTTTATCAATTGAATCTTTCATGATATTCAACCAACAGATGTGGTTATTTGATGTGGTTTGTCTTTAGTGGGGAAAAAGCAATAGTACAACCCGGAGGTTAAGACTATAATACCCCCCTAGTCAAAATGTAAGAACCTAGTCTCTATAATGACTGCCACCACTCACGCTTCCAGACGGGAGTAGTTTCGGTGACAAACAGTAGCAGCAACAAAAAAAGCAGTAGTTTTGAAAAGTTTCAGTCGTCAAGTAAAAATGTTTTATTGCAGACATTTATCACATAAGATTGAGGTGATACAGTAAAGCCCTACATACTAACAGTGACTTACTGACGCATTTCGTAGTGATTGCGGTACAATAAATAAGGTACCAAATGCAAAAGACAAATCTTGCAGAAGTGATAAAGGTGGGACACATCCTATATTTTGTAAAATAATTGGAAGTGGAAAAACTCATTTCAAAAATAAAAATTTATTTCCCGTTGTTCTAGATAGAATGTGTTTGCGTAGAAACTACGAAGAAAATCCCTGGTTTCTGGCTTCTCCTATATTACATAAACATTTCTCCCAACACCAACAAAAAGCATTTATTCGGAAGCTACTTTTTTTAGTGATAAGACATATAGTGGTTTACTTATGGCATAGAAAAATTGGCTTCTTTCAATTCTTTTGGGGAGAGCCAATAAAATTCATTTTTTGGCTGCGTCATTATTAGGTGAGATATTTTAGTTTAAAAGTTATGCTATATAATTCTAGCTGTCTCTATGAGAGCGGTTTCAGAGGTTTTTTATAATGTAAACGAACTGCAAATAAAACCTTCCGGTTAAGAGATTTGATTTGTAGCTGTTTTGTCGATGTTGGTGTTAATTTTAAAAAGCAACTTGCTGAAATTGCATTTGTTGAACATTCCAAATAACGTCAGAAATTATGAAAGAGGTAGTAGCAAAACACTCGTTCTCTGTACAGAAATGTCATCTTATATGCTTATTATTTCGATTTTAAAGAATATTATTAAGGTTGATTTAACACCTATTCAATACATCCACACGTTCTTTTAAGTAACCACATTCATCTTTTAAAATAAATTAACCAGTTAAATATGTTATCAACAATACATGTCCAACAATATTGTCTTAGTGAAAAAAACTATATTTTCTGTATGCTGGCGTTGTCTGTTTTCAGTCATCAAATGAAAATTGATTACAATTTCTGTGATTGGATGCATACAGCCTGGACAGTCCCAGAAGATCCGGATCATGGTCCTTTTTAACTAGTACTTATAGGTACTAGGCTTAACTAGTACTTATAGGTACACTTTCGCTAACCAAGATTCGCACTTGGAGACTCCATCCCTATCACAAAATTACAATCAACATCCAACCAGATGACTCTGGAAAGAAACTACACCAGCAACAATACCAAGCAAAGAGCCAAACGCACACAAATCTCACCATTTTTTGGCATCGTTTTTTAATTCTTTCATACATGTCCAACAATATTTTCCTAGTGAAGAAAACTGTATTTTCTGTATGCTGACATAGTCTGTTTTCATAGTCGTCAAGTGAAAATTCATTGTAATTTTTGTAATTGGATGCATAACAGCCCGGACAGTCCCAGATTATCCGGATCCTGGTCCATTTTAAATACATTAGGTTCAACCAAGATTCGCACAGTTGGAGTCTCCATCCCTAACACAAAATTCCAATTAACATCCAACTAGACGACTCTGGAAACAAACTACACGAGCAACAATACCAAGCAAAAAGCCAAACACACGCGCAAATTCCACCATTTTTTTGGCATGGTTTTTTAATTCTTTCATACATGTCCAACAATATTTTCCTAGTGAAAATAAACTATATATTCTGTGTGCTGGTAGTCTGTTTTCATAGTCGTCAAGTGAAAATTAATTGTAATTTTTGTGATTGGATGCATAACAGCCCGGACAGTCCCAGACGATCCGGATCCTGGTCCATTTTAAATACTTTAGGTTCAACCAAGATTCGCACCATCGGATACTCCATCCCCATCGCAAAAAATTCCAATCAACACCCAACTAAACGTCTCTGGAAACAAACTACACGAGCAACAATACCAAGCAAAAAGCCAAACACACGAGCAAATTCCACCATTTTTTTGGCATGGTTTTTTAATTATTTCATACATGTCCAACAATATTTTCCTAGTGAAAATAAACTATATATTCTGTGTGCTGGTAGTCTGTTTTCATAGTCGTCAAGTGAAAATTCATTGTAATTTTTGTGATTGGATGCATAACAGCCCGGACAGTCCCAGACGATCCGGATCCTGGTCCATTTTAAATACTTTAGGTTCAACCAAGATTCGCACCATCGGATACTCCATCCCCATCGCAAAAAATTCCAATCAACACCCAACTAAACGTCTCTGGAAACAAACTACACCAGCAACAATACCAAGCAAAAAACCAAACACACACGCAACATCCACCATTTTTTTGGCATCGTTTTTTAATTCTTCATGCCAAAAAAAAATTAATTACCAAGCAATCCCACTCTCGACGAAACCGCACTTAAAGCCACAAAGGCATTGTGCATTGAACGCAGATCATGCTCTACATCCCACGCCTAGTCTACGCTCGACAAGCAAAACAAAAAAAAATCTTCAATTCTTCCGAGCACCCCTCCTCGCCGTCTCATCTCTCGTGAGCAATGTCAAGCACCCTGGCCTTGCATACCGAAAAAGTCAATGCCAAACAATAGCCCTCGAAAATTCCTCACCAGGGATCTCGCCGGACAAGGGAAAGAAGGGAAGAAAATACCAAAAAAATCCCCAAGGATCCGTGGGAATTCACGCCTATCCCTTTTTTACCGTGGCGGATTCTTGGGAGGTATTTTTGCCCAAGTGGAATCGAGAAAATGGAGGGTGGAAGTTGGATTCACATATTTTTTTTTTATTGTGGCCACTCACACTGAGAAAGTGATGGTCAGCTCTGGTATTAGGTGGAGGGCAAACATGACGTCTATCAAACTGTGTGAAGGGTGTTCAAAGAGCAGATTTTTATGTCAGGAGGGATGCGTCCCGTGATGCTCTTAAGTCGATGGATATAAAGCAAGGTCTTTCGATGAAAGCGTGGAGAGATACGAAGAAAAAAGTAGCAGTTGCGTAGAAATCCGAGAGAAAACAAAAGCGGAGTTTTGAGGCGTGGATATACTATAACCACAGAACTTTGTTTTCCTCGGCGAATTGGCAGGTAGCGATTTTTAACCTTTTTCATTCCACGGCACACATAAACTAAAAACAAAAATTTTCTGCGGCACATAAAAAAATATATTTCTCCCGATCTGCCAGAAAATAAATATCGTTGATTGATTTACAGAAATAATAGTCAGTACCTAACCTCTTTGCTTCAAAGCGGCGTTATAGAGTACATTCTTGAAAACATGTATGCATGAGATACTAGGTAATATTAAAGTCCTTAAAATTATTTATGCATGCGTATATTTTAAAAATTATGGGTATTACTTTGAAATTACGTTTGAACACACTTGTCAAAAATTCAAAACTAAGCCCTCGGAGAATCTTATACAATTGTTTGCCCTCAGCAAGACACATTAGTGTGTTTAAGCTCTATGCTCAATTTTTGTTTTACGAAGGTTATCAAAACTTGTTGTTCATCAACTGCATATTACAACTATTATGAGAATAAGAAACCATTTATTTCGATTATCTTCCGTATTTTCGAAATCTATGAATATACATACAAGACACGAAACCAAACATTCTGATAAATAATGATGCAATAATTCTCAGAGTAGATAAATACAAAGTTAAATACAGGGTGTCCCAAAAAGATCAGTACAACTTAAAAAATTTATTTAAAAGAAAAGAATAGGCCTACTGAAAAACTAGTTACAACAATAGATAGAATAACTCAAAAAGTTTTTTTTTTTTTACTACCTTAGTAAAGTTTCACATGAGATCCTTTCGTAGCATGAAGAATATCAAGACGATATTCCAATTCAATCCACGAACGTTTCAGCATGCTAACATCAACAGTAGCTACAGCTGTTTGGATCTTTTGTTTCAATTCCACGACAATATTAACATTTGTTCGGAACACAGCATCTTTTACATATAACCCCAAAAGAAAAAGTCGAGTGGAGTAATGTCAGGAGACCGGGGCGGCCATGCTATGGGCCATCAACTCGACACATTGAACTTTCTTCACGGGATCCGCCATTTTGAATAACTGAATTCTTTAATAATCGTTTGCGTGTTGTGCAACGCTATCTATAAACCGAAACATACTATAGAAAAAAAAACTTTTTGGGTTATTCTCTCTATTGTTGTAACTAGTTTTGCTGTAGGCCTATTCTTTTCTTTTAAATAAATTTTTGAAGTTGTACTGATCTTTTTGGGATAAACTATATTTTATCAACAATACCTGTCTAACAATATCATAGAGAAAATATAACCAAATTAAAATAAGAGTACAAACATGTAAAAATATTCTTTTAGGAAAATGTAGATCGAATTACACCACATGTGGAGAACTACGACCACTATAGTGCTCTTGTTCAACCTGATCCTAATCAACTATTACGAATTCTATTTCACCTTTCACATACCAGACAATCTGTACAGGATGAGAACGTTTGAATGGTCAATATGTCAAGTGCACCTGCCCTTAAAGGAAGTTCTAAGCAAAAAGTATTCCACTCTTTAGTTGAAACCATACGTTTTTTTTTTTTTTTTTTTTAAACATTTAATTTTGTAATTCCTATTAATTTAATTAAGCTAAAAGCATTTTTGTTTCGGTGATGTGCAATAAAGCTCTTCTACTTTAATTTCGATTATTTATTTTTCATTCACTCGTTGACATCCTAACTACTAAAGTAATAGAATTGAAGGGCTCCGGGCAACATGGGGGTAAAACATATTTCTGTAATGAAAAAATTAAATACGAAACATTCAAGAGGATTAAACGATTTTCGGAATGTTCCAATCAACATTTTTTCTTGAAATTTTTAGATCACATGACCTCTTGAACAATGGATAAACCATTATGATTTTGGAACTTAAAGACTTGAAAATTGCTCTCCTGAAAAAGTTTAAAAATGGCTTATCATTAGATTGCCTGGAACATTTTAAAGACAGTTAAATGGATTATTATTTTTACTGCCGAAGTATATTCTTCATTGGATTAGGTCTCACCATTACGCTTTACCAGAGTTCCCATTCTATTTAAGAAATAAAATTCCCTGACCTTTCCAAGTTTGCCAGACAAATTTTTACAAAATTCCAGGTCATACTCAAGCGATTCGCGACATTTTTAAGTTGAAGCACCGAAAAATAATTTAAATAATAAAATAGATAATAAATATATAAAGCTATAATAAATATATAAATATATAATATAATAAATATATAATAAATATATAATATAATATAATAAATATATAATATAATAAATATATAATATAATAAATATATAATATAATAAATATATAATAAAATAAATAAATAATAATAGCCAATAATAATAAAAACCAATTTAAGAAATATACAAAATTAATACACAAAGCATAAGTAAGTTTGCATTAAAATAACTTGTTCAAATAATCCAACACATCTGACTTAAATCAATTTGTTATTTAATGTATTACAAAGCATTAAATTCTTCAATTTAAGTCTGTGGACGATAGAAAATTCGTTATAAGATAAAAATTAGCTGTACAATTTTTGGCGATCCTCTGGAAAACTATCACAACTAAAAAAAGAAACTGCAAGTGTAGATGTGCGTATGATTTTCAAATCTCAACAAAATATTTGCGTAGTTTTGTGTTTAACTGTAGAGAATCCAGACTTGGAAATGAAATTATTGTTATTAAAATGAATAACCAAAAATATATTACACATAAACACACTAGATTTCTCACTGTTATTGATAACTGATACCAATGGAATCAGTAAAATTAAAAAATAATGAGAATGAGCTTGATGTTGAATCGACGAATGTATCGAGAAATACTGTCTTCGCCGACAGTATCTCTAATATTATAAAAGGAAGTGTTTGTTTGGGGCCGCAAAATCCTGACGATTCTATGGCACTTACAGCAATCAGATTTGGCACACAGGTAGTCCGAATTATTTGCAATTTTTGGGTCGCGGCGAATTTTAAAATTCAATCTTGAAGATTTTTAAATGAATTCAATAGTTTTATTCTCCATCACTTTTTCAAATTCGGAGAACTTTTTCTAACCGTGTGACATTGCAGTCAGGGTTTGGAATCATGCCAAGTTTTTTTTTTCTTCAGCAGAACGCGGAGAAAATAATTTTTTTTTTAATTTCCGCTTTGATTATGCGCGGACGAATAAATTTCCAGCCAGACGATAAATCTTTTTACTGAAGTCATTTCTTTTTTCTATCTCCTGGACCCTAAAGACAGAGTAAAAATTTCAACGGATTTGAAATCTGCAGAAAATTTTACACCAGATTAATACCTTACACCACGGGCACGGGCAACGCCGGGCAAGCCACGCAGTGGCTAGTCCTTTAATATCCACGGTCAACTACGTATATTAGCAGTCGGTTCCTCTTTTTAGCTCAGACGTTATCGCACTAAATACACATTTGATTGAAGCAAATGACTAATGCAATCAAAAAATTTCTTGCCACAATCCACGATAAAGTAATGACATCTGCTTCTTAATTGACCATTCTTGCACTTTAACGTCCCCCCCCCCCTTTCTCCTGCAGTCAACATTGCCCCCAAGATACCATTCCTTCAGGGCCCACATGAGTAGTAGAGTCCACTTTGGGATATTTGTGGAGGGCATGTCATGGTTTGTCGCTCTATGGTCATTATTTTTGCTATATGAAAGCTAATTAGACAAGGACTATCAGAGAGCAAGGAATCAAGAGTGCGAGTGACAATAAATGGATTAAGTTAGTCTTGAAAAAATCTATGTCGCACGAAAGGAATAGAAACTGTCCTTGAAAAAATAAACATACATATCAACAAAACATATCTCTGGAAATTTATCAAATCTACAAGGTTATAAAAAGAGGAAACTAAAATCTGATTTCAGAATATGTATAGCGGAGAAAATGACGAATACCGACATAACCTATAACATCGTTATAACCATGTATAGTACAATATAAATTATGATACGAGTCGCTCAAAAGTCAAAGCGGTCAAGTCCATTTTTTGATATTTTCTAATTTTTGTAAGATTAATGGAATAAATAACATTCTTTTTAGTTATTAAAGGATTTACTCGTTGCTTCGTGTTTTCTTGGTCAGAAAGCCCTTCTTTTTATAGCTTCTGAATATGTTGTACAAAAGTTTCAGAAGCCATTGTTAGTAAGTCCACTTTTTTTTTCTCATAAACTTTGAATTAAAAACGAAATTATTCGCATTTCGATATGTGTTGGTAACACTGAGGCCGCATTCATAAACTATTCTTTGACAATAGTGTAAGCCAGAAAATAATCCGTCATGTGACCTCCGTTTCACCAGTTCTGAAATTGCATTTACGAACGCTTCCATACATTACAACATGAACTGATAAAACACAGAACAATCTCGAACAATCTATGTTTTCATAAATTTTATACATTTGTATTTGCACATTATGTACATATCCTGTTTTGTTGCAGTCTACCCTTTGAAAAAAGACTTAATATACTTTTGGTTTCAAACTAATAAACCAAAAAGTTTTTTAATTATTAATTTATCATTCTTTGTTTCCTGGACTTAACCGCATTGGCTTCTGAGTTGTTATGTTAATAACGACATAAACAACAAATGTTAATAACGATATTATGTTATTAACGACATAAATAACAAATGTTAATAACGATATTATGTTATTAACGACATAAATAACAAATGTTAATAGCGATATTATATTATTAACGACATAAATAACAAATGTTAATAACTATATTGTGTTATTAACGACATAAATAACAAATGTTAATAACGATATTATGTTATTAACGATATTATAGCGATTATTAACGTTAAAATTATTTCGAATACAATTTCGTCATTTCGAAAGTAACAACTACAATCCTTTCAATAGCCACAATTCATACAGGATTTCCACTTGTTCTAACGAACAAAAAAATTCCATTACTTTCAAACTACTTTTCAAGAATTTCCGAATACTTTTCAAATTCCTTTTGATAGTGAGCATCGTCTTAAAGAGACTAAATAAAATCAACTTGAGGAAAAAGCAAAAAATTAAATGAAACGGAAAAGTATTTTTGCAGAAACAATTCAGTCTTTAAAAGATAAGTGCGCCAATAAATACCTGCGTTTAAAATAGAATAGAAAAATTCATCAATAGCTTTCATAAAAGTTAGTTTTGATCATTGTACGAATAAACAATAGAAATAAAATTATTAGATTAAATTAAAATGGGAAGCGCTCTGAAAAATGGATATTAATAAAGATGACAGAATGTACGAATTAAGGAAAGTGAAGGCTGAAAGCAAAATTTTGTTTAAAATCAAGTTCTAGTAAAATTAAACTATTCTTTAAGGAATTACGAAAATTTGATATTTTTCCAATTACTTCCCATAGGGCTGGAATAGAAAACTAAAATTCGGGTACTTTTCAAGGAAACTCCATAAAATATTTTGAAATTTGAAAGATGATCAGAATCATAAATGTGTTTATTTTATCCGAATAACTCGAAATGTTATTTCCTGACTCGGTAGTCCAGGGATATATCAGACGGAAACTCGATATTTAATACGAGCGCACATTAAGATTATTACAACAGATACGACTCAATACATTATTTTTATTTATGGCCACATTAAAAGATTGGCAGGAGCAAATATACACATTTATCAAAAGATATTATGGGAATCTTTTGGGAAGGATATCTTTTCAGGGAAAGTCTTCCGGGAACAGAACATTAATCCGCATTTCCAGTTCTGCAGTGAATGTTCTTTCAATTTGTTTGTAGCGCCTTCACATATTTATAGCAGCCTCCACATATATATTATTCGTAACTGCCACAACCTAAGCACTAGTGAAACAGTAGCAATTTCTTTTTAAATAGTGCAAAACGTCTCAGCAGAAATTTTAGTTGCTCATATACAAAATGAACCAGCTAAAATACAAAATGTGATTTAAAAGAGTATGAAACAACCGCTGATGATTTCGTCAAGAAATTTAAAATTTTCAAAAGCTTTTTTTCGTATGTTTTTTTATAAATATTATTGCATTTATCGATTCAGATTTTTTTTTCACGACTTCTCGTCCAAACTTCAAAATTGGTGACCTTTGGATTATTTCCCCGAAAGAGAAATATTTTTTCCATTCGCTCTTCGTTGAAAAAATGAACTCAATTTTCGTTGACCTTTGATGAATTTACAAAAAAGGTCACCCAAATTTTGAAAATGGAAGCTCTTGGGACTATTTATGCTTAAAAAGTAGCCCTAAGTTCCCCTATATTCGCCACGATTCAAAATTGTAGCAAAATGTAGCCTATTACTGGCCTGTGGAAGCCCTGTTATATAAGATGCGCAAACATACATAGGGGAACACTCATCAGTCAGAGATGGAACAGTCCACATCACGCGAGGGTATGTTCGACGGCCGATCACATAACAAAATAAACCAACACAAACGCAGGGTACATTAATACCTACAAGAAATGTAACACTTCGGGGTCAACACTCCCTTGTTTCTGTACCACAAACCCTTCCGAAACTTAACGAGTCTCGTTGAGACCAGCATGTTCAACAGTTCCATCAAACGGCGAGTCGTTCCCGTTAATTACTCCATAAACAAGATTACGCACAACGCTAAATCACAACGCACTTGCAACCTTCCTATTCCGAATGTCTTGAGAAGAGACGTAAATCCCTTCCGAGCGGGGCATCCTTCCGACTTTAAAAGACACTTGCGAGCGTTATCGAGGCCGGATCAGCCGTGCCAGTCATTAAATGGACGTGCGGCGCAGAGAAACGGTCATTTGCAGCTTCCATAACAATGCAAAGCTCCTGATGAATGCCCGAGCTGGCAGTATAAAAAAGATACTGGGCTTCATAATGGCGATATCTCTATGCAGAGAAGGGTAACCCGACAAGACGATAGGTCAAAAAGCCAACCGCCGACATTGCATAGCGTGCACCGTGTGTGACCAATGTGAGTGAGCAATTATGAAATGAGAAATGCAAATGTCTGCTTTAGTGGAGTGGTAATAAAATAAATTCGATTCAGATGGTGAAATAGTGTTAGACAGTAAAGGGGTGGAACTCTTGTTATGCCACCAGGAAACATGTTTGCAGACAAAAGATTAAAGACATTACTTTTTTCCTTTGTGAATTCCAGTTTATTAATTCAGCTAATTGTTTAGTCCAAAGGCAGCGAAGTATCGATTTCATTTCACAGGGTGGCAACAAAATCCTAGAAATAAAGTTCCCTGATATTTCCATGATTTCCCTGATAGTCTCACAAAAATTTCCCTGATTTAACTATTCCCTTTAGAAATGTGATCCGTGATTGGTATCGATATACAGCGTCCACGCAACACTATTTTTAAATATTTAGGGTCAGAGGGTGTAAAAGAATCATTCTTCACAAATATTTTGTATTTTTTCTCTACAGATATTTTAATTGTTACTGTAAGGGTTGGAAACCTTAATGGAATTTTTTAAATTAAAATTGAAAAAACTTTAGAAAAAATGCAAAACATTGTATGAATTTTTCACACCAGACACTACATTGTCATACTATTCATCGAAACCAAATGCAAATATACATAAAAAATTCTACAAAAATGTAATTGCAAACAAAAATAATTAATTTAATACACAATAAACATCATTTGTTACACAAATTTCAAATTGTATCCCACAAGATGTATCGCTAGTCTCACGGCGACAAGACGCTGCAGCCGCGAAAAAAACGTCAGCGGCATTCAAAAATTACGACGCTATGGTTCTTAATTCTAATTACAATTTCGGCGAATAAGATTTATTCGATTCTCAAAAGCACTCGTAATCGCGCATCTCTAAATAGGACAAACGATAATGGTAGACGTTTAAGCTGTCAAAATTTCCCTGATTTTTTGTAAAATTTGGAAATTTTCCCTGATTTTTCCAGAAATAAAAAGTTTCCTGAGAATTCCCTGATTTCCCGGTTTTCCAGGTTCTGTTACCACCCTGTTTCAGCTGTTAAAATTCATCCCATTTCACTTACGTGTTGCGTAACGTAAGTCAGAGGGTTTCAAAAAGTGTCGGGGTTAAGACCGTTCGTGGTGGTATTCGTTTCACACGTGAAACCTCAACAAGACATAATTTCTCAAAACAAACATTTAATATTTTTAATAAATCGCCCTTAACCCCTCCAATTGGTTTTAACAAGATATCTCGTCCATCAAAATCTGACCAATTTTCGCTAATGACGCGACATCTCGTCATCAAGATACTGTCCATTTCTTTTCATGATCAAGATAGGGTCAGGTTATTTTTATAACGACGAGATATCTCGTCTATCAAGATCTGGTAAGATTTACGAGTGACGAGACAACTCGTCGAGACGAATACCAGAAGGGCTAATCAGGCTTTTTGAATACTCCACTCTAAATTAAGAAATGCCGAATCATAAGTATAGTTTCTTATAATAACAACAGCTGTAAAGATACTGGGGCCTCCATGGCTTAGTGAGTTTGTCCAGTGCGCTGTTGCCAATTTGCGAGCTGCGTATTTCTCTGTTCTGTATTAAGTTGAAATTTTCCTCGTATGTGTATATCCATTCACTTGACATTGTCTGTCCTGTGTTTGGAGCAGCTTAGTCAAACGCGGTAGTCAGATTGAAAATAAGGGGAGGACATGGTCTGCTTTTTCATGAAACAAAAAAGTTCAGCTGCAGAATTTTTCCAAATTCCGAAATTCATAGTAGATTTAGGATTGGGTTGAGTTTTACGGTGAAAGATCCAAACTGCGTTAAACGCAAGACAAAATAAATGTCAACAAAAATAGATGTTACAAATATATTAACAATCAGACAGACATAAAAATCCTCGAAAAACATTTCGTGAAAAACATGAAAACCAAATAAACAGTCACTTAAAGCCCGTACATACCTAAAGGAGGGCCAACTGAGAGGGACATAACCTCGGATAATCAATTTTTCAAACTATAAATATGATGCACATGAGCCGTTATTTTTATAAGTGGTATAAGTCCATTTTTTCATACATCGAGATATTTAAGGATTTGAGTTTAAATTAATTTTAAAATATTGGCAAACGTTACTCAATTCGGATGATGATTTTAACGCTATAAACCTGTTAAATTCTGTGCTCAGATAACAAAATGTTGTCACTTTTTTTAATTTTTCGTGACAGCAATTTTAAGATTAAAGATTCAACATATGGTTCTGTGGTTTTTGATTTATTGCAATTTTAAAACCTTTGTTTTCTTATAAACAAAGTCGGTATAAGTGGCAACGAGAACTCGGATTCCCTGGCAAAGGCTGCTTCCTTAGAGACTCTCCAGTCAGATATGCCTTGTCCATATAGTGAAGCGTTCTCAGAGTGCAGGAAGACGTCTAAAGATCTTTGAAATATCCCTCCAGTACATGACTGGAACTCGAGAAGTCGTCCTGTAGGCGCCCTACTCTTTGAGGGCCATAGAAGTCAGCAGACTTGTATTTCACGTTTTGCCAGTGGACACTTGAGGAGTCTCTCCTACGAACAGGGCCAGAAGGTTTTCAGGACTTGTACCAAGTGTGGAGCTGATCAGGCTTCGCCAGCTCATATTTTAAAATGTATTGACTTTACAATGGACAAGGTTTTTTAGGAACCTCTACTTTCTTGGACTTTTTGGGGACTTGGGGATTTGCTCTAATTTAAAGAGACCATGTAGAGGATTAGTAACAACAGAGAAAGACTGACGACATTTTGCCACCTCCTAAACACTATCAAACTAGACTCCAAGATGGGACTTATAAATCACTTTACCCAAAAAATTGAATAACATTTTGCCATCTGAGCACAGAATTTTACTATGCAATAATTATTAAAATTGTTGAAGAAAATAAACTCTTTTTTTTTTCAAAGTGGACGAAACCACTTTCAAAAATAACGGCTCAATATTAGGATGCGATTACAGGCACATTCCCTAATTCCCGTGATAAGCATTGAGGTCAGAATATTCAGACTAGTTATCGAAGAAAACAATACTTGGAAACCACGGCTCATATAACAGACCATTCCGTGCCCTTTCATACATCAAGAAAAGAAATCCAGCTCCACCCTTCGCTGTTTCCAGTCCGGCATATCCTTTCTTTTGCATGCCAGAAGCAGAATACCATAAAACGGTCCACAGAAAATCCACGCAATAAACCCACGAGGCCGAAGTCTTATCGGTGCAAGACCGGTAGCCGAGGAAAGACCGTCTGTCATCAATCAAACGGAAGATAGCGGGGTCCCTAAGCCTTTCAAGACTACGGCCTCGGAAATTTAAGAGCCTTTATATCCCCGAAATATGTAATCAGAAAAGGGAGATTAAAAAACAGATACAATAAATATAAGTATGTATAAAGGGTAGGGGAGACTCAGCACTCTGGGTTTATATTCCCGGATAGACCATCGTTTAAAAAATGCCGGATTTGTGGAAGGGAGTCATTTATTTTACTATCTTCTTCACGATTAATCCTTTCGGGTTATTCTTCGAGTTAGTGAAGGTTACGATGCGTAGAAAAACCCCATCCACATTTGTTATGAATTTCGCTGCGGCATTTTTAATGCATTCTTTCATATGGAGACGGATCGCGTGGATTGAAACTAAAAGGATTTCGGTATTGTGATACGAATGAAATGGTGTTTCAACCATTGTATCGCCAAATGCGTACATCCCCAAAAGGGTTCAATTGTAAGGGATCAAATTCAAAACTAGCTTTTCCTAGATTTAAGTTCCGAGTTTCCAGGATTTTGGCGCAATTCAGGAGTATTTGTCAGGAAATTAATCACAAGTTTGAATCATTAATATTACGCCCCAAATAAACCCAGAAACATGCATTTTGAATTATGAATGTCAGAAACATAAGTGAATTATAAATATCTTACAAAAAAATGTTTTATGAAAATATTCTAAAATTATAATGTCTCAGGGTGGACCGGTGCTAATTGTGTTCGACATAGTTTTTGGCCTTTTCTTTTTATTTTCAGTAATACTTTCAGCTAATATAACCAATTCTGCTGATAGTGGAACTCTTTGGCTCAAATTAATGTAGAAAACATCCCTAAAAATAGTATAGTTTACTCGTTAAATATTATTTATGAAAGTGTTCAAACTATGCCAACTTACCCTTGATGTGGGATAGGTTGGCTAAACACCTGGGGTAAGTTGGCATAGCTTCATTGTGATGGGATCAAAGTAATAATGCGAGTTAATTAAATTAAATGCACTTTAAAACTTATATTTTAATATAATAAAAGAGAAACTAAGAAAACAAAACAGAAAGAACGTAGAATTTTTAACGCTTCATGTCCACCAAAAAAGTAAGACGATCGTCCACGGATTGGCGACTTTAATTTTTGCAAAATTTGGTTCTGGTTGTGTCCGCGATTTATGTCCATATCCAAAGCTTGTCTGTTTTCACCATTGTGTAAATATAGAATTCATCACCGTCGATGTCCACTACTGGCATTTCCTATGCCAACATGCCCCACCACTGAAATGGCAACTTGCCCCAACAGCACCTTTGAATTAAGATGGCTATCTCACTCTTCCAGATGTTTTACAAGCAATTTCAGTACACGAATACAATCGTTATGCTCACTCTATCCAAGACAACCATTGAAACCCCCTCAATATATTCCAGGACTTCATAAAAAAAAAAAAATCTTCAAATAAGAAAAAATCTTACATGGCCAAAAAACACAAATCCGTTTTTTCGCTTCCTCTGGAAGCATCTATCACACTGAAACTAGTGTGGATGATGCAACATACACGTGTCGTTAAATATTGGCGATATCACCGCTCTGAAATCACTGTTAAAAAATACAAAACGAAAGCCAAATAGTCCCGGTATCCCCTACACTATTTGAGAGGTCGTGTTACCTTAAATTTTCAAGTATTACGCACTTATTCATACCCAGAAATTCTTTTGATCCTCATGAATATTAAAAAACATTTTTTTTTCATTATGGAACATATTTCGGCGACACATTACTTATGTTGCCCATAGCACTTAAATTATTGGAATTTTTATGTTTGCTTTAAGTTGTAAGTAAGTCCCTTGTGTAGCAAAAAACAGGCAGAAAGTTTCGTCACACCAAACTTTCTGGATCTGATTGTGTTGGGTTCATATGATGCTAGGGCCATATTTGGTCAATGCGCCAAACAACCTCAAGTAAATGGACAAACACACAAGTTTTACTGTCACTAGAAATAAATACAACCCGGGAAGAACCGAACCTGCGTCTTTTGCTACTCGCAGTGGGGAAAGCCACAGAGCCAAGGCAACCCCTTTCAAGTAGATTTTAATCCAAGTAGGCAAGTAGATTTTAATCCAAGTAGGCAAGTAGATTTCATCCCATTCGAACGTAATAAGACTTAATTTTGCTTTCTTCATCAGATGTGGTGGTGATATCTATCATTTCTAAAAGTGCATTTGCCTGGCTTTGAATGAAAATTTAATTTGATCTGTTTGGAGTAGCTTGATCGTATTTCAGGGGTGAAAACAGTCAAAATGTAAAAAAGAGGAAAATATATGCAGCGTTATTTTGAAGTACAAAAATAGCTGAATAATATTACTATATTTGTGTACTAATGTGTGTACAGAACAGTGGTGCAGCCAGAAATTTTTCTGAGGGGGTAGGCAAATTTTTAGTCTGATAAAAACCCTATAAAGTCCACTATAAACAATGAAATTTGTCTTTGGAAAAGTAGGAGTGGGCACCTTACGTGCAAACTCAAATTTTGTAAAAGAGAAAAAATATCTAGGCAACTATAAACAGTATAAATAAGTTGGATGAAGTTGAAAATGTTATTTTTGTGAATATTTTTGAACACCTCACCAATGGTAAGATTTTCTTAAGAGTTGCAATTTTTCAAAAACCTTGATACCAAAAATGAAATTAACAGGAAATCAAAATGCTGTTACAAAAGAATAAATCAAATATATACTATTTTTATAAAAAAGCATAAATTAAAAAAAATAATAATAATTAGACACCAAAAATAAAAATGGTACAGCTTCAGTCTTGGTTTATAGAAATGGCAACGGACTTGGCGCTTTTTGGCGCACTTCTAGTAGCGAGTAATTACAGGTTAAGGTAACCCATATGTATAACGGTTATTGCGGATTTTAATACAACCAGGTCAAGTGGAAAATTTTTAAAATTTCATTTCCAATATTCCAGAAAAATCTTTCAAATTCCGTTAAACTGTCGTTTGATTTCATTGGTTCATTCGAAATAATTCTTTCCTTGGCGACTTAAGGCCCGGTACACACCCGGTTTTTCAACGTGCGGCGCCACTGCGGCACCGTAGCCCAACTATGCACACATAACCGTGAATTGACACACGAACTCATTTCGCGCCATTTGCGATAAATATTCTATCGAAGAAAACGTGTTTATTTCGCTTACTTGGCTTAAAAAAAAGTATATTTTGAAACAAAATAGACGTTACTGGATACAACCATTTATTAATTATTATTCATAATATATTTGTTCATGAAAACAAGGTACTTCCGAACGGCGCCGTGGGGAACTGCGGTACAAATTGCACGCAAGTTGGACGTGCGTCGCCCCAGCGGCGCTGGAGGCATGTACACACTGCTGCATTGGATTTAATGTATCTCAGACCGCACTTGCGTTGCGGCAGCGGCGCCGCACGTTGCAAAACCGGATGTGTGCACCGGGCCTAAGTGCGCCAAGGGCAGGTCGTTGGCACAGCTATAAACGTAGACTGAAGTTGAAACCATGTGGTAGGAAAAATATTTCTTAGTTCAGTTTAAATTTACAACCTATTTTCGAATATAAAATAATTTTTTTTTTCAAAATCTCTATATTTTTCCGTAAATATTCTTATTTTCTATTTGAATCAAATAAACTTAAAATTAACAACTCTTATTATCCAAGAAACAATTTAACTTTTTAAAACAATTATAAATATTGCCCTTAAAAGAAGCATCATTTTGAAAATAGTTGCAGTCTATGTTTAAAACGATGGCCACCGCCTTGGCGTACTTCTAAAGTCGCCAAAGAAAGAAGTTTTAACGGATTTTTAAAGTAATTTCTAGAATATTCAAAATGAAAATTTAAACTTTCCGCTTGCCGAGGTTGCCATGAAAGACGAAATAACAAAGCATCTTATTTTCTAGTTGAAAGAAAAATCACATTAAAAGCTGATCAACTTAAAATATTTCATTTATACCTTTTCCGCCGCATCATGACGTTTCACGGCCTTTAGATAACAGCTCCGCTTTTTTAGGAAACCGTAGCTTTACCTACGAAATATGCAACAACGTACGCTAACTAGTTCAAAATCCAAGTTCTCCAGGTTTACCATTAAACTAATAAGCTTCTCACAAAGGATTCTTTTCAAAAAGGAATTAGCAAGACTTATTTGTCTTCTATAAACGTAAAAAAAGCTGATAAGGGCAAAAATAGGATTTTTTTTGTAAAAAATGATAAAAATCGGTCATTTTTTCAAAATTTACGAAAAGTCGGAAGAATCTACTACCTGAAGTAAGGACACACTTTCCTTATTGTTTTTTTTTTTAAACATTTATTCTTTGGCTGTAATTCCATGACATAATTTAATTCAAAGAAAAAAGCGGAAATTTTCGGAAGAAAAAAAAAACGGAAATTCTCAAAAGGGGGAAAAAAAGCGGAAATTCTCAAAAGAAAAAAAAAGCGGAAATCCGCGTAAACGCGGAAGATTTTCACCCCTGGTATTTGGACCTTGCACCACAAAAACCACCTGTTAGACTTATTTATGATTCATGTATGTAGTAACCGGGCCTTCTCAGAACGCTATGGGTGAGGAGACACTTTTCCCCTGGATGCCATTAAGAGCTGACGTATATTCCATTCATAGACGGCTGCTGCAGATGCTGACTGAACTCTAAATATCGGAATAAAATGTACATACTAATTGTAAATAGAAAACGATTAAATGTTGATGTAATGTAAGATTCAGTCTTTTATTAATGGATATCTAGATCTCCCCAAACTGAACAAGAAGAATCAAACACGTATACTTCTTGAATAAAGTCCTTGGGGCCAATGAGATAATCAAAACAAAATCTATCACCTAGTCACGTTTGGAAGCAATTGCAGAAATGATTGCAACTACCCTTCTAATGACCCTCCTTCCACTACCAAATCTTCGAAGGGAATGGACATTTAAAAAAATCTAGGTTTGAGGAAAGTGAGACGCAGAAAGAAAGCATTTTCCTCGGTACGTTAACATCCCAAGTTTGTTTTACAATCCCGATTTGCTTTTCCGTAGGACACCTTCACGCAAACATTTAGATATTTCGCCTTCTACTATTATCATTTCAGCTGACGACAGGTGTCATGGCAGGGAGGTAACAATGGAATCTGATACACAAATATGCAATTCAACCCTCCTGGTGGTATCGACCCGATCTTGATGGACGAGATATCTCGCCGTTAGAAGAAAACTGACCCGACATTGTCCTCATCAAAATATCAGATCTATCTTGACGACGATATGTCACAATTGCCAAAATTGGTCAGATTTTGATGGACGAGATATCTCGCTATCAGAAGAAAACTGATCCGACATTGTCCTCATCAAAATATCAGATCTATCTTGACGACGATATGTCACAATTGCCAAAATTGGTCAGATTTTCATGGACGAGATATCTCGCTATCAGAAGAAAACTGACCCGACATTGTCCTCATCAAAATATCAGATCTATCTTGACGACGATATGTCACAATTGCCAAAATTGGTCAGATTTTGATGGACGAGATATCTCGCTATCAGAAGAAAACTGACCCGACATTGTCCTCATCAAAATATCAGATCTATCTTGACGACGATATGTCACAATTGCCAAAATTGGTCAGATTTTGATGGACGAGATATCTCGCTATCAGAAGAAAACTGACCCGACATTGACCTCATCAAAATATCAGATCTATCTTGACGACGATATGTCACCATTGCCAAAATTGGTCAGATTTTGATGGACGAGATATCTCGCTATCAGAAGAAAACTGACCCGACATTGTCCTCATCAAAATATCATATCTATCTTGACGACGATATGTCACAATTGCCAAAATTGGTCAGATTTTGATGGACGAGATATCTCGCTATCAGAAGAAAACTGACCCCACATTGTCCTCATCAAAATATCAGATTATCTTGACGACGATATGTCACAATTGCCAAAATTGGTCAGATTTTGATGGACGAGATATCTCGCTATCAGAAGAAAACTGACCCGACATTGTCCTCATCAAAATATCAGATCTATCTTGACGACGATATGCCACAATTGCCAAAATTGGTCAGATTTTGATGGACGAGATATCTCGCTATCAGAAGAAAACTGACCCGACATTGTCCTCATCAAAATATCAGATCTATCTTGACGACGATATGTCACAATTGCCAAAATTGGTCAGATTTTGATGGACGAGGTATCTCGCTATCAGAAGAAAACTGACCCGACATTGTCCTCATCAAAATATCAGATCTATCTTGACGACGATATGTCACAATTGCCAAAATTGGTCAGATTTTGATGGACGAGATATCTCGCTATCAGAAGAAAACTGACCCGACATTGTCCTCATCAAAATATCAGATCTATCTTGACGACGATATGTCACAATTGCCAAAATTGGTCAGATTTTGATGGACGAGATATCTCGCTATCAGAAGAAAACTGACCCGACATTGTCCTCATCAAAATATCAGATCTATCTTGACGACGATATGTCACAATTGCCAAAATTGGTCAGATTTTGATGGACGAGATATCTCGCTATCAGAAGAAAACTGACCCGACATCGTCCTCATCAAAATATCAGATCTATCTTGACGACGATATGTCACAATTGCCAAAATTGGTCAGATTTTGATGGACGAGATATCTCGCTATCAGAAGAAAACTGACCCGACATTGTCCTCATCAAAATATCAGATCTATCTTGACGACGATATGTCACAATTGCCAAAATTGGTCAGATTTTGATGGACGAGATATCTCGCTATCAGAAGAAAACTGATCCGACATTGTCCTCATCAAAATATCAGATCTATCTTGACGACGATATGTCACAATTGCCAAAATTGGTCAGATTTTCATGGACGAGATATCTCGCTATCAGAAGAAAACTGACCCGACATTGTCCTCATCAAAATATCAGATCTATCTTGACGACGATATGTCACAATTGCCAAAATTGGTCAGATTTTGATGGACGAGATATCTCGCTATCAGAAGAAAACTGACCCGACATTGTCCTCATCAAAATATCAGATCTATCTTGACGACGATATGTCACAATTGCCAAAATTGGTCAGATTTTGATGGACGAGATATCTCGCTATCAGAAGAAAACTGACCCGACATTGTCCTCATCAAAATATCAGATCTATCTTGACGACGATATGTCACAATTGCCAAAATTGGCCACATCTTGATGGACATCGTCGAAACCACTTGGAGGGTTAACCCCGACGAATTTTGTTCTTGGAGCAACGCGTCAAGGAGTGAAGTACTTACCGTCACCTGTTGTCCTTCTTTGAGAGGCAGAGCACTGGAGTCTCCTGGTTCGTCATAGTCTCGGATGGCACGGGCTTGGACAGCATTGATGATCTCTGAACGAAACAAAGACAGTTTTAAAGTCGATATTTCATGCATCCTGATTGTTAATTCATGCACAGTCATCTCATAATTATAACATGCAACTGAAAGCAATACACAGGTATGTGGTAGGTAATCGAATTTACGTCTCACTGAAGCAACACACCGAGTTATTGGCGACGACCCGGGATCCTTCCCGAAGCGAAATACTTGAGGACACCTCGTCCTTTCGAACCACGGTCAGTTAACGAGGTCAACACCTGAGCTGGCATTCTATTCTACAAACTACTACACCACGCCAATGTGAAGACATTTGACAGAACGACACATTTAACGTGAACCAGAATACATGTTTCTTTACACGATAAAAAAAATATAAGCTATCTAAAAATAAAATAAAAAAGGAATGGGTGTTTATATTCTCCATACAAATCCACACCATTTGACCAATCCACACCATATTTGGTACACTTATACTTTAGAACACTGCGGAAAACATAGGCTATTTCTTTCCTGTCTTTAGACCAACCTGTAGCCTTGAAAATTGACACACAGGTAATCGTAAAAGTGACCCCTGAAGCCCCAATTTTAAAATATAAAGTTTGTTTTTCTGAAATAAATGGACATGGATAAGGAAACACATTCTATAGGTTTTTGTATGACTTGACACATTGAAATGTCGTGGTCATATTTTAGCTGCCGTGGTAGGAAACACGTTATACAAAGTTTGTGTATTTGAGTTAACACAGGGAAATGTTGCGGTCATATTATAGCTGTCGCGGTCATATTTGAAACCCGAGCAACGTAGGCTTATTTCAGCTAGACTAGAAATAAAACACGATCAATTCAAGGAGGTTTTTTGTCAAATAAAACCGTTTTCTTGAAAACACAGAAGTTTCAATAATCATGCTAGTAGAGCTTTTTACTTAGGGCTTCCCATGATTGATTTTACTTTAGCAATCCATCATCCGATTGCTTCGTGCACAAAAATACATTCAAAGGATCCGTAATCTCCCATTGAGTAGATTGCGTAGAAGAGTAACTTAGGATAAAAATGACAAAGCACCCATTATTTTTATGACAGTCCTGGTTGCAACAGGACAGAACACGGCAATAACAAAAAGGTTTTATTTAAGTATAATCTCTTTTATTGATTTTGACCCCAATTTATGATGGACTAGTCACATCGTTATATCGTCAGCTTATGAGGAAACACAGAAAAAGTATTATAATACTAATTTTCAAGTTAAAACGAAAATTGCAATTTTTTTATCACTTAAACAAATTTTTATAAAACTTTGTATTTACTCAATTTATCAATCATCAATCATTCAGGGAAGATTATTTTTGTTACGGTGTTGCTACAGCAACTGATTAATAAAATTATAGCAATGCAAATTTATTAATTTGTTTACTAATGCTGCAGATATCTGGAGTTTATGAAAATATAACGGGTTAGTAGACTTCACACCAGTCTGAAGATCACATTCTGGTCCTAAGAAAACTGAAACTCGTACTTGAAAATATTTACTTAGTGTATTGCTAGCAAGACGACGATATTTCAGCCAGTTTAGGACAGCTTTAATTTTAATAAATTATAAAATGAAGATGTTTTACAGATCTCATACGGATCGAAAACGAGACCGTACTTCTTAGGGTAAAAGGGTTAGGGAGATGAAATACGACGCAATGGTGTCACACAAAGGACTATCGGTGACAGTCCGAGATCAAACCGAAGAGCAAAGATTCCAGGACACCCCGTGGTTTTTAATTACGGTAAAGTGACGAGGTAATGGACATAAGCACACAAGGATAGTTTTACAGGCACAGAAGAGAGAAATACACACATACCGTAAATTACAGGAATCGAACTTTCGTCGCTCACAACTCGCAGGCTGCAAGACCAATGTGGCAACCACACTTTAAAAGGTAATATTGATAATTTGGTGATTTTTAAGTAACGTCGTACTAGAGCAACACAACGGGCTGTTGAGGACGGTCCTGGATCAATCCCCTACGGGAAAGATCCGAGGAGAACACAATGTAATTTTGAACCACGGTCAGATGACGAGGCTAATACCTGAAGTGGTATACCACTCCAAACTTCCACACCAACCCAACGTGAGGACATTCGCCACGAAAGATTTAAGGTGCAGCAGATGGCTCTACACCACACGCTTACAAACATCCATGCACTGACCCAAATTCGAACCAGGAACCTTTCGGGCTAGAGGCTACCTTGAAGATTATTTTTTAAATAATAATTAGCAGCCTTATTTTTGGAGTCGCATATATAAAGTTTCTTCAAAAAAGCATTCGATACAAGCTTTAGTAACCAATGCCATAACTATTTTACTCCCGCTGAGCACACATTCGGTTTTTCAACGTGCGGCGCCGCTGCCGCAACGCAAGTGCGGTCTGAGATACATAAGATCCAATGGAGTAGTGCACAGATGCCTCCAGCAACACTGCGGCGACGCACGTCCAACTTACGTGCAATTTGTTCCGCAGTTTTTCACGGCGCCGCAGTTCGCCGCACACGTTTCCCCGGTCTGAAGTGCCTTGTTTTCATAAATAAATGGAATATAAATAATAATTAATAAATGGTTGTATCCAGTAACGTGATTTTTTTAACTATTTTGTTTCAAAATATAGTTTTTTATACCAAGTAAGCGAAATAAACAAGTTTTCTTCGATAGAATATTTATCGCAAATGGCGCGATATGAGTACTTGCGTTATTTCATGGTTATGTGTGCATAGTTGGGCTTCGGTGCCGCAGCGGCGGCGCACGTTGAAAAATCGGATGTGTGTACCGGGCCTTATACTCTTTAACCCTTTAGGAGCCTTAAAAGGACCAACTATTAGGAAGGATCACTTAACACTGTACAGAATTCAAACAGAAAAGTCTATTGAAACTTTAAAAATTTCCTTGTTCTTCAGTAGTAGATATCTGGATTGAAGGGCTTCGAGCAAAAATAATGCTAAGCTATCAAGAACATCGTATTTTGAACCACGGTCAGATGACGAGCTGAGTTGAAATACTTTTTCTCCAAACCTCAACACCCCATCAATATGGATATTTGAGGTAACGACAAATTGAACGTGCACCGCCCCCTCTTTGGTTGGTTCGAGTTTCCAACTCGCAACTCTCCGGTTGCTAATACAGACTCTCCAACTGTTACGGAATTTCCGTAGTTTCTGCGGATATTAGGTGAAAACTATATACGGAGCTTTGCAAGCATAGTGAAAAACTACGGATCTCGTACAAAAAAAATGAATATGGAAGTTTGTTACGATGTCAAACTAATCAATAAATACTTAAAAAAGAAAAAAGTGTTTGCTATTCAGTGCAAAAAAAAATTGTAGATGAGATGTTAATAAATAGGTAATAAGTTCGACCAACAAAATTGTGTTGTGTGACTTTTAAAATAAGATTCATTCACTTATATATTTAGTCAATAATTTTGAACATTGTTTAAAAATACTTGTCTTAATTAATTACTCAATATTTTTTTTAATTTTATTTATTAATTATTTATTTATTTTATTATTTAGAAACTTTTTATTAATTAATCAATAATTTATTGATACTATGTCGTATGTCGGTAAGAAGTGCTACTGATGACTGGGTTACCAATGTTGGAGAGTACTCTAATATGGGGCTCTATTAACTGAGCAACCGCGACCCTCTTAGAAAACAAAGAAAAAGGGTTCTGAAACGAGACAAAAATGAGGCAACTCTTCCCCCATTCTTCCCTTGTCCGGAATTGGTGAGCAACGCAAATCAAACTGTTTTTAATGGAGAATCAGACGATTCCAACACGCAACCTCCAGAATTGGAATCCTGTTGATAATAAAAGGTAACTGCAGATCTTTCCTTAGTTAGATATAGAACTGTTTCCTTTCCTCAGCCTCGAGGTTTAATCTAATGGTTTTGATAATGACGAGGATTCTCATCATTTGCAAAACCATTAGCAGATCTTATGGACCAAGATACCTCGTTATTAAGACTAAAACTGACCAGATCTTGATCGCCACCTCCTTAAAGACGATATAACTCGACGTTCCCGCAATTCGTCGTATTATCTCGTCGAAGCCACTTAATGGATAAATAAAAGGATTTTCGCGGATCCCCAAGGGTTCTTAAACGAGCTTCTGAGAAAACAAGACCCAATTCCTGAACTGTTCCATCGTCCGAAATAGCCGACCAACCGGTATAGTGGTTAAGGTGTTAGCCTCTAGATCGGAAGGTTCCTGGTTCGAATCCAGGTTCGGGCATGGATGTACATACAATATGGATGTTTGCATGCGTATGGTGTAGAGGCGGCTGGTGCACCTTAAATCTGTCGTGGGCGAAAGTCCTCACGTTGGGTTGGAGTGGAAATTTTAAGAGTGGGCTGCCAGCTCAGGTGTTGCTTCGTCATCTGACCGTGGTTCAAAATTACGAGGTGTTGTCCTCGGATCTTTCCTTTAAGGGACTGATCCCGGACCGTCGTCAATAGCCCGTTGTGTTGCTCTAGTGCAACGTTAACTAAAATTACCATTACTATTATCGTCCGGAATAGGCAACGCAAATCAAAGTGGTTTTAAAGGTGACGCATTTGATTTGAACACGCGATATCCTATTTAATTTACTTTTATCAGTGAAAGGTAGGCAGGTAGTTAAATGACGTCGGACTGCAATAACACAATGGGCTAGTGGCGACTCCGGGATCATTTCCCAAAGGAAATTACATGGGGACAATACCAAGTAATTTAAAACAGCGGTCAGATAACGAATGTATCATTGAAAGATAGGTGTCAGTTTTGGGTGATCCCAGACAGCCTGACGATTTAACTTTGGTAACTATTTGGGATGCGACATCAATGTCTTCAAAACATCGATGTTTTTGCCATTGATGTATTGAAGCCGATGTTTTTGCATTGATGTATTGGAGCCGATGTTTTTTTAAAAATATCGATGTTTTTGCCATTGATGTATGGGAGCCGATGTTTTTGCCATTGATGTATTGGAGCCGATGTTTTTTTAAAAACATCGATGTTTTTGCCATTGATGTATTGAAGCCGATGTTTTTTTAAAAACATAGATGTTTTTGCATTGATGTATTGGAGCCGATGTTTTTTTAAAAATATCGATGTTTTTGCCATTGATGTATGGGAGCCGATGTTTTTGCCATTGATGTATTGGAGCCGATGTTTTTTTAAAAACATCGATGTTTTTGCCATTGATGTATTGAAGCCGATGTTTTTTTAAAAACATCGATGTTTTTGCATTGATGTATTGGAGCCGATGTTTTTTTAAAAACATCGATGTTTTTGCCATTGATGTATTGAAGCCGATGTTTTTTTAAAAACATAGATGTTTTTGCATTGATGTATGGGAGCCGATGTTTTTTTAAAAACATCGATGTTTTTGCCATTGATGTATTGGAGCCGATGTTTTTTTAGCATTGCCGATGTTTTAGTTTTGAATGAAGAAAGGCACTATAGTAAAAATTAAGAAATATAACCGTGCAACTAAATATTTAGCACTTCTTTAACTGCCCTTCCATTATTGCAGCTCTCTTCAAGATCGACTTGAACTGTTCCAGGGAGACTCTTTATACGGACAAAGCTGTAGATGGCGATGTGGCCTACGCAGTGCTCCACGCTTGTGGACCCATTTAACTATGCTCTCCCCGCCTCTCTCCCATCCGTTTTCAATTATCGCACTGTTCACACGACAACAACAACTAAATATTTGTCAGTGAAGGCGACATCGGTCCCATCAGAAAGAGCTTTTTCCCTAACTAGTGAAAAAAGAAATCGGGTTAAGGTGGAGAAAGTTAACAAACTTCTTTTTTTACAAACAATAAATAACATATAAGTTTGTTGTCCCCCCCCCAAATACGTAGATAAATAATTAATAATAACTAACAATACTTATTGTTATGCTCCTACTTAATTATACTTATAGTTAGTAGTACCGATGTCAAATTGTTGTAAATATTACTTAATTTTATCTTATTCAATTTGAAAATAAAAGATTTGATAATTGTTCTTATTAATTTTTTGGACTTTGTTTTGACAGTTAAAAAAAAGACTTACTTTTAATTAATAATCACGGCAAATGAGAATTTAAATCTCCCCTCCTCGGCGAACATTAATGTTTGAGGTTGTTAAACCAGCTTTAAGAAATTGGGGAAAAGTTTAAATATATTGATGTTTAAAAACATCGATGTTTTGGGGGCGATGTATTATCAACATCGATTTTTTTTTGTCCGATGTATTATCAACATCGATGTTTTTTGGCCGATGTATTATCAACATCGATGTTTTGCGGTCGATGTCGCATCCCTAAAAAATGTTTCATGATAGATGTCGATTTAAAGCTGCTTTTCATTTCAATAAAAGTTAAAATAAAGGTTTTTCAGGGATCACCAACGGCTCTAAAAACTCCTTCTCGGAAGGCGCGGCACAACTTTCGGGATTCTTCACACCCTTCCCTTTGCTCGGCACCCAAAGTCGACGCTCCAAAGTTTCCTCCCCCTTTAGGGAAAACTTCCAACCAAATCCGCCCATCACGTACTTCTCAAAATTTTGGTTCTGCTTCATTTAGTTCCCTCCGTCCGAACTGTCAGCGACTGGGGAGTAGTAGGAGGAGGCCCACTTTGGCGAATTAGATGGGAAGCGCCATCGATCGGATTTTGTTTGCCAACATAATCCTCCCGGGGTCCATCCTGTTTTATGGCAGGGGAACTCCGGTTTCACGAAACTTTTGGAAATTCCGCGTTTGGAAAACAATGGATGCTTTCAATTAGCGGGATTACGGTGGTGGCTCGTTCCTGGTTCTCCAGCGCCGAGATGTCTTATTAGGGGTTGTCAAACTATGGGAGGTTTGGGAGGTAGTTAGTTCATTAACGCCACATTGGTGCAACACAATATTGGGTTACTGGTATTTTATTTTTGGGATTTAAGGCCCGGTGTACACATCCGGTTTTTCAACGTGCGGCGCCGCTACCCGCAACGCAAGTGCGGTCTGACAAACATTAGATCCAATGGAGTAGTGCACACATGCCTCCTGCGCCGCTGCGGCGACGCACGTCCAACTTGCGTGCAATCTGTGCCGCAGTTCCCCACGGCGCCGCACATGTGGCTCCGTTTTGAAGTACCTTGTTTTCACAAATAAATGGAATAAAAATTAATAAATGGTTGTAACCACTAACGTCTATTTTGTTTCAAAATATACTTTATTTACACCAAGTAAGCGAAATATATAAATAAGTTTTCTTCAATAGAATATTAATCGCAAATGGCGCTAAATGAGTTCGTACGTCATTTCATGGTTATGTGTGCATAGTTGGGCTTCGGTGCCGCCACGTTAAAAAACCGGAAGTGTGCACAGGGCCTTAATCAACCTTTAGACTATGGCCGGTACAGCAGTTGTACCTTTTTCACGCCAAGATAGAATTTAGACTACGGCCAGTACAACTGTTGAACCTTGAGAGTTATAAGAACCACGCCAAGAAAGAATTGCGCCAGTTATACCTATAGCCGTAGTCAACAGGTTAATCAACGACCTAACACGCTCTCAGAACTCTCAACAATCAATCGACTGCTTTCTCGTCAGCACTATAACATGCTCACAGAAACAAAATTCTAAACGGGATTCACACAGCAAAACTTAATCTCCTTGCACAGTTAAGTGAGAATATGATCTATATGATCGGGGTACATGGCTTAGTGGGTTTGAAAACTGAGCTAGCACACTCCGCCAGGTCGTCCCTTGTTATGCCCAAGGCCGAATGGTTTACTAGTAGGGCATTACATTAATTCGTCGTAAACTGCCCTGTAGAGACCACACTTACGTGTAAAAACATGTTCATATCTGCGACGAGTTGTAGGCAAGGGATAATTTGTTTTCCCTACTTGGATCTGTTGGGTAGCGTGTTTGCAAATTTATCTACAGTTGATTTGTTGACGAGGATGACATCACGACCGCGACACCCACTGTACTATATAAGAACAGCACAAATGCTGATGTGGAGGATGTGTCTTGATATGTTAGAGATTTTTCATTCTGTGTCTTAAATGTGTCGAGAAACCAGTACTATGTTCCATATTATTTGTAATAATTTAAATAAACATTTTTATTAGATCTTGCAATCATTCCCTGATGTGCTGAAATCAGACGGATGAGGTTAAAGTAGTTTTGACTAGATGAGATCTCATCCTTTGCAAAATTGACTAGTTCTTGGACGAGATCTCTTGTCAAAACACTTAAAGAGTTCTTTAAAAAATGAATCTTGTTCCTATTATACTGCTACTAATATACTCAAATATGAAAGATCGTAAACGCCAAAGCGCCTAAATTCCTTGGGTCCCCGTCATCTTATGCACAAAACTTAAGACAGACCAGTAAAGGTCCAGGTGTGTGTAGACGGCGCAGGTTAAATTCATGTATTTACACTAGATCTTAGACGAGATCTCTTGTCAAAACACTTAAAAGGGTTTTTTATTAAAAGAGAGAATCTTGTTCCTATTATACTGCTACTAATATTCTGAAATATGAAAGATCGTAAACGCCAAAGCACCTAAATTCCTTGGGTCCCCGTCATCTTATGCACAAAACTTAAGACAGACCAGTAAAGGTCCAGGTGTGTGTAGACGGCGCAGGTTAAATTCATGTATTTACACAAGATAGACGAGATCTCTTGTCAAAACACTTAAAAGGGTTTTTTATTAAAAGAGAGAATCTTGTTCCTATTATACTGCTACTAATATTCTGAAATATGAAAGATCGTAAACGCCAAAGCACCTAAATTCCTTGGGTCCCCGTCATCTTATGCACAAAACTTAAGACAGACCAGTAAAGGTCCAGGTGTGTGTAGACGGCGCAGGTTAAATTCATGTATTTACACTAGATCTTAGACGAGATCTCTTGTCAAAACACTTAAAAGGGTTTTTTATTAAAAGAGAGAATCTTGTTCCTATTATACTGCTACTAATATTCTGAAATATGAAAGATCGTAAACGCCAAAGCACCTAAATTCCTTGGGTCCCCGTCATCTTATGCACAAAACTTAAGACAGACCAGTAAAGGTCCAGGTGTGTGTAGACGGCGCAGGTTAAATTCATGTATTTACACTAGATCTTAGACGAGATCTCTTGTCAAAACACTTAAAAGGGTTTTTTATTAAAAGAGAGAATCTTGTTCCTATTATACTGCTACTAATATTCTGAAATATGAAAGATCGTAAACGCCAAAGCACCTAAATTCCTTCGGTCCCCGTCATCTTATGCACAAAACTTAAGACAGACCAGTAAAGGTCCAGGTGTGTGTAGACAGCGCAGGTTAAATTCATGTATTTACACTAGATCTTAGACGAGATCTCTTGTCAAAACACTTAAAAGGGTTTTTTATTAAAAGAGAGAATCTTGTTCCTATTATACTGCTACTAATATTCTGAAATATGAAAGATCGTAAACGCCAAAGCACCTAAATTCCTTGGGTCCCCGTCATCTTATGCACAAAACTTAAGACAGACCAGTAAAGGTCCAGGTGTGTGTAGACGGCGCAGGTTAAATTCATGTATTTACACTAGATCTTAGACGAGATCTCTTGTCAAAACACTTAAAAGGGTTTTTTATTAAAAGAGAGAATCTTGTTCCTATTATACTGCTACTAATATTCTGAAATATGAAAGATCGTAAACGCCAAAGCACCTAAATTCCTTGGGTGCCCGTCATCTTATGCACAAAACTTAAGACAGACCAGTAAAGGTCCAGGTGTGTGTAGACGGAGCAGGTTATATACCTGTATCCACATTGATTGTATTTTTCATTTCTGTGTCAGTCGTTGTGTGTATGTGCCTACTACTAGACAATGACAGTTTTATGTTTGAGGCAGCTTGGCCAAACAGCACGTGCGCCATAAAACACAACCAATTAAGGACCACCATGCTTCAATGGGTACGCTACTGTGTTAGTATCCTGCTAGTTCGAGAAGGCGTGGGTTCGATTCCTGTAATTTAACATGGGTGTATTTCTCTTGCATGTGGTATGAAACTGCATTTATGTGGAACTTTTATGTTTGTGTCCATTGACGGTGGCTGTCTTGGTGCAGGTTGATCAAATATGATCCAAGCATGACTTCCCTTGTCTG
Organism: Metellina segmentata; assembly: GCA_947359465.1. Taxonomy (NCBI): domain Eukaryota; kingdom Metazoa; phylum Arthropoda; class Arachnida; order Araneae; family Tetragnathidae; genus Metellina; species Metellina segmentata. Next base: position 44,277,921 of record OX375882.1, on the reverse strand, counting down.
TCCATTTCAAGAAATATGTCTTGAAGCAGCTTATCCAGATCTGGCCTAGCGCATTACGAATACCAAACCAATCCATTGTCCGGTCAAAAGATTAAAAAGGCAAGACGCCATTTTCACAATTCCAAATAACTCTTGAGACTATTCACACCAAATCCTACTATCCCAAAAATCCCAACCCCACTAAAAATCCCGGAAACCAAAGTCCGCTTAAAAGTCAACAACGTCAAAAAAGACACAAAAGAGAAACCCCGCAGTCTGAGAAACTGTATTACTCCCGCTCTTTCATATCGACTCAAAGCATGTCCTGGTGACGATAAGAAATCAGTAATAAATGTCACAGAAAACGCCCTCGATATTAACTGAAAGTGCGATTTCCAAAGAGCCCTGATGGGGAGAAGTAAAAGCCAAAAGGAAAGAAGAAAAAAATTAGTTTTTCCCATTTCCCAGCCGGTACCCTAACAAATACATATATTCCTCCCCAGATGTCTTGATCGTTGCAAAAGCTAGATATGAAAAAGGGGGAAAGATTGCAGCGAACGCAGCATTTTCATTGGAGGAGGAAAGGGAGAATAAGATATCTTCCCAAGTCTCACTCCAAGAAGTCTTCAGACGGGATAGTAGCATTAGCACTACCGTTGTGCCTAGTTTCGGCAAGGAAAGTGGAAGTTAAATTGGGCTTTGAATATCTGCTGAAAACGGCTAAAAAGTTTTTCCGAAGTGGTGATTAAAGCTTAGGAGCCCCTTTTGGAGAGAGAGAGAGCAAATAATGCGCATTGATTTTCGGAAGCAATTTTGTACTTAATGGAGAAGCGATGATGGGATGGGAAAAAATAGTCGTTTCGCTGCCGAGAATATTTGGAGACAAAGGTGTTTCAAAGCATCGTTTCAGTTGACTTTCGAAAGTCGAGAATTGGTTCTAATAATTTTAAAAAATAAATATTTTTAATAGTAAGAGGAGGAAAATAAATAATACCCTAAAGACGGGAACCCAAAACACCGAGCTGACCACGGAACTATCATGATGTATAATATGTATCCTAAGTACTCGTCATTTAACTCTCCGAGTAGGTTAAACGAGATGAGTCGTTCATCAATATCTTACCAATTTTGCTAATAACGAGATATCTCACTGTCAGGATATTCACGATTTTTTGATGATGAGATCTGGTTAATGTTGAGGATGATGAAAGAGCAACTTGCATATACGTATAACTTTTTCTCTGTTCCTTAGCGCACATATTATTTACTTTCGTTGTTACAGTGAACACCTTTTAAATTTTGTTGCAATCTTAAAATATAAAATGCTAGATTCTGTGTGTTTCCGTGGCTATTAAAGTTTTGATTGCTTGTGTGACATCACAAGCGGATTTTCTAATTGTTTTGATTGGTTGTGTGATGTTACGAGAGATACGAAACATCAAAAATCCTATTCGAAATCGCCATGGAAATAACTTTGGGTATAAAACGATCGCCGTACACAGCTCATTGTTTTACCAGTGTTGATAAAAAAACAACACAGGGCAAGTCGACAGAGGTCGTGGTGAAAAAAGGTTTATACATAGCCAGTGATCAACAAAAGTTGACAGATAGTGGTGAAAAAAGGTTTACAGACAGCCAGTGATCACGTACCGTCAAGTTAAAAAATATATATAAAAGTTTGACATGCTAGTGATGTAATAAATGTCTCACTCGCTCAATAGAGAGCAGCACAGTCAACATGACATTGATATTGTTGACCTTTACTCATCAAGAACACATTTAGACAGAGTCAGCTAGCGAATATGTATGCGTGGAATAAAATGTATGCGTGGAAATAAAAAGATCGGTTATTTCAGGTGTTTCTGAAAACATGTAAAAGTGTTTGTTGTGTCCACGATGTAAATAGTTAAAAAAGTGTTTGTGCATGTTACAAGGAGAATCTGTTGCTAGTTCGCCAACTTCAAGAAGTGATTCTCTGAGAATGACTACAACTTAAAAAATTGACCACACGGTACCGCACAAAAACTTCACACTTTCCGGACCCTTCTTGCAATCGGGCCCCGGTTCCATTGTATCGGCAACCCATCCCTCTCCACGTGGAGGCCCTGCACATATATTTCTAACCACAAATTCTAGGTGTAACGTTAGCGAAAGTAAAACCCAATTTAAAAGTAATATCATTAATAATAATAAAAGTATTATCATCACATTCTTACCCAATTTAAATAGTCTCTTAAAAATGGAACAAAAAATTATAACACTGTCGGAAACAACGCAAAATGGCGTCAAAACGAATCCACGGCACGTTTCTTGTCATTTTGGTATCAAAAGAATTATTGAAACTGGAAACTGAACACAAAATCCTAGCTCAAAACAGGTTCAAATTAATTCAAAATTTCATGGAAAACATAAAATAAGATTAGAACAACATTAGAAATAGACGCCATAAACTAATGTGCACAAAAAAAAACATAAAAAATGCAACAGTTGGAATTATGAATAAAATGAAATTTTTTGTCACTCAATTTCCATTTGACCTTGCATTGTTTGTTGATCACGCTGATTCAAAAACTTTGAATCGGCGCCAACACAATGTTACCGACTTATGCAAGTTGTGGTCTGGAGCCCGCAATTTCTCAAGAAACATCAACACGAAAACTAACCACAGAAAACGAATAAAATTCGAATTAATCATTTCTTTCTGGTAGGCGAGGGTTCCAAGTCCAGCTGCCCACACCAGTGTCCATTGGCAGGGGGCGCTTCCCACTGGCACCATACCGCCGAGAGCAGCGCCCTCTGTGGCATCCCCCAGCCTCCGAGACAAACGGCAGGAAGCTTCTAAGGTCGATTACTCTGTTATTATCCGTCTGGACAGAGACACACAAGGGAGGACATTCTTCATGTGGGCTTCAATTTTGGAAAGGGCGTGTCGCTTTTTCCACTCAAGTTGTCTATAGTTGGCCCGGGACTTTTTTTATTCGCCGTATGAATTAAAAAAGTTTTTGCACAATCGGCCATAAAGCGATCGCGCCGCCGGATTTTGTCTTTCACTCGTGGCCATCCAATGGCAGTTCATTAACTTTACGATAGATAAGGGTGCCAACCCCCAGGTACTTGAATCTCTTCCTCCCAATATGTTTATGAAGGTTAACTACTACTTAAGCCGTATTTACACCTAAGTTGCATATACATTTCTCTCCCTCTATGTGGCGAGGACGTTTTACATTCCACTATGCTGACCCCTTTTCGTCCCTTTTTTCGACCGACTCCGGAGTAAATGCTTAGTGGACTTTATAGGCAACCATCCGAGCACACTCTTCTCACCCCCTCGTAGAGAAGAGTGATCACTTTTCATCAAGATGTCGAGTTCCTCATAGTGATGCGACATCGACAGCAAATCATCGATGTTCAAAATTAAAACATCGATGCTGATAATATAACGCTCCAAACACATCGATGTTTTTAAAATTCAGTGTATTTAAAGTTTTTTTCACCATTTCTTAAAATTGGTTTAGCAACTAGTAATACGACATCAGCTCCAATACATCGATGCTTTTTGATGATCGATCAATGATCGATGCTTGTTTGATCGACATCGATGTCGCATCCCTACTTTTCAGACCCTTCACCCTTGACCACTTTGGTCTAAAAGTATGTTCAATTTGCATCTTATAAAAATTATGCTACCTGGTTATTTTTTAAATTTTTAGAACGGTACTTTTTTCATTTAAAAATAAAACATCGAGTATAAACATCGATAAGTATAAACATCTGTGTTACAAAAACAATCGACTCCAATACATCGATGTTTTTAAAAAAAACATCGATGTTCAGAAAACATCGACATCGATGTCGCATCCCTAGTTCCTCACCAGTTTCACTCCAGCCATTGTTCTTTTTGTTTTTGTCTTTGCACTCGGGTGTAGTTTGGTCCCAGAGGGCAGGCTTCTCTCTAAATAGTTCTATTAATGTTATTACCAGCTCTTTCCTCCACGCCATATTAATCGTATAGGTCACTCACTGGCAGTTTGGCTGGAGATGTGGTCAAGGCAAGCGATGAGGGCAGAATATCACAGAGAGCGAACAAAAGATGGCGTAAGCGACCACGGAGGGAAGCGGTTATTGTCAAGCAAACATCTCTTTTCGGTCAAATTTGACTCTTAAAACTCCAAATTGCCATCCCGACTAGAGATCGTGACAGTAAAATGAATGCCGTTTCTCGGAATAGCTTCGAAGTTTGGAGGGAGAGAAGTTGTGCAAATCCAGTGCAAACGCGGCTTTACACAACACGGGTAGATATAGGTAAACTCAACCTGGCAACATGTCGTATGATATATAACAGAAAACAGCTTCTAGAAGCCCCGACACACCTCCCAACTCACCGAACAGTGTGTAACAGAAAGGCGAGCTGCCTGAATATGTTCGATACTCGTCAATATTTATATGGTTGCCTCCAAACATGATGGATAAATATTAAAAATACTCATACGAAATATGTCGCCAAATATACAGGTTAATTTGACCTGACTCAACAGGTTGGCTACTACATCAAGATAGAGGCGCCAGCTCCCAGAGGGCCTCTATACCTCTTGAGTACACATCAATATTTATAAGGTTGCCCCTTTAACATGATGGATAAATATTACGAATACTTATATGAAATACGTCGCCAAATAAACAGGTTAATTCGACCTGACTCAACAGGTTGTGTGGCTGTTATATCAGAAGATAGGAGCGCCAACTCCTAAAAGCCCGATCTATATAGCTACGGACTGGTAAACGGGAGATATTAATCGGGTATTACAAACATGACAAGGAAATGTATGGTTAAAATAAATATGTAAAGCAACTGTGGACTTTGGACTTCGACCATTGGCTTGAACCCTCCCAACAACTCTTCCAAATGGTCGGCACAGAATAATTCTTGGGACAACAAATCTTGAAAGTCAATGACAGGAAAATGTGAGACAATCATACTATACTCTACAACAGCAATCATATGCCTGTTTACCGTTGACGTCTCCATTATTTGTAAAAGTCAATCACAGGAAAATGTGAGACAATCATATCATATTCTACAACAGCAATCATATGCTTCTTGACCGTTGACGTCTCCATAAATTGTAAAAGTGAATCACAGGAAAATGTGAGACAATCATATCATACTCTACAACAGGAATCTATGCCTGTTGACGTCTCCATAATAATCTGTAAAAGTCAATCACAGGAAAATGTGAGACAATCATCACATATGCTACAACAGCAATCATATGCCTGTTGACCGTTGACGTCTCCATAATTCGTAAAAGGCTGTTTTGGGAGAAGCTTAAACTTTCAGTGATGGTGGGGCACCTGGTGTTCCATCTGTAAGAATGGCAGGAAGGTGGACTCGATATGCCTCCAAATGTAGCCGGTATACACGAATATATCATTGTGTAACCTTCTATCTTCCCTGCATGATTTCTAACAGTTTGGGCCTTGACCTATAGCTTTCCTAGGACTCCAACGGCAATTTGTCATTTTCAAAACTAAAAGGATATTGATGAACGAGATATCTCAACTAAAAAACTGACCAGATCTGAATGTACGAGATATCTCGTCAATAGCAAAATTGTTCATATCTTGAAGAACGAGGTTACTGTCAAAGCTACTTTGGGGGCTAACCAAAATTATCTATATCCTTCCCCCTACTATTTATAACCTATTTCCCACTTTGCGTACAAAATAGCATGCCGAAAATTTTGCGAAAAATCTCCACAATTTCAGAAAAATATCAGCTGATGAAAATTAAATTCCAAAGAAAATTATTAAACAATGGACATGATACCAAAAAAACATGTTTACCTGAGAGAACAAAAATAACAGTTCACAACATCCTCTAACAGAAAAAACAAGCTCCAAGTCTCTTTCTACTTTCCGAGATAATGTTTGATACTTTTTTAATAACTCTCATTAAAAGGTCAGGGCCAGGTTAAGGCACCTACACAACAGACTTTCGCCGCCAGAGGTCCTTGAACACTCTATCTTTGGTCGATAGCGTGTAACCCAGAATATTAATGTGAGAGAATGCGATACTTCTATCATTAATTAAAGCAGTATAAGATGCAAAATGGCGTAAAGATTCAAATCAAGCAATACACCCACGTTTCTTAAACCATCATCTGTGTAGACTTATCCACGTTTTATGAGTTTCGAAGACTTTGAAGAGTAAAGGAGATGCACAAAATTATGTTACGAGTAGCTAAATTAAAACACGCATTAAAAACAAATTAAGCAATATTGTGAATAATAATGAATAATTTACATTTTAAAGGTAACATACAAATAAGCCAACGAATAAAAATTCCGTAATAAAAAAAAAAAAGAAGAACATTTTCAAGAGGATCAAAAGAATTTCTGATTGGGTGAATAAGAGTGTCACACTTGGAAGTTTAAGATAAAATGACTTCTTAAAAAGTGGATAAATCATAATTATTTTGGAAATTTTTTTAACTTGAAAGTTATTATCCTGAAAAATTTGAAAAGTGGCTTTTTACTGCGGTGCCAAGAACCCCTCATTTCATTCAAATCAATACATACTTTTTACGATGTGATTAGCTGTAAGCTACTGGGATAGATATACACTAGGCGTCATGCAATATTTCCAATCGCGTATGTGATTATTCATGTCAAAATCTTTAAAAAGGAAAGTATTACGCAAGAAAATACTACACAATGCCATCTAAGGAATGTCAAGATAAAAAATTGCCTAGCGGTGGATCCAAATTCACCGAGGTATATATGGTAACGAACAAACTGATCAATTGGCAAAGGCTGGAGCAGTTGTCCCAACCTAAATCCCTTACATCAAGAAACTTATTTGCACACATGTCATCCAAGTAAAAAAATTTTCAAACTCTAAAAAGATGTCAACAGGATATATGTGAAATGTCTTATTCAGTAACAAAGCTCGTATCCTAGGTTCTTTGCCCAGAGCTGTAGGAGTTGCTCGTTTTCACCCGTCTTACTGGACAAAAATACTTACCAAAGGCACTCTCACCGCGAAATCAGATGTCCGTTTTCTGAGAGAACTAGACGAAATTACTGGTAACCATCTTGAAGACAGACTTCAAATTCTTGAAAATAGTTGCAAATATTGTAGTCGTTTTAAAGGATATTTTTATCACCTAAGACCCGCAATGGACTGTGCTTGTCGACTAATAGCCAAGAGGCTAGATTCGAGCTTGGGTAATATTGGTATTTTTTTTTAAATCAACGTCGTACTAGAGCAACGCAACGGGCTACTGACGACGGTCCGGGATCAATTCCTTAAGGGAAAGAACCGAGGACAACACTACGTAATTTTAAACCACGGTCTAATGACGAGGCAACACCTAAGCACGCACTCCACTTTCCAAACTTCCACACCAACCCAACGTGAGGACTTTCGGGCCACGACATAGTTTAGGTGCACCATCCGCCTCTACACCATACGCTTACAAACATACATGCACTGACCCGGATTCGAACCAGGAACCTTCCGATCTAGAAGCTAACACCACAACCACCAGACTGGGTCGGCATTAGCAAAACTGAGCAAATCTTGATGGACGAAAAACCTCGTCACAAGAGGAGAATCGATTAGATCTTGATCTAGTCATCATCAAAAATTCGGCAAATATCTTGATGACGAGGTATCGCGTCATTAGCAACATTTGTCAGATTTTGATGGACGAGATATCTCGTCGAAAACACTAAGAGGGTTACGCAACCGTCCACGCGGAAAGACCAAACTTGAATACACATTACCGTCTATATAATAATCACAGCGGTAAAATATTCAGAACTGATTCTGTATACAGGGTGTTTCAGTGAACCGTTTCAGAACTTCTAAGAGGGGTAGGGTACATCCTGACAACTCGAAATCATATAGCAATGTGGGGTCGGAAATGCTTTCCTGAAGCGGTGTTGTACACAGAAGCACCGTAAAGAAAAGAGATCGTAAGTGAGAAATCGTTTTAATAATACATGAAAAGAAGCAAAAGATACATGGATTAAAGTAAGTGTTCGAAGTTTCTTCCACGGGCTACAATGCACGCCTATCTCCGACGCATGGACATCCGAACATTCTGGAATACTCCAGGCATATCTCGAATTTCTCCGGCAGCTACTGCAATTCTTGCAACCAGCTCCTCAACATTGTCAACAGGGATTTCAGATGACCCCAGAAATAAAAATCAAGACATGATAGGTCGGGTGACCGAGCAGGCCAACGCACGGGACCACCACGTCCGATTCACTGCTGACCAAATGTGACATCCAGGTAGTTACGAACATCTCCGCTATAATGGGCAGGGGCTTCATCGTGTTGGAACCACATTGTCTGTTGCGTCGATGCAGAAATCTGTTCATCTCTCAAAAGTTGTGGCAATACTTGCTGCAGAAAGAGCAAGTAGTTAGGTCCGGTTAGACGAGACGGTAACAGGTAAGGTCCGATGTGGTGATCTCCCATAATATCGGCCCATACATTGACCGAAAATCGAATCTGTGCTGCACGACGTCGTATTGCATGCGGGTTCTCGACCGCCCAGATATGGTCGTTATGCGTGTTGAAAATTCCTTCCCCTGTGAAGGATGCCTCATCGGAAAAAAACACTTCAGTAGGAAAAAGGGGATTTGTAGCACATTTTCCAAAGTACCACTGTGCGAAAGCAATACGAGGTGCATAATCCTCCGGTTGCTGTGTCTGGACACGCTGCACGTGAAACGGATGCATGTCTTCTTCTCGGAGAATCCTCCAGACGCTGTAATGGGAAACCCCGACTGCGTTTGCTACACTTCGGGTACTCGTTCTTGGATTCCCCTGTACATGCTGCAGCACATTCTGTTCGACGTCTGCAGTCCGTGCTGTTCTTACCCTGTCCCTGTCAGCTCTTTCTAATGAACCTGTCTCAGCTAACCTCTGGTGCAGTCTTGCAAAGAAATTATGACTGGGGATACGCCTCGTCGGATATCGTTCCGCGTACAAACGCTGTGCGGCTGGCCCACTACAATTTGCAGCCCCGTACGCCAAATGCATATCGGCTAACTCTGCGATCGTGTAATCATCGATCCTACTAACTTGGCGTTCTTGTGCGAAATAAAGATTCCCTACACGAAAGCTCGGGATTTTCGCACAACGCCATCTACCGCGTCAGGAAAGCATTTCTGACTGCCCGTTGGTATATGATTTTGATTTGTCAGGATGTACCATACCCCTCTTAGAAGTTCTGAAACGGTTCACTGAAACACCCTGTATAAATAGAGGAGATGCAATGGTTTTAAAACTTGATAAGGCCCTATAGTCCAACACTATAATTTCCTGGAAATAATGAGAGATTCTTTGTTAAACCATCGACGGAACTTAAAAGTTAAGGTTTTAAAGTTGAGGATTCTGAAAATACTGCATATAAAAGTATCCCATGACTCAAGTTGTTCAAAACCACTCTATATTTGTCGGAGTAATAGTACCATTAACAGGTATTAACCATCCTGGTTGTTGTCTCGAAGGTGCTCAGTCATTAGCAAAACTGAGCAGATCTTTATGGACGAGAACCATTAACAGGTATTAACCATCCTGGTTGTTATCTCGAAGGTTCCCAGTCATTAGCAAAACTGAGCAGATCTTTATGGACGAGAAACCTCGTCACTAGAGGAAAACTGATCATACCTTGATCTCATCATCAAACATTCGGCGATATCTTGAAGCGCGAGATATTAGCAACATTGGTCAGATCTTGATGGACGATATATCGCGTCAAAAATACTAAGAGGTTTAAGAGCAGTAAATACGCAACCGCCCACTTGGAAAGACCCAACTTGAATACATTACCGTCTACTTAATAACCAGAGCAGTAAAATATTCAGAACTGACGCGGTATATACATAGAGGAAATGCAACGGTTTGAAAACTTGGTTCAGGCCCTACAGTCCAGCACTTTCATCTCCTGGAAATAACGAGCGATTCTTGGCGAAACCATGGACAGAACTTAAAAGTTCCTGACCTCAATTTTCATTGAAAGGAAACCTCAACCTAATAAAACACAAAACGGACTTCAGTGTTACCTTTCAAGAGGTGTTTCATTTCCCTTTCAGCGTGGCAGGTGGTGAAAGACCGCACGATGTCCAGTGCAGTCTGGTCGTACGAGTTAGGCTTATTCACATCGACACCACTCTGAAACAGAAACAAAAACGATCGAGTTAACAAAACATACCAACACCTGCACACTGCCATTTGAACGAACTGTATCGTTGAAATTCAGCTTCATAAATAAAAGAAACTAATAATTCATGAGAAACTCTTCTTCATCGGTGACCAGTGTTATTTTTGTAAAATCAGCTTTACCTCAAGTAATTTGGTAATTTTTTAATAAACGTGAAGAAGAGGGTCATCGAAGATTATAACAGAACAGATCGCTATTTAAACAGAATTCAGAAGCATCGAAGGGTTGGTTGGCTTTGACTTTTATAACGCGCAAGGGTCTTATTTGGACAAGGTGCACCAAACACAAGACATGAAAACGTCAATTAAAAAATGCCGCTAAAGGGGAAGAAGAGGACAAGGTTAGATTTCTTCTTGGAAAGCATACTTAGGGCGCCTTCACACGAAGGAGATCGATCTCTCGGACCGGTCGCTTCATATTGACACCAGGAAATGTTTACAGATTCATTTCCTGCGCATAAACTATTCGAGCGAAGAGAAACAAAACGAAATTTTTGACTGGAATTGTTTAGATTTTTTTTTTTTTGTAAAATCAGCATTGTGAAAGACGGATTTGAAATCTGCGGAAAGTTTTTCATCAGATGGATACCTTAAATGTGATTTTCTTCAAATAAATAAATTTCAATTCCAACTTTTATATCTTCGCAATACGAATTTAGCCGCATTCGACGTAAATATAAAAGTTACAACAGAAATATTATTTATTTAAAGAAAATCACATTTAAGGTATCGATCTGGTGTAAAATTTTCCGCAGATTTCAAATCCCTTGAAATTTTTACTCTATCTTTAACGATCGCGAATATATAAACTTGTACTAGAGAATATAAAAGCTCTTTTGTTTTGTTTCTCGAATAAAATAAACCACGACATAAAAAAAGTCGCCGGCGTCTGAACTGCCTCGGTGACTATTTTTTAGTCTCTCATAACGGTTTCCTGCTAGTCTTCTCGTGTGAAGTGCTCCTATGATTTCTATGTATGTTCCGTCGCCTTCAGACCGGTCTGAGCGATCGATCTCCTTCGTGTGAAGGCGTCCTTAGTGGGCATTCTTGTAAAGCGACGAGATCACCGATGAGAACTGAAATTGCTTGTGGCAAGTTTCCAAACAGTCACAAAATTCTAAAGCAGATTTTTTGTTTTGCTTTTCTAGATCAGAGTGGGATGATCTTTAGACTAATAAGTCCACTAAGTCACTTTTTCTTTGTATGATGGCTATATTTCATCATGAAAAACATTCTTAGTGGGCAGAATTTTCTCCCCGTCATAGAATTTGTTTTCATATTAAGTGCGTTACATTCGTAAGCCGAAGAAATTATCAACCGATGAGCACTAAAATGGCTTATGGGACAAGTTCGAGATCATCAACGGGCATAATTTTAAAATTAGAGCACCGAATGGTATTAAGACTAGATAACACGTAAGAGAGTTCTATTTGGTGCTGTACTTTTGCAATAGATGGCGCTAAAGTTCGGTACTAGTGATATAATATGAATTTTCATAAGTGCGATTCCCGATATTTTCTCTCTCTGTCTATAAATAAAACTATCTTTCTTCAAGGAAACAAACAAAACTAAAAAGTTTCAAAAACTACTCATAGACCCGTATTTAAAATGCAATTTTTCATTAAAGCAGCATTATAAATTATCGATAGTTTTAGACTAAATTACGCTCAAAATATTTCGAAGGACATATCATCAAAAGTGAGTTGTTTTACCATCACAAACACATACTTTGATTCACTTTTCAAGAGAAAAAATTACTTTTTAACTGACTCGGTCAAGACTAAATTTTTGTGCCAATACTTCTAACTGATATTTAAAAAAAAAAAAAAAAAAAAAAAACATTTTTTTCTTCTATTTATTCTTAGGAGAAACCAGCGAATCTGTGTATGTAATGTGGTCTATGCAATATACATACGTGAACGATGTCAATACGTAAAGCAAAGTATGTTATTGGAAAAATTCATTTTCATTTGACCACTTGTTAAAACAATAGAAGATATGACATTTCACCACAAATCAAGGTTTATAAATTATCTTTAATTCCTAAACTATGCTAACAAATCCAAAAAAAAACTCTGAACTATATTTAAATCATAGTTTAATTTTCAATACGTTGCGACAACGAAATATGTTGTATTGATAAATAAACTGAGGCTTTGTAACCAGGTACTAAAATAATTGAAGTGCAGAAAACTTTCTTGCATTCATGTTTCTGAAAAATTTTTAAACAAAAATAAAAACACTACACAATCAGAGGCTATTTTATTGTATTAATTAAAGAGTGAAGATAGCAGCATAGTATAAGTACATGTGTTTTAGAATGACCAACGAAAATAGAGCAACACTATCCGAAGTCTCGTGGTGCCATCTGGCGATTAACTACAAAGTCATTATTGAGTTTCAAATTCAGGAGCCCGACCTCCAGTTTTTCTAAGTTCATTCAACTTAATTTGAAACTCATATCGCTATAAAAAAAACTTTACCGTGAGAAACAAAATAAAACATTTCCTTATTTTGCAGCCCAGATCATAGATTGCGAAAAAAAACGCGATAAACAAATTAAAGGCAAACTCCACATCAGAAAAAATTTAACGAACAAAATAAAACTGTTCTACATTGCCCAAATAATACGCTTTTATTTACGATTTCAAATGTTAAACATTTTAATGTGTTGTTCTGAACGCTTATAAACACAATAAAAATTTTAATGTTGCCTAAAAAACTATAAACAACCGATTTAAAAGCTCCATATAGACAAACGAAATACGTTTCCCTCGTCTATTTTAAGTCGTGACCAGTTTCATTTCCTGCATGAAAATTCAAAAATATTTTGGCTTATTCATGTCATCATTGTTTTGCTTTTAAAGATTACTGCAGCAATTACCTATCAATGCTCTGTTACTACATTTCAGGAAGAAAAGCATATTAACCTTAGAAATCCGAAATGCAGGAATCGAGTAAACAAAAGTTTTATTTTGTAAAGTTATCAATTCAAAACTAATGGATCCCTTATAGGTTTATTCTATTCTTTGTTCAAGTTGTGGTATAAACAAAGAAATAAGTACCTCAATGAGCATTCGAACGACATCCAGCTTTCCGTGCATTGCCGCTTCGTGCAATGCAGTGCCTCGGAGAGTCGATCGGTTGATGTCGATGCCGGCATTCAACAGCAATCTGGAAGAGGAAAAAAGCACTTAATTTCAACGCAATCTCCCAAAAATCAGGAAGGGAATAGATTTCAATACAACAATCATTGTATGTTCTACTGTTATTGTTCTTTATCGAAAAAATTAACTCATTTCAAATTCAATGTGGACAGCAAAAAGGAGTTTTTCTATTTCGCCCCTTCCTGGTTCCCACAAAAAAAAAGTAAGAGTTACTGGGTTAAGTATTTAATTGTCTGGCTTCCTTTGCCTTTTGATATGCAGCTTCATTTCCTTTTATGTCCACATGGACGGGAATCCACCGAATAGTGTACACAGAGAGAAGTTCAACCACACCTCCTCGTGGTCTCCCCTGGCCCTCGAAGGATTTGAATAAGCTTCTAATCCTTTTTAATGACACTAACGCGGCACATTTAAGGTATCAATCTGGAGTAAAATTTTCCAGATGGTAGTACAATTATCTACAGAAGTTTATTCCACGATACACTTCCGAATGAAGGTTCGTGATAACATTATATAAGTAAAAAAAAAAACACATTTATGTTAGTATCAAACGTAAATGTTACTCATTTTTTAATCTGTCCATAAAATTTCACTTTTCTAACAAAAGTCCAAGCTTTACAACCTTTAAAAAAAATGGCCAATATAACACTTTATTTTATTCAGATAACAGCCCTATCCAAGCTTAACCTTTTAACTACGGCTATGGATATAACTGGGGCGATTTTTTCATCGCGCGATTCTGATAACTTACAAGGTACAATGCCGGGACGTAGACTGAATTCTTTCTTGGCGCAGTTCTGATAACTTTCAAGGTACAACTGCTGTACCGGGCAGCAGTCTAGATTCTTTCTTGGCGCAATTCTGATAACTTTCAAGGTACAACTGCTGTACCGGGCAGCAGTCTAGATTCTTTCATGGCGCAATTCTGATAACTTTCAAGGTACAACTGCTGTACCGGGCAGCCGTCTAGATTCTTTCATGGCGAATTCTGATAACTTTCAAGGTACAACTGCTGTACCGGGCAGCAGTCTAGATTCTTTCTTGGCGCAATTCTGATAACTTTCAAGATACAACTGCTGTACCGGGCAGCGTTCTAGATTCTTTCATGGCGAATTCTGATAACTTTCAAGATACAACTGCTGTACCGGGCAGCGTTCTAGATTCTTTCATGGCGAATTCTGATAACTTTCAAGGTACAACTGCTGTACCGGGCAGCAGTCTAGATTCTTTCTTGGCGCAATTCTGATAACTTTCAAGGTACAACTGCTGTACCGGGCAGCAGTCTAGATTCTTTCGTGGCGCAATTCTGATAACTTTCAAGGTACAACTGCTGTACCGGGCAGCATTCTAGATTCTTTCATGGCGAATTCTGATAACTTTCAAGGTACAACTGCTGTACCGGGCAGCATTCTAGATTCTTTCATGGCGAATTCTGATAACTTTCAAGGTACAACTGCTGTACCGGGCAGTAGTCTAGATTCTTTCTTGGCGCAATTCTGATAACTTTCAAGGTACAACTGCTGTACCGGGCAGCAGTCTAGAGTCTTTCATGGCGCAATTCTGATAACTTTCAAGGTACAACTGCTGTACCGGGCAGCAGTCTAGATTCTTTCGTGGCGCAATTCTGATAACTTTCAAGGTACAACTGCTGTACCGGGCAGCAGTCTAGATTCTTTCATGGCGAATTCTGATAACTTACAAGGTACAACTGCTGTACCGGGCAGCATTCTAGATTCTTTCATGGCGAATTCTGATAACTTTCAAGGTACAACTGCTGTACCGGGCAGCAGTCTAGATTCTTTCTTGGCGCAATTCTGATAACTTTCAAGGTACAACTGCTGTACCGGGCAGCAGTCTAGATTCTTTCATGGCGAATTCTGATAACTTTCAAGGTACAACTGCTGTACCGGGCAGCAGTCTAGATTCTTTCGTGGCGCAATTCTGATAACTTTCAAGGTACAACTGCTGTATAGGGCAGCAGTCTAGATTCTTTCGTGGCGCGATTCTGATAACTTTCAAGGTACAATGCCGGGACGTAGACTGAATTCTTTCTTGGCGCAGTTCTGATAACTTTCAAGGTACAACTGCTGTACCGGGCAGCAGTCTAGATTCTTTCTTGGCGCAATTCTGATAACTTTCAAGGTACAACTGCTGTACCGGGCAGCAGTCTAGATTCTTTCATGGCGCAATTCTGATAACTTTCAAGGTACAACTGCTGTACCGGGCAGCCGTCTAGATTCTTTCATGGCGAATTCTGATAACTTTCAAGGTACAACTGCTGTACCGGGCAGCAGTCTAGATTCTTTCTTGGCGCAATTCTGATAACTTTCAAGGTACAACTGCTGTACCGGGCAGCAGTCTAGATTCTTTCGTGGCGCAATTCTGATAACTTTCAAGGTACAACTGCTGTACCGGGCAGCATTCTAGATTCTTTCATGGCGAATTCTGATAACTTTCAAGGTACAACTGCTGTACCGGGCAGCATTCTAGATTCTTTCATGGCGAATTCTGATAACTTTCAAGGTACAACTGCTGTACCGGGCAGTAGTCTAGATTCTTTCTTGGCGCAATTCTGATAACTTTCAAGATACAACTGCTGTACCGGGCAGCGTTCTAGATTCTTTCATGGCGAATTCTGATAACTTTCAAGGTACAACTGCTGTACCGGGCAGCAGTCTAGATTCTTTCTTGGCGCAATTCTGATAACTTTCAAGGTACAACTGCTGTACCGGGCAGCAGTCTAGATTCTTTCGTGGCGCAATTCTGATAACTTTCAAGGTACAACTGCTGTACCGGGCAGCATTCTAGATTCTTTCATGGCGAATTCTGATAACTTTCAAGGTACAACTGCTGTACCGGGCAGCAGTCGAGTCTTTCATGGCGCAATTCTGATAACTTTCAAGGTACAACTGCTGTACCGGGCAGCAGTCTAGATTCTTTCGTGGCGCAATTCTGATAACTTTCAAGGTACAACTGCTGTACCGGGCAGCAGTCTAAGAGTCTTTCATGGCGCAATTCTGATAACTTTCAAGGTACAACTGCTGTACCGGGCAGCAGTCTAGATTCTTTCGTGGCGCAATTCTGATAACTTTCAAGGTACAACTGCTGTACCGGGCAGCAGTGTAGATTCTTTCATGGCGAATTCTGATAACTTTCAAGGTACAACTGCTGTACCGGGCAGCATTCTAGATTCTTTCATGGCGAATTCTGATAACTTTCAAGGTACAACTGCTGTACCGGGCAGCAGTCTAGATTCTTTCTTGGCGCAATTCTGATAACTTTCAAGGTACAACTGCTGTACCGGGCAGCAGTCTAGATTCTTTCATGGCGAATTCTGATAACTTTCAAGGTACAACTGCTGTACCGGGCAGCAGTCTAGATTCTTTCGTGGCGCAATTCTGATAACTTTCAAGGTACAACTGCTGTATCGGGCAGCAGTCTAGATTCTTTCGTGGCGCGATTCTGATAACTTTCAAGGTACAATGCCGGGACGTAGACTGAATTCTTTCTTGGCGCAGTTCTGATAACTTTCAAGGTACAACTGCTGTACCGGGCAGCAGTCTAGATTCTTTCTTGGCGCAATTCTGATAACTTTCAAGGTACAACTGCTGTACCGGGCAGCAGTCTAGATTCTTTCATGGCGCAATTCTGATAACTTTCAAGGTACAAATGCTGTACCGGGCAGCCGTCTAGATTCTTTCATGGCGAATTCTGATAACTTTCAAGGTACAACTGCTGTACCGGGCAGCAGTCTAGATTCTTTCTTGGCGCAATTCTGATAACTTTCAAGATACAACTGCTGTACCGGGCAGCGTTCTAGATTCTTTCATGGCGAATTCTGATAACTTTCAAGGTACAACTGCTGTACCGGGCAGCAGTCTAGATTCTTTCTTGGCGCAATTCTGATAACTTTCAAGGTACAACTGCTGTACCGGGCAGCAGTCTAGATTCTTTCGTGGCGCAATTCTGATAACTTTCAAGGTACAACTGCTGTACCGGGCAGCATTCTAGATTCTTTCATGGCGAATTCTGATAACTTTCAAGGTACAACTGCTGTACCGGGCAGCATTCTAGATTCTTTCATGGCGAATTCTGATAACTTTCAAGGTACAACTGCTGTACCGGGCAGTAGTCTAGATTCTTTCTTGGCGCAATTCTGATAACTTTCAAGATACAACTGCTGTACCGGGCAGCGTTCTAGATTCTTTCATGGCGAATTCTGATAACTTTCAAGGTACAACTGCTGTACCGGGCAGCAGTCTAGATTCTTTCTTGGCGCAATTCTGATAACTTTCAAGGTACAACTGCTGTACCGGGCAGCAGTCTAGATTCTTTCGTGGCGCAATTCTGATAACTTTCAAGGTACAACTGCTGTACCGGGCAGCATTCTAGATTCTTTCATGGCGAATTCTGATAACTTTCAAGGTACAACTGCTGTACCGGGCAGCATTCTAGATTCTTTCATGGCGAATTCTGATAACTTTCAAGGTACAACTGCTGTACCGGGCAGCAGTCTAGATTCTTTCGTGGCGCAATTCTGATAACTTTCAAAGCACAACTGCTGTACCGGGCCAACAGTCTATATTCTTTCTTAGCGCGATTCTTGTAACCTTCAAGGTACAACTGCTGTACTGGCCGTAAGCTAAATTCTTTTTATGGCACGATCAAGTTACAACTGTTGTACTGGACTTAGGTTAAATTCTTTCTTGGCGCAATCAAGGTACAACAGCTGTACCAGCCGTAGTCTAAAGGTTAAAAAGTTACGAAATTCTTTCCCCGAAACGTTATCGATAAACACATCTTTCTGGTAAGATTGCAAAAGCACAAGCCGCGCAACATTTCGCTTAAATCCGAAGTGTGTCGAAAACCCCAACACATTCTTCGGGCGAAATTAATCCCAACGAAAGCTAAACGGAACCATTAAAAAGTTCACGAGGGTTCAAATCCCTTCCTATAAAACAATTTTCACCAGACCGTCGTACTCATTAAACATGCAATGCCAAGCAGATCCCGTCCGCTTGGAGCAGCAAAAGCAATAAAGAAGTCTTAGCATCTCAGCTGGAAGATTTTCCCCAGAAGGACAAGATTTTATCTCCTGGAAGACCGAACCGTCAAGTGGATGTATAAAATTCACGAGTTACTGCCTTTCACTCGAGGGTCCGCCCCGGCTTCCCAGCTGCGAATTCTTTTCATTAAACCCTCGAGGAGATTCCAACTTCCAGTTTGAGCCATTTAATGAAACTGAATTTTCGAGAGGGTGTCCCGAGAGAAGAGTAACGGTTCCTGAAAGAGGGATTTTCGTTTTACAGCTCTTGCACGATTCGGCAGGGAGGAGATGCACCCAAAGAGATAAGAGTAGAGAATTTCGTGGTACGATTTTTTTCAATTAAGCTAATGCTGCTCTGTTTCAGCGCTCTGTGGTCAAAATTCTGTCGAGGGCAGCACTTGCTTGCGAGGAAAAACGAGCGGGAACAATCAATAGCGTAATATTTTAATTTCTGAAACAGTTTTGAAGTCTCTAAAGCTACGGTTTCCTAAGAAAGCGGAACCGTTATCTAGCAGCCGTAATTTAGCTGTGGATGACGTCACTAAAACGTTGTTTTTTCAAACAGATGGCGTTGGTTTCCTACAGAGCGTTGTTTGTGAGCGTAACGAAAATTTGCGGAGCCGCCATTTGCATGACCATCGTCATAGCGGTCTCAAACAGTTGGGGAAGGTTTGTTCTCTTGTAGCGGCAACATTTCATTTCCTGCGCCAAACAATTCGAGCGTATATAAGCAAAACAAACAAAAATTTGCGAGGAAAAATCAATAGCGTAATATTTTAATTTCTTAAACAGTTTTAAAGTCTCTAAAGCTACGGTTTCCTAAGAAAGCGGAGCCGTTAGCTAGCAGCCGTAATGTAGCTGTGGATGACGTCACTAAAACGTTGTTTTTTCAAACAGATGGCGTTGGTTTCCTACAGAGCGTTGTTTGTGAGCGTAACGAAAATTAGCGGAGCCGCCATTTGAATGACGATCGTCAAAGCGGTCTCAAACAGTTGGGGAAGGATTTTTCTCTTGTAGCGGCAACATTTCATTTCCTGCGCCAAACAATTCGAGCGTAGGGAAGCAAAACAAACAAAAATTTGCGAAGAAAGTCTCTAAAGCTATGGTTTCCTAATTACGAAAATTAGCCCCCAATAAAAAATCGTTGACCGCGAAAACGATGGCAATAATTTTTTGTGCTTGAGATTTTCCGGAATTATCTACAATAAATACGAACAAAAAAATGAGGTCCGTCTTATTTTTGTTTCTGAAAACTGGACATTTCGGCGTCACGAAGCTGTGCTTGGGGACAATGGGACAGTCTACCTAAAAACGGGACGTACAGTTACAAAAGTCTAAATTGACATCTCTGATCTCTGTTAAGACGGCCACCTAGTTATGCCCACGGCATCATGACGTATCACGGCTGCTAGATAACGGCTCCGCTTTCTTTGGAAACCGTAGCTTTAAAGGATCAGAATTCGATACAAGCGCTCGTACTTTTTGCCTGAAACTGCGTAAGTACCGCTGTAGGAAAAGATAAGGACAACTTTCAATGTCGAAATCGATTTTTCGGTTAAGAGAATACTTTTATTCCGTGGGAAAAAAATGCAATAAACAAAAAGAGTTTGTTTACTTATTACAAGTTCATGCAAATGAGCTTATAATAAGTAAAGAAAAGAGCGGAGAAGAATTTCGGGTGCACTTTTTTTTCAATTAAGCTAGTATTGTGCTATATTGCAGAGCTTTGCTTAAAATTATGCTCTTGCTGTGTGTGCAAAATAAACAAGAATATAATGAATAGAATAATATTTTAACTCGTGAAAAAGTTTAAAAAATTCTTAAGGAGGAATAGAATTCGGTATAGGCGCTTGAATTTTTTGCCCGAAACTCCAAAAATACTCCTGCCGGAAAAGATTAGGACTTGCTCAAAGCATTTACAAAAACAATTGATTTTTCGGTGAGAAGAGTTTTTTTTTATTCCGTTAACCAAAAGCCGTTAACCCAAAGTCCTTTTTAATTCCGTTAACCCTAAACTAAGAAATAAAAGTAACAGTAACAAACCAGCAGTTCTCGAAAACTGGATACTTATGATCTCACCCTTCCCCCAAATCGAGTTCGAAACGCGATCCAGTCAAATACCGTCATGTACAAAAGTGGCTGGTGCACGTTAAATCTGTCTGCTTCAAATACCCTCCCGTTTGCGTGGTGTGGAAGTTTGTAGTGGGTTGACAGCCCAGGTGTCCTCGTCATCTGACCGTACGAGGCATTGTCCTTGGATCTTTCCTTCCGGATTGATACGTTTCCAATAGACCGCTGTGTCACTCCAGTGCGACGTTAATTAACTACCTACCTATCCTCAAAATAAGAGCAAACCCGGAAGAACCATTCTCATGGCGGCTTGAGACTGCAGCAACAATTTAAACTCGACCTTTAATTTAAATTTAAACTTTTGTTTCGCCTTGCATTTTATGTAAATTTTTTAATCACATCAAGCTCTTCAATTACTATCTACCAATTCACTTTATATTTTTCCCATCAAAACCTTAATATTATGGCAAAGTCTAATTTTCCAAGGCTCACTAATACGCAATACCGGATATCAAGGCCCCTTCGGGCCATGTACTCCATCATTCCAATATCATCAAAAAGAGTTAGTTAACTTTCTCAAAGATTATGCAAATGAGCTCGCACGAAAAATAAATTAAAAATAGTATGGTATAAGATTACAGCAGAAACCGTCGAACTATCCTTATCTGATGTTGTGGTGATAATGTTATGTTCACTTAGCAAATTATAATTCTTTCAATTGTTTTTTTAAAACACTCAATTTTATCTCATCAGACTTAAACTCTTTGAACTTTTCACCAGGAAGTTCGTTTAATGACTCTTGAATCTAGGGCTTTAAAAAAGAAAAAACGCTGGATATTTATTTCTGGCGAGAAAAACAAGAGGTGTGTGGCCAGAGAATGGCTTGACTACTCGCTTTCTACAATCTTAGTTTTACCACCCCCTCCCTCAAATGATTCTTTTATTACCCTTTTAACTTTGGAAACACCCTTTTAATTTAGAGGCCGCGCGGTAGCCCAGTTCGTAGAGTCTCGGATTAGTAACCGGAAGGGTGCGAGTTCCGAACTCGATCCAATCAAAGACCGACGCGGGGCCTGGTACACGTTAAATCTGACGTGACGTTGGTTTTTAGAGAAAGAAAATTTGAAAAGTTTGCATTCAATAAAAGTGGATGTACATAAAATTTATTGCTCCTGCCAACATTTCCATTCTGCAACCACACAATTTTTACAGAATCAGGACATGCAGAGATGGACCAGCGAAATGTATAATTCACACTACGAAGCGCCCATTCATACCTAAACCCCCCCCCCTCCCAAAGCGATTAGTTAGCATTTTACTATATATTACATGTTTATAACGACCGTTAGGCCACGTTCACACGTTTTTTTGGCAGCGCCCAAATTTTAAAATTTAACCCAGAACATTTAAAAATTATTATTTTTTTTATCCATTCTTTCTTTTTTCCGGAATCGACGTCAGAAAGAAGAAGCGAGCCGATTTTGCGATTTTCGACCGCTGACGTCACAAGCGTTTTTCGTCCAAATTGTCTTTGGAACCATGCAAGTTTTCCCGATTCTAGCGTGTATTGATTTACGTTGTTGTTAACAGCCCCCTCGAGGTCATCACGGAGCCCGTGGAGTAACCAAATGGGAATAATACGTAGCAATCACCGGGGGTTAGCGAGCAATAGTCACACCCGACTCCACGAAAAGAACTGTCACGGGCAACGCCGTGCAGGCCGCGCGCTTGCTAGTTTGTTATAAACAGGACTTTCATTAACACGGACAAACTACAGCCCCTATTAGTCTGTTATAATGAGGTTCTACTCTGTTTGAATTCTAAAAATGATTAGTTTCCAAACGGTTGGTAGTGTAGGGTTTTATGGCGCAAAGGGCTGTATTTGGCCAAGCTGCGCCAAACGAAAGACAGTACCTTAAGTAATGGACATACACACAAAGAAAGATTAAGCAATCGGAAACGAAAATGCGCCGCCTACAACGCAGTTCCCTAGCATAGTCAGCATTGAGTCACCAGGTTTGATTCAAATTGAGGTCCCCAAACGCACATCTTTAGACGACTCAGGGCTTCATGGGCCCGAGGTACCCTACTGATCTATTCTTTCCCCATGTTGTTTACTGCTTCAAGTAAACATATAGAGTCGCGCATCCAGGATATCTAAGCGATATTTCTCTTTTGAAATCTCTCTCCGAAATTTTCCTCTCTCTCTCTCTCTCTCTCCGTCCTATCTTTTCACAATTACATGACATTATCTTGTGTTTGGCGCAGACTCGCCAAATATCGCCCTTGAGCCATTAACCTTTAGATTACGGCTATAGATATAACAAGCTCGATTCTTTCTTGGCACGATTCTTATACATTTCAAGATACAACTGCTGTGACGGCCCTAGTCCAAATTCTTCCGGAGCGCGATTCTTTTAACTTTCAAGATACAACTGATGTACTGGCCGTTGTCTAAACTCTTTCATGGCGCAATCATGGTACAACTGCTGCATCGGCCGTAGTCTAAGGGTTAAACCCAAACAACCAATCAAATGTAGGATGTAAGACAACGGAACAATTAAAATAACTTTTTTAACGCAGCGTAGAAACGTTTTACAATTTACAAATTAGCGAGTGGTTGATAGAATTTTTATGGCACAAGGGCCAGATATGGTCAAGCTCCTCCCCGGATCATACATAAAGCTCTAAGCCTGTATGGTGAGTAGGTCCTCCAGGGCGGGTCTCGAAACTACCGTAACGACAAATAGGTTTTATAGCATGATTTATTCATGAATTTAATACTAATAAACAAAATTTGATAAAGATAAAATTGACATTTAAACGTAAAGACATTTAAACTCAACATTTAGATAAAATTATAAAATACCTATGTATGATATAAATAAAAACAGATTTGGCGAGTAGTTATTTCTTTTTATAACTATTTTTTAAGAGTCTCGCAGCGAAGGCACATCTTTTTCGCAAATTTTTCCGAAACAAACATGGTAAGCTTCAGGCAGCACTAACACCCGACCTTCGATTCCACATATATTTGATTTACCGAAGCATTCCCGACAGTTCAAAAAGACCCGGATCTCTCCACCTCGGCCAGAATGATTAGAAATCGAATGCAATCATCCGAGCCACTCGGGTGGGTGGAGGGGGTGGCGCAAAATCCGAACCACCGAGTGTTGAGGGGGTATGGAGAAAGAGCAAATTGAAATAAATCGTCTGACACGATGGGATGGAGGTCCATCTTTCCACTTCGGGGGAGATGGTCTCAATGAGAAAGGAGAATTTATTGCCCTGACCAGATGTATCGACCACTAGCTCCCACGATATTTACCCCAAAATGGATGCCTGACCCCCCTCTCTCAGTACTACACAAGCGAAAATGAAGCTCATCGTTCACTACTCGAGATTAGGAAATCAATGATTCCCCAAGACCAGGATTCTCATATAGAACGTTATTGGTTTGCTTCCCAAACCAAATGGGAATTCGTAGCCTATTGGATAACAGCCATAACGGCGGAGCCCCTGGAATTGGTTTGCCACACAAACCAAATGGGAATTCGTAGCCTATTGGATAACAGCCATAACGGAGTTGCCCATGGAGTTGGTTTGCACGCGAAACCAAATGGGAATTCGTAGTCAATTGGACAACAGCCATAACGGCGGTGCCCATGGAGTTGGTTTGTACGCGAAACCAAATGGGAATACGTAGCCTATTGGATAACAGCCATAACGGCGATCGCCCAATTTGCAAACTAAAAATATTGTTCCTAGAAGTAGTTTAAGCTACAGATCCTTTCCCATCCGAAAGTTAATTAAATTTTATTCCGCAATTTTAAGTGGTCAACGCAAGCCTAAATAGTTAATTTTCAGGTTCGAAAGTCACCCTCAGATACAAAAGTGCCTTAAGACAAATTTAATTCCATCGAACAGCAAAACTTAAAAAGTTTCCATGGTCCCCTTTCGCGCCTTCTCCTCGGCTCATAACAAAGTAATAAATTAAATTTCCCTTCACCCAATTTGCAAACTATCGTTCCTGGAAGTAGTTTAAGCAACAGATCCTTTCCCATTCGAAAGTTAATTAAATTTTACTCCGCAATTTTAGTGGTCAACGCAAGCCTAAATAGTTAATTTTCAGGTTCGCCAGTCACCCTCAGATACAAAAGTTCCTTAAGACAAATTTAATTCCATCGAACAGCAAAACTACAAAACGTTTCCATAGTCCCCTTTCGCACCTTCTCCTCGCCTCATAACAAAGTAATAAATTAAATTTTCCTTCACCCAATTTGCAAACTATCGTTCCTAGAAGTAGGTTAAGCTACAGATCCTTTCCCATCCGAAAGTTAATTAAATTTTATTCCGCAATTTTAAGTGGTCAACACAAGCCTAAATAGTTAATTTTCAGGTTCGAAAGTCACCCTCAGATACAAAAGTGCCTTAAGACAAATTTAATTCCATCGAACAGCAAAACTTAAAAAGTTTCCATGGTCCCCTTTCGCGCCTTCTCCTCGCCTCATAACAAAGTGTAATAAATTAAATTTTCCTTCACCCAATTTGCAAACTATCGTTCCTAGAAGTAGGTTAAGCTACAGATCCTTTCCCATCCGAAAGTTAATTAAATTTTATTCCGCAATTTTAAGTGGTCAACGCAAACCTAAATAGTTAATTTTCAGGTTCGCCAGTCACCCTCAGATACAAAAGTGTCGAAAGACAAATTTAATTCCACCGAACAGCAAAACTCCAAAAACTTTCCATAGTCCCCTTTCGCGCCCTCTCCTTGCCTCATAACAAAGTAATAAATTAAATTTCCCTTCACCCAATTTGCAGCACGTCCGAATGGGCTAATTGACAACGCTCAATTACCCTCCGCAGAGAAGGAATACAAACGCCCCGAGCAACGTGTGGGGAAAAAAACAGAGTTTAGTATTTCAAAACTAATTAAAATAATCGCCGGGCCCAGTTCTCCCGCTAATTGAAACAGATCTATCGTTTTCCACAACTCGGCAAAACCCAGAGAAGGCGAAAGATTCGGGGGAACCACAGAAAAATTCCACACGCCGGCAATACCATAAATATGCAGCAGGGTTAAAAGAGTTTTGGGGGGAAAGACTTATGGTCCCGGGAAACGCATCGTTTATACTCTTCACCACTAATGAAAAGTATGGTAATAATAAGAAAAATCCCCGAGTTAAAGAAGAAGGGGTCTGTTCTTTAATCAGAATGGAAAAGGACAGCCGGCTCCCGTGGGGAATAATTGGTACTTAATTGTCTCATCCATATTTATTAGCGAAGGATCTTAATTATAATTTTCTCGCCTCACCTTTTGTCTTGCAATATTCGTAGTTTTAACGGTAAATTAATAAAGGTCACGAAGACAGGGACGCTTCCTTAAGGACAAAAGCTCGCCAGGGCGTTTGCCCCAGTAGCCAGTTTGGGGACAGATTCTTCTCGATATAAACCCGGGTTTATTAATTAATTCCATTAGGGATATACTAATTTTGAGGGCATTTATGTTCACGCTTAGCGAAATACTAAATTTACTGGACCCTAGGATTTCCTAAGGCCTTACCCAATTACGATGAAATTAATAGTCGAACTTTCAAAGACAAGGCATTGCATCGTTGTAAATGTTAACGATATTAAGATGCAATAGCTTCTAGGAAGTCGCTGTTTCGATTAACAGTTACTGTAGCGTTAGATGATGGACAATAACGACGTGGACAAACTATAAAATTAGGATTATGGTGGGTTGCGTGTTCAAATCTAGTCCGGGTCACTAATACATGGCTAGGATAGGCGTTAATTCTCATTGGAATATGAAAATGTCGACTGCTTCAATGAATAACGAGGCATGTAAAAATATTATGCGACTAATAAAAATGCATCCAAAATTCAATGAACAGACTGGCTAGTCTGCCACAAAATAAGTTTTAAGAGGTCTGAGACCCCTTAAAATTGTCAAAATCAACGCTTTTGATCTCATTTTCAAGTAATCGACGAACAATGATTTAATTTTTACAATGATTAGATTTTAGGCACCCATATATAATCAAATATGAAGATACATAAACAACTTTTAAAAAAAGTAATAAATAAAATATTTCAACTAAACGAGGGAAATATAAGCTTACGGCCGACACGAATATTGCTACCATGGTGCGTGCAGCATAACTAAAGATCAAATCAATCTAAAACCTTCATTAAACATTTTTCATAATCTAAACACTTCAAGGTTTTTAATATAACATTAAGTTTTTAAAATTTATAAGAAAATTAAGAAAGTTTGAAAACATTATAAAAAATATCATTTTTCTGGGCAAATATTTTTTTTTTAAGTTGAAAAACAAATAATTTTCAAGATTTTTTCAAAATAATAGTATATTAAAAAAATAGAATATGAGTAATTAAACCAAAGGAACCACGAATGATATCAAACTCTGGCTTGAAATTTTCATAAAGCTTATACCTTTAACAGACTGCCCTGCACCAAAAAAATTGGTGATTGGAAGGCTATTCTAAAATTGATTCTGAAGAGTATCAAACAAAAAAGAGAATCGTCAAAATGGAATGTTCCTTTAGTTAAGTGAAGCCACGAATTAAATTGTTTTTTCAAACTTCATTTTCTGGTGAAAATTTAGGGAACAATAAATTTGATAAAGATATAAAGAAACTAGAAAAGCGTAGAAAAATTGGATTTAAAAATAGGTACTAAAATTGCGTACATTATTTTCAAAAATATGCCATTATTCATCTATTTTTTATAAATACTACCCAAGACCCTAAATCTAACTATTGAAAATTACTTTTTCGTTGGGTCACAAACGTGGTTCTACCCCATTACTTTCCCTTCATTACACTTAAAATATTCCCATTATTATTAATGACTTTTTTCCTGACTCTTCTTTGGGACTCTACAATCCCTAACAAATAACAAATTGCATTCTGGGTTTGTTGCAAAAAAAAAAAAGATCCTTGTTGGACCATGCTGTCTTGCAATGGATCGCGTCCGTTGTGGTATGCAAGGCAACGAAATGGTTGCTAATTGGTAAAAAAGGAATCCTTCCTCCAAGAGCCTTTTAGACTCCTTTCATTCGTCTAAATTGCTTACCACTAAGACTCAACCTAAGTTCAAAACCCAGACTTTCCTAAGTCGAAGGTCAACCATGGACAAGAGGACTCTAGTTCCAGACTCACCAACATATGCAACAGTCATTTTCAGACTTAAAAGGGTCGTAATTGTTCGTCTTTCGGTTGTCCTTGAAGAATGCTACCTATCGTTTCTTGCATGACACCAGACAAGCTGTTTTCCGAGAATGTCATTTTTTTTCGGGGGGGGGGGGGTGAAAGTTTATGGGCCATATTTGGTCAAGCTGCGCCAAACACAATAAGGGAGGAAGAAAGAACAAAAAGCAGAAATTAAGGCGAGGGTATAATTGAAAGGAGGAAAGATTACTCGTGTACCTGGAGGTTGCGATGTCCGGTACACACCTAAAGATGTGAAAGACTAAAAGCTTTGGTTTCCTAAGAAAGTGGAGCCGTTATCTAACAGCCGTGATAGGTCATGATGGCGCGGGCATAACTAGTCGGCCGTCTAAACAAAAGTCCATAGGTGTCAACTTAGATGGACCGAATACGTTGGAGAATGGGCAACACAGACGGCTGTCGTGGTTTATCTTATTCGAGAAAAAAAAAAGTGGCTTTTTTTTTTCTCTTGTCCAAAGTTTCTAACTTCGGGATCGTTGAAGAAAGATCGAGTGAAAATTTCAACGGATTTCAAATCAGCGTAAAATTCTACGCCAGATCGATACCAAAAACAGTTTTATTATTCAATTATTTACCATTTGATTATTTATTAAATAATCATTTATTTATTTAAAGAAAATCACATTTAAGGTATCAATCTGTTGCAAAATTTTCCGCAGATTTCAAATTCGTTGAAATTTTTATTATATGTTTAACGATCCCGATTTTACAAAAACGAACTAATCAATGGCAGTCAAAAATGTTTGTTTGTTTTGCTCCCCTCCGCTCGAACACAAAAATATAAATACATAAAATATATCGAATACTTGTACAAAAGTACTAGAGAGCGCGTGGGCTAACGGCATCAAGGTCAGACGGTCGGCTAACAACCTTAAGCGAGAAGTTTGATCACCTCTTCAAAAGTTAAACTTACGATGAGGAAATATAAAACAGATCAACGACACTCAACCATGGAGTACTCTTGGGCAAATTGAAGTTATCTATCTTTCCATGCTGTCACACTTTAAAACAAATTAAAACAGTATTGCAGGGAGGAAAAAAAATAGTCGTATCAAAGCTACCTTATTTGCAGAGTAATTAGTTTGGGTTAGTATCTTACCGTATAACATCAACATGTCCGTTTCTGGCTGCGAGGTGCAGGCAGGTGGTTCGGTCGTTGTCCGCTACGTCCTGAGGATTCTCTGTCAACAGAGAACGGCAACGAGAGTTTATCTGTTGCTGCAGCAACATCTCAACCACCTGCAAAAAACGAAAGAGAAACAAATTGTTATCAATACAATAACAGGAACCGACGAACACATCACATGATTTGAACCAACAGGTCGTAACGCACCTGGTAGCGTCCGAATTCGCAAGCTAAATCCAGAGGCGACTTGTGGTCCTTGTTGCGGATCAGCACGCTTGAGTGGTACTTCAAGAGCAAATTGGTCTGAAAAATTTAAAGAAACGAAGGTTCTTACAAATACAACAAATTCAAATAGTGACGACCAGCTAATATTTTGTTCAAGCATCAAAATAACATAAAACGTTCCCTCCCCTTTTTCACGTTAGGTGCATGGCATGCACCTAGCGGGAAAAAATTCGGTGCACAATTTTATTTTCATGTGCACAGTGAACCTGTGCACCCGGGTATTTCGAGCCCTGAGCTAATTGAACATACTTTTAGACCAAAGTGGCCAAGGGTGAAGGGTCTGAAAAGTAGGAATGCGACATCGATGCACAAAACATTGATGTTTTATAAGAAACATCGATGTATTGGAGCCGATGTCGCATTACTAGTTGCTAAACCAGTTTTAAGAAATGGGGGAAAAAAGTTTAAATACACAGAATTTTAAAAACATCGATGTTTTTGGGGCGATGTATTGTCAACATCGATGTTTTGCTGTCGATGTCGCATCTCTAGTCACTAGTAGAATGATTGCCGATTGCGTGAGAGTTGTATTAAGAACAATGGAGTGAAGTAGTGGCAACTATGTACTCATCAAAGAGTATTATTAGATAGATGGTGTTGTATATCCATGGAAACGATAAGCCACTTATTCTGTTTTTTATACTTTGTTGTGAAAGGAGTAGCAACAGGAAGCTCGGAAAAAAGGAAAAAAAAAAGAACTGTTCGCATTTTTATTGGATTGTGAGTTTTTGAATTGAGTGGTGATTGTAAGTAGTTAAGATATGCATATAAAATGTAAATAAATTATTAAAGAAACTTCTTGACTGTTAATTCATGAGAGCCGTCGCATTTTATTTATAAGAAATGAGTGTTATTATAGTTCGTTGTCTTTAGCGACAGATGGGTTGCACTTCAATATATACTAGTGCATCGTAAGTTAATTTTGGTACTGGTGGCTAAGCTCGCTACAAACCCAAGATATTCCCAGTGTACAAAAATAAGGAACGAATAATACATTCGCAAATGAAAATTTTTGAGAACAATAAAGCCACACTATAAAAACAGGATGGTTAAAAAAGAACCCAACTCTCAGGTTAATCGACGGAACTCCAAAAAGCACGCACTTGACACCAGTTTGTTGACAGTCCGTATAAATAACCTCCCAGACGAAGTAATTGATCTCGCCATGCACGTACAGAGAATTATATAATGGCAGTCTTATACCGTTCTTTCCCATTAATTAAGCAAACAGGTCATTCATTAATTTCTCTCCAGAGTATGGCGACAAGCAATTACGCAATGAGGGGTATCCGGTATCCAGGGCAGCTTCCACGTGGTAGGGGGATTTAATGCCAGGTTTTACAATTATTTCTTCTGTGATGATTAAAGGGCTCCACCCTCTCGTGTCTCAGCCCCCGGGCAACGGATGGATTCGGTAGTAAGCTCTACCCCAATTTTGTAATAATTACTTCATTATTTATGTATTGTAGTTACATATTCTCAACAGGGTCGAGTTATTGAAAGGAGGCGGTGAGGGTTTACGAGGGGCAGCTTCGGGTAATTTCAGGCAGGACGACTCCTATTACGTTGTTTTTCCATTTCGCGTGTATTTCAGGGTTCGCGTGAATGTCTGGGATCATCAATAAAGCACGAGGGCACTGATGATTTTAGGAATTAAAGAATTACTTCTCGCAATCTGTTCCTTACTGCGAGGGATCGGCAAATGTTGACGTTGAGAGAATCGAAATAAGACACATTCCGAAGTGGCACAGAACTTTATTCCAAGAAGGGTAAAATCAGAACAATTACACTGCGATGAGAAGACGCACGACCTTGGTGAAGTCCATTTGTTAAGGTATAAAAATGAAAGACAGCAAGTGTGTGTCTCCCCCACCCCCACCCGAACGTTTCTATGATCCCAAATTATGAAGTTTGGGAGCAGTTATTTGACATCGTTCCAGTTTAGAATGTCCGGGATTCACCCAAGTCTCATCCAAACGTTTCGTGTTTCCAATTGTCACGTTGCCGGACACCGCCGGGTAGTAATTAGGGATGCGACATCGATGTCTTCAAAACATCGATATATTTAACATCGATGTTTTGGAGTCGATGTTTTTGTAACATCGATGTTTATACTTAACGATGTTTTTACGCTGTCGATGTTTTATTTTTAAATGAAAAAAGTACCGTTAGAAAATTTTTTTAAATAACCAAGTAGCATAATTTTCATAATCAGCAAATTGAACGTACTTGTAGACCAAAGTGGCCAAGGGTGAAGGGTCTGAAAAGTAGGGATGCGACATCGATGTCGATGTTTTCAAAACATTGATATTTTATAAAAACATCGATGCATTGGAGCCGATGTCGCATCACTAGTTGGTAAACAAATTTTAAGAAATGGGGGAAAAAGTTTAAATACACTAAATTTTAAAAACCTCGATGGTTTTGGGGCGATGTATTATCAACATCGATGTTTTAATTTTGAACATCGATATTTCGAAACATCGATGTTTTGCTGTCGATGTCGCATCCCTAGTAGTAATTCGAAATGAAAACGGTTTTGTTTTGTTTTCTCTGCCTCTCCTTAAAATCTGCATAGAAAGTTTAATAACATCCATAGAGCTTCCATAACATCCATGCTTCTAAAGTAAAAATTGACCTCTGATGGATTCACTAAAGTTTGTGTTTTGTTTTGCTCAATGACTCGAAGAGAACGTAAAGAGAAGGGGTCTTTCACTATTACACTTTTACAAACAAAAAGAGGAATTGGAACAGTTGAAAGGCAAGTGCACAATGTTGGGTGTAAGAGCGTGACATCACACAAAGGGACGTATATTTGACAAGGAGACAAAGGAAAATTGGGGCAAGAAATAGAGTTTAGTCAAAGCTTTCAAAACGACACGTTCAATGTACTTATCTCTACTATTATAAAAGGAAGTGTTAGTCTGTTTTCCGTGATCTGTTTTCCGTTTCAAAGCTCTGACGAATCTATGGCAGCAAAGGGATTTGGCACACAAGAAGTCCGAATTTTTTTGCAAATTTGAGTCGCGCCGAATTTTAAAATTCAATCTAGAACATTTTAAAATGAATTTAATTATTATTGTTTTCCTTAGAGTGGCAACACCATAAAGAGATGGCAGATTCTAAATTAATATTTTCCTTGTTTCCGTTTGAACGCTTTCAGCCCAAAAACAAAACAAATAAAAAGTTTTCACTGGAGTTATGTTGCTCTTTTTTCTATCTCCTAGAACGTTGAAGATCGAGTAAAAATTTCAATGGATTTGAAATCTGCGGAAAATTTCACACGAGACCGATACCTAAAAATACGATTTTATTTAAACAAATAATTTTTAAATTGTAACTTATATTTTTCCCATACGAATTTGACCTCGATCGTGTTCGAGAAATCACAGATTGCATTTCTTGCGCTGAACCAAATCCAGCCAAGGAAAGCAAAACAAATAATAATTTGGGTTTCTTGAGATTTCGTTACCGGCTGATCTTAATGCACATGTGAAAATCTTGCTTGAATACATACTTGCCAAATTTGAAAACCGTGCATCAGTAAAACGTTTGCGCCGAACGCACCTTGCCGTAAAACACAACATAAATTCATGAATTAATGTGTATTAGAAATATCCGTATGTGTCACAATAACTAGTATTATTTGTATTTAAACATGCATAAGTAAATGTCACATTTTTATCAACTGCAGAAACCTCGCATAGCAGAAGTGTTTTTATATCAAACTGAACACATCCACTGTAAAAAAAAAAAACATTCACTTTATGAGTTCCTACACATTGCATTCAAAACTGTATGTTACATAGCATTTAAACTTGTGTCAGGATTACACATCATTGATGAAAACTGTATGTTACATAGCATTTAAACTTGTGTCACGATTACACATCATTGATGTTAATAAAGCTTATTTACAAGTAGATGAAAGATAATAAAATCAGTGTTCCATTTACAAGGTTGTTTCATTTAGTGTTTTAGCCAGAAGAGTTGCAGAAAAATTCCATGAAGTTGTTGTAGCTTTTTTGGTCTTAAATAATTCTGCACTGAATTTCTGCTCAAAACAAGGTTTGGGAGGCTTTATGGATTTAGTGGACGGTTGCAAAGAAGGAAATATTTCGATTACTCGATCGAAATATTAAAAATCCGTTAAAAAGACAAACCCTTCCGTAAATCAGTAAAATTAAGTATAAATCCGTTAAAAAGACAAACCCTTCCGTAAATCAGTAAAATTAAGTATAAATCCGTAAAAATTACCGATAATCCGTAAAAGTTGGCAAGTATGTGTATGAATATTCCAATTTTCGAAGCTCTCAAACGAATTGTTTGCAATCTCCAAGCCGCCTTTTTAGTCTTGGATGCATTTGAGCTCAAATGTCAAAATAATATACACTGGTCAAATTATTAGACACTACTAATAACGAGTTGAGTCTTCAAGATCTGATCGCATCCATTGTTCTTCTAGGCATAAATTCTACAAGGTGTTGGGATCAGAATATTGGCCCAAGCTGACAAAGCAGCTCTTAGTTGATTCAAATTGGACGGCGGCGTTTCTGGGCTTCCAATTGATCTTTCCACCTCGATTCGTGCCAGTCGCCTGTAACGTCTTTGATCCATAAGCCTTTTTTGTCCATCGCTGAGCTAATTGGGTTTTTCCTTACTGTTATTTTCTAAGCTACTACGATAAGGTTCTACGAGAAAAAGCAGAGAATGTCAGCAGTTTACGAAATATTGGATGCTGCGTTGGGTAATAGGGTACGAGGGTCATATTTGCTCATGCTGCGCCAAAGAAAGACAGGCTACATCCAAGTTATGGATGTACACACACGAGGAAAGTTTTTACTAATGCAGAAGAGGAATCGAACCTGCACCGCCTAAAACTCGCAGATGGCTAGCGCAGTTGGCATATTCACTGTTCCACGATGGCCCCTTCGAAATAATGGAATCGGCTCTTCTTGCCAATCGCGATCCTGTCTCCTTTGAAGTCGCCTTACATCTTTGGTCTTACCCGTGTCCAGGCTACTGATAAACAGTACTCTTGACATCCATCATCCCTTTTATATACAACACGTTACCATAAGTCACTTACTATTAGGGATGCAACCTCGACAACAAGACATATATGTTTAAAATTAAAACATCGATGTTGATAATACATCGCCCAAAAACCATCGATGTTTTTAAATTTCAGTGTATTCAAACATTCCCCCCACTTCTTTAAACTGGTTTAGTAACACCAAACATTAATGTTCGCCCGGAGGAGGGGAGATTTAATTTGTCATTTGATGTGTTTATTAATTTATAACTAAGATTTATTTTAACTGTTAAAACATAGTCAAAAAACTAAAAAAAGAACAATTAACAAATTTTTTATTTTCAAACTGAATAATATAAAAGAAAATAATACTTACAACAAGTTGACACATCTACTACTAACTATAAATATAATTAGGTAGGAAAATAACAATAATTATTGTTACTTATTATTAATTATTTATCAACTTATGGGGGGGGGGACATAGCAATCTTATTTTTTATTTACTGTAAATATAAAATATTGGGGCCTATAATTATTATATGCCTCAATATTTGTTATCTAGAGTTTAAAAAAAAGTAGTTTACCTTTCTCCACCTTAAGTCGACTTCTTTTCTCACTAATTATCCCACCAGTTAGGGAAAAAACTCTTTCTGATGGAACTGATGTCACCATCACTGACAAATACTCAGTTGTACGGTTATTTTTCTTAATTCTAACTTTGGTAATTTTTTCATTCAAAAATAAAACATCGACAACGTAAAAACATCGACGATATTAAAACATCGATGTCAAACAAACATCGGATCCAATAAATCGATAGTAAATATATCGATGTTTTTATAAAACAGCGACATCGATGTCGCATCTCTACTTACGATAAGCGTTAAATTTGAACTCTCGGCCTACACGTTTTTACTATTGAAATTTCTTCACTAAAAGTAAATAAATAAGCTGGGAAATTATCTACGATGTTGTTGCTAT
Source organism: Metellina segmentata (assembly GCA_947359465.1). Lineage (NCBI taxonomy): Eukaryota > Metazoa > Arthropoda > Arachnida > Araneae > Tetragnathidae > Metellina > Metellina segmentata. The sequence continues at coordinate 44,242,731 of OX375882.1, read as the reverse complement.
TGAGTGAAACATGACAAGGAAAAATATGCCACTAATGAGAATACTTACCACAAGCACGTGTCCATGCTGACAAGCTAAATGCAAAGGTGTTTCCCCTTTATTCGCCTGCTCGTTGACAGAAGCGTTGTACTGAAGAAGCATGGCCACGGGCTCCGGTTTTCCCTGCCACGATGCGTAATGCAATGGTCTCATGCCTGTTAACAAGAGAAAAGAGCCATTCATTAAAGGAATCGCATTATAAAGATTAACAAACAATACGAGCTGGTTGATAAGCTGGTTAAAACAAGGTTCTACTAGTGTATTTAACGACAAAGAAATAAATAACAAGACTAAGATTAGGAGCACAAAGTCAAACGTCAATGGCTCTTAAATATTGCTCCTCAGTTAGCAAAATGTTCTAGATAAGAAAGCAATTTCTAAATTACGTTGTTTAAAAGGGCTGTGTGTGAACAGTGGAACGATTATGTCTCCAGCCATTTCGTGCAGTTTGCAAAGACGACAGGTAGTTGATTTCGCTACTCCAATGCGGTGTAAGTGGACATGTAAGGATATGAATACTACTTGCAAGTGCCCTTGTAAGTAGTAGTCATGTCAGGTAAGATGTCTAAAACAATCGATTACAACAGCCCTGGGAAAGAGACTTGGGATATATACAAGCTTCATTTCTTATAGACGTTCCAATTCATTACTGTCGACATCTTTGTAGCTTGAAAATCTATTAGTCTTGACAAAAGCCTTTTGATGTGTTTCCAAGAGGCAAAGGGGATTTAAGTTGGGGCAACTATGCTCCAGTCTTAGTCAATTGATCAGCTTGATCATTACCACATACGTTTGCCAATGAAGATGTAACATTTTCTGACCTTCCCAGTGTGACTTAGTATTTTCTTTAAATCGATGTACAAGGATTCTGAAATGTGTTAGTTTTCATTCTTTCCTAAGAACATTTCCCTTCAGTTGGCAGACCCATCAAATCTACCCTTCTAATAAATGGACACACTCCATACTTTATAAACCTACACGTGCGATATTTCAGGAGCAAGCATTGAAACGACATTGTGTTTTTCATTAAATAATGAAACATAATTTATTAAGAAAAATGTTAGCTTAAATGCCGATTCCAGCTGGTATGTCTAGATAGAATGAAACCAGCATCACATCGTATCCTCAGTGTTTAAAGTAATAAGCTAATTTGGGGAACACTGCAAATCGTGTAAACTCGAAGTTTCCGACGAAAAGTATATGAAAATAGCACTACGGATATACAGTATGTGGACAAAAGTATTTGAGACACTGCATGTTATTTAGAAAAAGTGCTTTATTTTTCTATTTAATAACGGGTAGGCCTTCCTTTTGCTTGTATTACAGCTGCAACACGTCGAGGCATACTTTCTCTGTATGTCTGGGAAGGAATAGCTTGCCATGCCATGCCTCTTGCAAAGCTGCGGGAAGAGATTGTTGTGAAGATGGGCGTGCGTGGCGGTGTCGTACTCGTCGCTCCAGTTTGTCTCTCCAGTGTTCTCGAGCGAGGCTCTGAACAAGCCAGTCAGGCAAATTCACCTCCTTTTCAGAAAACCAGTCCAGCACACGTTTTGCAGTATGGCATGGAGTTGGATTCTGTTGGAAGAAACAAACATCATCGTCGTACTATTGCCATAGTGTGGGCAAGGCCGAATGATCCAGAATGTCGAGATACATGTCAGCATTTCATGGTACCAGGCACATAAAGTAATGGACAGAGTCCCTAACCAGGAAAACAACCCCAATCTAAGATGAACCCTCCTCCGAATTTCTGCAGTGTCCAAATACTTTTGTCCATATAGAGTACATAATTAATGGGGTTAAGTGCAAAAATTGGCGGAGAGTGTTAAATATATCAAGTCTTTCTCTGAATTTAAGCATAAAAACTACAAGGGCACAGACCCGTCTAAGAAATCTTAACACTCTTATTATTACGAATAAATTTAGATCGCACTTTCCTCGGTGTTCTTGAGGGGAGGGGGATGGAGCAGGAAACACAAAAAAAAAGTATAACCTATATTACATTTATCCCAGAGAAAGTGGGCCATGCAGCCAGCATCACATTACAGGATGTGGAAGACAATGCGTACCTTTGTTGTCCTTGATGTCGACCTGTGCTCCCGCATCCAGTAGAAGTTGAATGATGGGCACGCTGCACATGAGGGCGGCCTGATGCAGGCTGGATATGCTGAAACGAGAATTAAGAACGAAATTAAATATATAAAAGGTTCAAATAACCCCACATAACAAAATTGGCACAAAACAACAAGGACAACTCGGTTATTGTATAACCCAGCTACTGGGCAAGTTTTTAGAAAAAGTCCCGTGCTATATTCTAAGACATTTATTGCGCCAAGGGATACCCTTATTTCATTCTTGCGAAGTTCGATTCCGAGACTGTCAAAATTGTATTCTGTAACTGTGTCAGTATCCAATCATAACAGTGTTAAACGGTCGGCGTCTTATGCATTCAGTTTGCACTTGGCCGTCATCTCGAATGTTTTTGATATGTATCCCTTATATTAAATTAAATATATATTCAGTTTCGTTTGCAAATGAATTTCCTATTCACGAAAACAATATTACTTGTGAGGATTCACAGGTTTACGCTAGTATCCCAGGAGTGTTGGTCAATTTCTTATATGTACAAAACTACTGCTTGACGTTTTTTGAGATGGGGACATCTGATTAGTATTGGGGAATTGTGTTTTTCAAGTCACTGGATGCCAGTCAATAATTTTGCATTGATTATCTTTGTTCTTTAATCGTTTCATTCAGTCGGTAATCGGTTCGGTAATCGTGAGGTGGATGTTACAAATACCCATGCGAATCTGTGGAGATGGCTGAGGAGCTGGTCATGGCCCGTTACATACTTGACTAAATGTCTATCTGATTCGGGTATTCGTTGGAACGTTTAGACCTTCCGCCAGCACCCAGATTATCCTTGTGAGCATTAATCGGTCATTATTTGGAATCTGTGTTTATGTTATTACTACGAAGTCCCGGCTGCGGTAGTGTCGATAATTTTAGAGGTGTTCTCTTTGCTCTTCCCATGTTCTAATGCACATCTTGAAGTGGAAGTTAGTGAGCTTGTGAATGAGCACTTTAAGGCATGGTACACTGTACACCTTTAACATAAAGGAGTAATGTCTGGGCCTAGAAGATAGCTGAGGGTTGGGCCATGACCCATTTATACTGGACTAAAAGTGTATTTTTGATTCGGACACCCGTTGAAACATTTGAGATAAGGTCTAAGATACAAAGTTAATGGAATAAGTAATAGCTCAGGCTTTATTATATTAACACACAGGGCACTGTATCCAAACTATCCGCCCCTTTTTAACACAAAAAATATTCATGCCCTTTCAATAGCAAACATGCGTGTGTGCAAAGAAATTTGTTTTTAGACATTAAGCAAGACCTTTAAATATAATTTATAATCAGTTTAAAATTCATTTCGCCAAATCTTGGTTCATAACCCTCTTTGTGATTTGTCTTCACGACGAAAACTACCCAGTAAAATCCAGATTCTGGTTCAATAACCAGTTCCAAACACTAGTTCTGGGAACGGTCAGTTTGATTTTCCTACTTGGGAAAATTCAATCCCTCTTGGAAAAATAGGGCAGTATGTTCTCGGTGAAATTTCTCGTTGTAACACTTGAAGGGTAAAACATAAAATAAACTATATAGTTAATGGAATTTTTTCTTTACAGATCGCAGAGGAAAGTTGTCGCCTCCGTTTAGTAGATCAGAGCTCCAATACACTATTTCTGGGTTGTTTTTCTATCGAGACATGAGAAAACATCACCTAATTCGACATTCAAGAGAAAAACCGTATCGCTGCCTTTGATTGCACATTTTATACGATTTAGAAGCAAAGTATTCCATAAAAAACTATTGTTGATATTCCAAGTATCGCGTGGTCATTTGATAACTCCACAAACGCAGATTTTAAGACTAGCGTGTCCAACAAAATCTACGATAACCTCAGAAGTACTGTTCTTCCATTGCACTTGAGTATACCCCCAACAAAAGAACCCTAGGACATCTACTTGAATTATTCCACGATTTCTCATAAGTGCGCTTTATATTGAAAACACCACAATGATTTACGAGTCTGCCATGATTTTTTCCGAGGGGGAGGCGGTCAAAGTACCTTCAATTCTATTCAGAAAAACAAGTATAAGCACATCGGGAGCAATAAAACTACGCTTCGCAGTTTTATTTTTCCTGGGGAAATATTTTACAACCAAGTCGATCAACAAGATAAAACTCGCATAAAAAAAAATCTCCACACAAAAGAGTCGGATAAAAAAAATCGAATTTCTTCTTCCAGAAATGAAACAACCAGATGGAATAAATAAATACCAATAAGACGTACAACCTGTCTCTACGAGCGTGGTAATGTTATGGGGCCTATTTCTGCTTGCCACATTTCAGGTACCACACACACTCGTAGAATTATCTAAAAATAAACCCATAGGTGCCCGAACGCATCACTGTGAGCACTTTATTCCATAAACAAGAAGGGTGGGATTTGCACTCGCCTGTCCCTTTAAGGCAGCAGGAAATGCGGTCCTGTCATGTTTTTGTGTTTATAAGGAGTCAGCGTTTCTTTCATACACAAAGACCCAAAATACGCAGAAAAGGATGTGTATCGTTGCACCTTTTCCATGAGATTGTAGGCGAGGTAAAACAAACAAGACGGCTATTTCGGGGAAGCAGCTGTTTTCAACCCTACCTCGGCAGTTTTATCACTTTCTTTTTCATGGGGCTTTATGAAGTTTCGGTCGTAAAAAAAACACTGCGATATCGGTTGCGTTCACGAGGATAGGGTTTCATTAGAGGTAACAGAAATTCCGAGAATTTAATGGAATTCTAGTTTGAATGTGCCTATTCGCCGAGAATTCTAACTCGTCTGTACCGTATTGGTTTACCATGAAGTCAATAAGGTTTATGTGGTGTTATTTGTATTGGCATTTTCCAACGATAGGTAGGATGCGCCGAGAATTCTAATTCTTCTGTACTGTATTGGTTTACCATGAAGTCAATGAGATTTATGTGGTGTTATTTATACTGACATTTTCCAACGATAGGTAGGATGCGACGAGAATTCTAATTCTTCTGCACTGCATTGGTTTACCATGAAGTCAATGAGATTTATGTGGTGTTATTTATACTGACATTTTCCAACGATAGGTAGGATGCGACGAGAATTCTAATTCTTCTGTACCGTACTGGTTTACCATGAAGTCAATCAGGTATATGTGGTGTTATTTATACTGGCATTTTCCAACGATAGGTAGGATGCGCCGAGAATTCTAATTCTTCTGCACTGTATTGGTTTACCATGAAGTCAATAAGGTTTATGTGGTGTTATTTAATGCTGGAATTTTTTTAACGATAGCTAGGATGCGCCAAGAATTCAACTCTTCTGTACCGTATTGGTTTACCATGAAGTCAATCGGGTATATGTGGTGATTTTTATACTGACATTTTCCAACGATAGGTAGGATGGGCCGATAATTCTAATTCTTCTGTACTGTACTGGTTTACCATGAAGTCAATCAGGTATATGTGGTGTTATTTATACTGGAATTTTCCAACGATAGGTAGGATGCGCCGAGAATTCTAATTCTTCTGCACTGTATTGGTTTACCATGAAGTCAATCAGGTATATGTGGTGTTATTTATACAGGCATTTTCCAACGATAGGTAGTATGCGCCGAGAATTCTAATTCTTCTGTACTGTATTGGTTTACCATGAAGTCAATCAGGTATATGTGGTGTTATTTATACAGGCATTTTCCAACGATAGGTAGGATGCGCCGAGAATTCTAATTCTTCTGCACTGTATTGGTTTACCATGAAGTCAATCAGGTATATGTGGTGTTATTTATACTGACATTTTCCAACGACAGGTAGGATGCGACGAGAATTCTAATTTTTCTGTACTGTATTGGTTTACCATGAAGTCAATAAGGTATATGTGGTGTTATTTATACAGGTATTTTCCAACGATAGGTAGGATGGGCCGATAATTCTAATTCTTCTGTACCGTACTGGTTTACCATGAAGTCAATCAGGTATATGTGGTGTTATTTATACTGGCATTTTCCAACGATAGGTAGGATGCGCCGAGAATTCTAATTCTTCTGCACTGTATTGGTTTACCATGAAGTCAATAAGGTTTATGTGGTGCTATTTAATGCTGGTATTTTTTTAACGATAGGTAGGATGCGCCAAGAATTCAACTCTTCTGTACCGTATTGGTTTACCATGAAGTCAATCAGGTTTATGTGGTGTTATTTCATACTGGCATTTTTCAACGATAGGTAGAATGCGCGTTTCTTTCCATTTTGGTTGTTTGTGTTAAGGTTTTATGGCGGAAGGCCCAAATTTGGCCAAGCTGCGTTAAACATAAGACAACGTCAAGTAAAAATATGTCGTAGAAGGGGGAAAAGAAGGACTGAGAAATAAATGATGAGATGAAAGCAGAAAAAGATCGTTTAGGTATGCATCCCGAGAGTACGACCCCATGTTAACTAAAGGCAGTAAACCTCATTGGTTGATTGGTTTGGGGTTTTACGGCGCAAGAGAGGCAGCAAAACCCCATGGGAAAAGGATAAATTGCTAGGGTACCTCGAGTTCGAGGTACCTCATTCGAACGTACACACCTAAAGATGTGCCCCGAGGGGATTAACCTTTTCGAATGTGACGTCCAAAAGATTTGTGACGTTCGTTTGATAGTTGCTACAAAACCTACCTAAAACGATCCATTGCACTGCATAAAATAGACCGTTTTCCAAAAGTTACTTTTCAAAGAAAATTTCCTCAGCACATAGCAGGAAGGTGTTTAATTTTTACTATGAATTTCCACAAGATAAGTGTTAAATTGTAGTGCGACTACCAATTTTGAACTATGAACATCTGGGTCAGCATGGTCTTCCATTACAATTCGAAATCAAATACAGGTGTGTCTACTCGAGTGAATAGTGTAATCTCTCGAAAATTACAATTTTTTTCGAAATAAATTCGATAACAAATTCCACATTCGTTAAATAAACGAATTTCTTACATTTAAGTTTAATTTTATTCATTCCAACAAAAGCAATTTTTAAATTGTCATTGATGACCTCTGTATCTTGCTTAACAGAAAAACATTCTCATAATCTGACGAAAGAAGCCATCCCGTCAGACGATTAACAGCAATATCGTCAGGGCAATTTTTCTTCACGTGTGGTAAGAGAACTGAACCCACCACTAAAAAAATTAACTTACAATACAGTAATATAGTATACAGCTGTGTAACTCTACTTCATTATGAAGAACTTTTTGGTAGACAAAGTGGCACTGTTTTCCTCACAACTTCCAAAATTGGTGACCGGGCCGTGATTCAAAACACGCGCACATTTTCGAAAAAACAAGCTAGCTTGCACTAATATCAGATAGCGCTTGTCTCGTTCAGCGAATGAATGGTCCACGATGAGATGTTGCATTGACAATGCAATGTTAATCACTACCAACTGCCTGAAATCCTGTGATAACAGGTACTGCCTCCCTACCACGGCTTCACCACTTATTGCTGCTGAGCCTCATTTCAACAAACTGCCGTCTGCACTCCCTCGGCTGCTAAAGACAACACATGATAATCTGCGGTCGCAATCTACCATTGCTTGAGCACGGATCTCCCATTGCATGCACACGGATCTTCCATTGCAACTACGCATACAGAATATCTTAATAGAGCTCTCACGCAATCACCAAAGAGTTGATTTTGTAGTAGCAAATATTCGAATGGTGCCAGCCCTGAGATAAAAATTTGCAACAAGTTAGATTTTACTTTATGTGATCGAATGCAAATCCTAAAAGGAGTTAATGCAAAATACATCCATTGTCACCATTGATAGATCCTTTCACACAGGCATCCAGGATATGAAACACCACGGGGGATTTCGAACAACGAATCCTTCGGACACTTAACAGATATAGAACCGCAACGAAACATTAAAACAACAAGCATGCGCATTCCTAAACTCAGCATACAGACACGGCAGCGTAACCGAACACGCCACGGCGGACACAAAGCTGTCTCGAATGTCGCGTGCCGTCGGAAAATGCTTGGCGGACATGAAACCTATGATCCTATTTTTCAAACATTTTGCCGCTACAGATGCCCGAGCGAACTATTCCAGGAATGTGCTCACTCACGACATGCCTCCGGTTTCGGGAGACTCGTTAAACTGTTATACTTTCCCCCATTTTGCTTCGGAAAGATTTAGTTTATGCAGTCAACGTTTGCATGTTCATGGAATGTTTTAATAATAAGACTTCAAATGGAAGAACTTGTTCCGAGTTTGGTTTGTTTGCTGTCATTTTCTGCTATGCTAAGGCCAATTAGATCGGGACCAGACGATCCAAACACTTATGTGAGGATTCGATGGAGGATTGGGTTTTGTGCCCAAGCTGCAAGTAAATAGATATACACACACAAGGAAAGCTTCACTGACAGAGGGAAAAGCACCCAGGAAGGAATCGAACTTGCACTGCCTACAACTCGGTGATTTCTAGTCCAGGATCCAAACCCACTATTTTGATGGTTGGATAGTTGTTGTGTTTTATCAGGACTTGAAATATAAGTAGACCGAGCATTGTAATTGAGAAGAGCTTCAAGAATGGCATGACGACTAGTAATCACGTGACTGCTCTGAAAAGTTAACATGGTTTGTCGATTTGGCATTTCATCGTCTTGTTCGGAGATATAACAACTCATGACAGGGTAGATGTCGGATGAGACCGGGTAGTACGCATTTCTAGAGTTGTGACAAAAAATGGAATCATCGAATACTATGTCGCGTAGATCAAACAGATGATAGATGATGAATTTCTACCAGCAGATGAAAGCAGTCTAAGGGACATGTTATTACTAGTTTTGGCCACATGATTATATATATATATATATATATATATATATATATATTCATTCTTAAACAAGAAATTCAAAAAATTAAAACCAAAAGGAATTTATTAAAAACGAAAGTGTTGGTGGATCAGGGCGTCATCAGGGAGGAGCCTGACCCATACAACACAAAATGGTGTTTTCTACGAATATGAGACACAAAATGCTAAGAAATTGCTCACATACTCCCCCAAACACCATTAAAAGCAAATATACAAAAAAAAAATTGAAATAAGACAATTAAATCAAACCTGCAGCAGCAGTCGGGGACCGGCAACACCAAGCCAGAAGATCGCATCAAATGCCGCTACTCACTTAGTTCAACAAACCGCCAACACAAAAGACTCAGAGGAAATCACGAAATAGAAATAGTCATCGGTTTTGTTGATAACTTCGTTTTTAATAAATTCCTTTTGGTTTTAATTTTTTGAATTTCTTCTTGTTTAAGAAAAATAATGTTCCTTACCATGCTATGTCTGCAGCTTTCAGCGCGCTCGCATGGTTAGTTTTAACTTTTCTTCTGACTTTCGTTTTCACTTTTGCAATTCGAAACAGATTTTTTTAAATACCCAAACCAATAAAAAAAATAGATTAAAAACATGCCAAGTACACATATGGAACAAAATAAAACTATCATCAAAAGTAACAGGAAATGTTTCAAAAGCTGAAGAGCCATCAATAATTAAAATACGATGTTTTTGATGAAATGGTTCAGTTTAAAAGATATAACAAATACAAATATTGACGACCAGCTACAGGCTTTAGCCCAACAAGGCTGGTCCTTTGTTTATGAATTCTCCAATTCCCACTGACTATCCAATTGTGTCTTAAATTCGTACACTCCCTTTGAATTAACTATATTTTCTGGCAACGCGTTCCAACTGTCTATTACCCTATTAAAGTAGTAGTTTTTCCTTAAATCCCGATTAAAATGTGTCTTATTCAATTTATACCCATGACCCCTTGTTCTGTTATCCCTATTGAAATTTAAGCCCTCTGTGTCCCCTTGTTTTACAAGCTTGAAAAGCTGAATCAAATCCCCCCTCCTTCTTCTTTCCAGTGTATACATGTTTAGCTTACTTAAACGTTCATTATAGTCGAAATTTGCTAGCCCCTTTACTATTTTTGTAGCTCTGTGCTGAACCCTTTCAATTGATTCTATGTCCTTTCTCATATATGGAGCCCAGAATTGTACAGCATATTCTAGATGTGGTCTTACTAAACCCTTATACGGTGTTTAAACGATGTCATTCAAAAATAACAAATTTAATTTAAAAAAAAAACATCCCTATTCAATTTAGCAGCTTGAGATTAAAAGCTACTCACATAAGTATAAAAACAAGACTGTCTCTTATTTTTAATCTGACTACATGGAAATGCTATGGAACAGCCCTGGTTGTGGCTCCCGACCCTCTCTACGACCTTCCTCTGGGGAGTCATAGAAATTTGACAGCGCAGCCCGAGATTCTTGAGACAATATAAGGTACTACATTAGAAATCAAAAAAAAAAATTATAAATCCATTATGTAGAGAATATTTACTTGAGTGACGAAATAAAAAAAACATTGCTTGGCGAAGTCACCCTTACGCCACAGAATAAACCAAACCAACCACACACTAATGGGCACGAACTTGCGCCAAACACTTAACACGTCTGTTTCCATCCCGAGATAAAATCTTTCAACTCGCACATCAACTTCACATCCACCCCAAAGCGTGCCTCGGCCCCAAAAGAGAGAAGACCCACTTCGCCTCCCAAGTGACAAAAACACGCCAAGATCTTAAGGCCGCAAAGTCGATAGGTCAGGAGCAGCCCCTCTTTAAAAGCAGATAAAATCACAACCCCGACCCCACCCACACGAGTAAACACACCGAGAGCAGACGAGACTTTGTTTGCCGTGGGCCCTCTAAAAGGCTCAACCCCGAGATTAACCACGATGGCTCTGAAAGCGGCATCAGATGCGATCGTTCAACGAGGCGAGCACTTTTTTTTTTAATAGAGTTCCCATTTGCAACCACGATGCGTGGGTAAAGATGGATTGGCACTTAAATGTCAGCTGAAACGGTGAATGAAGAGGCAGGGTGAGGCAAGTTGGTGTCTTTTTTTGTTTTCATTTCCATGCCAGACTTCTGCAATCCGTGGATTGTGGTTACGGCTCGTGGGAGAGCGGAGGCATCGTCCACATAACCCAGGAAGTCCTATCGGTCAAAGGTCGGGACTTATTAGACGTGGGTGAGGTGAAAAGTCGTCGGGGAACAATGTACTGAAGTTCAGGACACTGAATTTGTTTCTTCTTCCAGATGCCAATCTGTTTCCTAGGTAAGGCTTAATATAGCCATTTCGTCGGTAATGGTAATGGTAATTTTAGTTAACGTCGTACTAGAGCAACACAACGGGCTATTGACGACGGTCCGGAATCAGTCCCTTAAGGGAAAGATTCGAGGACAACACCTCGTAATTTTGAACCACGGTCAGATGACGAAGCAACACCTGAGCTGGCACCCCACTCTCCAAACTTCCACGCCAACCCAACGTGAGGACTTTCGACCACGACAGATTTAAGGTGCACCAGCCGCCTCTACACCATACGCTTACAAACATCCATGCCCGGGCCCGGATTCGAACCAGGAACCTTCCGATCTAGAGGCTAACACCTTAACCACTATACCGTTTGGTCGGCCGCCATTTCGTCGGATAATTTGGAAAAAAAAGCATGCGACATCCAGACGCTATGACCTCCAGGAGGGAAAAGATTTTTCTAAATTATGCATCTTCGACATGGCAGTTAAGTTTTCCCAAATGAGAAAATCTATGGCTTAGTTAGAATAAATGCTCTTGTGTTTGAGATGGAATCTTCGTGTGCAAGTTTCCCGCGACGAAAATCGATTTTTATTCACTTTTCCCCATACCTTTATCAAATAGAATAATCATAAAAATCATATTCTGATGATTCTCAACTCCGACTGGATGCTGACCCTACAAAGGATTTGCAACAGAAACAAATTCCCACGACATAACGATGACTAGATTTGGGCGAGGTATAAATTTTTAAATTCGAAGGCAAAAATTTCAAGCAATTAAATTTCCCCAAAAAAAAAACTTTTCCACCGTTAGGATTTTTGAGGCTAGAGAATGAATTTTTAGGGTCGCTATTTTTACGCGAAAAGAATTAAGTTCCAAATCTCTGGTGGCCAGAAATTGTATGATTTGACGTTGCAGACACGTATTTGTAAATACGACTTTTTTCAATACATCTCTTCAGAAGCAACTCTTACAATAAAATTCACTATGGTTCACTAAATTTACGGTCACAATGATGGTCCGTTGATTGGGTTTTCATGGAGCAATGACCCTATTTGGCTTTGTTTCGCCAAACACAAATCATACAATATCAAGAAATCGTTCATTAGACACACAATGAAAGTTTTTTTGATATAGAGATACAACCAGGGAAGAATGCACTTGACAGGAATCGAATCAGCGCCGTCTACAACTCGAAGATTGCTAGCGCAGTGGGAATACCCCCAAGCCACGACAGCATCTTACCTACTGAAGAACAACCAAGGTAAGACAAAAACGTCAATGATATTTTACATTTTAAGTTAGGCTCATTTTTGTTCTTTTAAATACTCGACGACAATAGGTGTCTATCTCAGCTAATCAGCCTGAATGGACTTTAGCCAAGCGCGGCTAAGTTATTTATTTATTTTTTGCAGTCAAAATATAACTACTTTTTAATGTTGGATTTAACACATTGTTATCATCGTCAGAATTTTCAAATTCGTGACACTTAATAAAAGCAGGAACTAATGTAAAAAGCAATGTAACACACATGAACACTGCCTAGGTTTAAGGTTAGCTTATAAGCCATAAAAGATTTAAGTCCATCCCTGTTTACTTGGTTGGATTTTTAAGGCGCAGGGACAATAGACGGATAGACTACGACAATCGCAACATGAAAATAATAGAAACGACCAACTAAATTTTAAATAAACTAACTTAGAATATCGATTTTGCTTAGATCCCGTGCTTAAAACGTATCTCGAGAGGGTATTTAAACTATAAGGCCCGGTGCACAGATCCGATTCTTCAACGTGCGGTGCCGCTGCGGCAACGCATGTGCGGTCTGAGATACATTAGATCCAATGGAGTAGTGAACACATGCGTCCGGCGACGCACGTCCAACTTCCGTGCAATTTGTACCGCAGTTCCCCACGGCGTCGCAGGTCGCCGTACACGTTTCTCCGGCCTGAAATACTTTGTCTTCATAAATAAAAGGAATATAAATAATAATTAATAAATGGCTGTATCCAGTAACGTCTATTTTGTTTCAAAATATACTTTTTTACTCCAAGTAAGCGAAATGAACACGTTTTCTTCGATAGAATATTTATCGCAAATGGCGCGAAATGAGTCCTTGCGTCATTTTACGGTTATGTGTGCATAGTTGGGCTTCGGTGCCGTAGCGGTGCCGCACGTTGAAAAACCAAATGTGTGCACCGGGCCTAATACGAAGGATCAACGGATTCAAAATTTCAAGGCACCTTGAAGCCCGGTGCACACATCCTGCTTTTCAACGTGCGGCACCGCTGCCGCAACAAAAGTGCGGTTTGAGATACATTAGATACAATGGAGTAGTGCACACATTCCTCCGGCGGCGCTGCGGCGACGCACGTCCAACTTGCGTGCAATTTGTACCGCAGTTTCACACAGCGCCGCAGCTCGTCGCACACGCTTCTACGGTTTCAAGTACCTTGTTTTCATAAGTAAATGGAATATAAATAATTAATAAATGGTTGTATCCAGTAACGTCTATTTTGCATCAAAATTTACTTTTTTGTTCAACAAGTAAGCGAAACAAACACGTTTGCTACGATAAAATACCCATCGCAAATGGCGCGATATGAGTACCTGCGTCATTTCGCAATTATGTGTGCATGGTTGGGCTTCGGTGCCGCAGCTGCGCCGTAACTTGTAAAATCGGATGTGTGCACCGGGCCTCATTGAGAGGTAAACAACAAAGACCTCAGATAGAACCTCACGCAATATGCAAGTGTGGACGCATATATAAAAAAAAAAACACAAAAGATCAAATGTTGACCAATTAAGCAATTGGCGTTTCTCTTGTCGTCCCGTTCTGTTATGAACCAGGCCGAGACAAAAAGGATGATCCACTCCATCACAAAAGCCCAATTAAAAGCCTCACCCCACCATTCCTGACGGAAGGATCTTAATTACCATCTAAAAAACCACCAAATCTGCCCAGCCACACCAACTCATTACCATACTCGAAAACAGGATTATCTCATCGAATAATCGAACGGATCACCGCAAAGGAAAAACAAGCCGCACACTCATCGATCGGCATCATCGTTCCATCATCCCCCAGATCTCTATCACACCCCACAAGACATCATCCTTAAAACGCATTATCTATTCCGATATCTGGTTCGGCATAATGTAACATTTAGGGAACACAACAGATTAAGACGGAAAGGGGAATCAATTCGATCCGGGGAGTCGCTAATGGCATTTATCGAAACATAACGCTCAATGCCAACCGCTTATCTCAACATCATCCCATTTGGGAAAGGGCTTTCAAGACAATGCGCCTATTTCTGGACCACTGGCCTTAATAGGCGATTGGAATAAAAGGATCCATGATGAGCAACCTCTTTAGCAATGAACTGTACATTTGGTTCTCGCGTTTTAACCTACTCCCAACAGGTTAACAAACAGAATTTTTATTCGGTTAATGACATTGTAACGCTTGCATACCAGTGTTGGGACGAGACAAAAGATTTAAAAATCGTCAACAGAGCTCAAAAACAGACGGTGCTGTCATTCCGTAGGCAAGAACTAGGTAACCACAAAAACAATTAGTATTTTTCGGTATACTTAAAGTAGTAAGGCTGAAATCATACAAAATTTGAATCAAGGACCAGGCAACTATAAACTAAATTAAGGATTTTCAGGGCAATAAAATGATAAACCACTTTTTCAAATTTTGTATTTGCAGGCCAGCAAGTTTTAAAATTTTCCGAAATTACAATGCTTGCTATTCGAGAGGTTATGTTGCCACAGAAAATTTAAGTATTACGTTCATTCAAACAATTACAAACTCTTGAATTTAACTCGTACGGTAGCAACACAACAGGCTATTTGCGACGGTCCGGGTTTGATCCCTAAAGGAAATTTTAAATCACGGTCAGATGAGGTCAACATCTGTGCTGACATCTCACTGTTAAACCTCCACAATACGCCAACAAGATTGTATTAGATGCCCTTACAGATTTAACGTGCACCACTCTCCCACACGAAGAGTTTAGCAAACCTCCATTTGCTAACTCCTGACTACAACCTGGACGTGTAATTGGTAATTTTAATTAACGTCGTACTAGAGCAACCCAACGGGCTATTGACGATGGTCCGGGATCAATTCCCCAAAGAGGAAGATCCGAGGACAGCACAACGTAATTTTGAACTACGGTCAGATGACGAGGCAACACCTGAGCTGGCACTATATTTCCGTGGTTTAACAATGTTACCAAGAGCCCTCAATTCCTCTTACCTGTATGATCATGATTAGCGTTTTTAATTTGTATGGAAAAAACTTGCATTGTTACTGTATAAAGTTGACTTGATATGGTTAAATAATCCACAGTATGATAAACAAAAAATATCCTTAGAAAATTCACGAAACAATCTACATCTTAATCCATTCTTCTCTCGTGACGAGTTCAGATCGCAAGTCTATATTGTTCAATACGAATGTATGGTTCAAAAGGCCTAGCACCCAAATGTGACTTTTATACATTCTGGAATGAAATGTAGACACATGGTAGATAGAAATGTAAAGAAATGTAGACACGTATATAAATCCCCTTGTATCTAGAAGACCGGGTGGGGCTATAGAGAAAAAAAATTATTTCTTCGACGTATTTCGCTGTCTTCAACATCAAAGTTGATGAAAATTGTGGGTAGTATAAAGAAAGGGTGGGGGGTTACTCATCATTTAAATGAATGTTCTGAGATCTACCATACTCAACAATCGAATTAAAATAACCAGAAAACTGATTAGTTCATGCCTTTAGTATTATGCACACAGATTTTCAGAAAAAAAAGGTTGATTTTACACGATTTTTTTACATATTATTAGGCTTACAATTACTTTGCGATGAACTACCCCTAATTAAAAGATTCCTCCGAGGGCATTTAAATATGGCACATTGAGTATCGAGAATCTAAAAAGGAGTGTAGTACGCAAATCAAAACAGACGGGAGGTTTGGAAAGGAAAAGATGGGGATCATTCTCATTTTTCCCCCTCGAAGATTACCTAGAATGATGGTTACATGCACAGGCGAGATGTAAGGTGTGTCGGGTTGAGAAGTTCCGTTGCTGCAACGTCGGGTGTTTTATTTTACGGTGTTATTTTTTCCTTCGTGCACTTTATAAAGTAAGATGAGGGTTATGCATTGAAAAGACAGGTTCAACGGCTGATAAGGAAGAGGGAATAGAGCACGTTCGTCGGGGATCAACCACAAATGGAGTTGTGGAAACATTCCAGAAGCGAAAATGGAGATACAAATTTCTTGGATTGAAGCATTAAATCTAATATAGAAATTAGAGGATTCCTCAAGAGGAGTATCTGTATCCATGACCCCAACTGAATTCCCTTCATAAAAATTTTAACTGTGAGAAAAATGATGATTTTTGTTATAAATGTTCAATTTTTTACGACGTTATTTTTAGATAGCTGAGGGATACAATATACCAAATTTGTCTAGGAAGTTTGAAAACTTGATTGTTGTATTTATTTTGCATCACTTTCCAACATCAGAGATACTGTACTTTTTTTTACCCAGAAATAAATTTCAGGCTTGATCTTCACTGATCCAAAAATATACTTGTGCAAGTTAACTGTAAATTTGTAGGTCATGAAATCCAAACTTTTGGTATGCACAGTTCGAATTAGTAAGGTTTAGAAAACGTCATTCACGCGATGTCTTGTAATTCGTGTATTCAGCAGATTTATTAGAATTCATTTAACCAGGATTGGAACAGGTGTAAACTTTCAGGATCGCTTGAAAGAACCGCTGCACTTTTAAGAGAGAAGATTAAATTATTTTTCTACCCTGGCTGCATCTAAAATTTCTTTGGGGAGATTAAAAAAAATGGTCGCTTTCACCATGGTATTGATTCAATCGTATGACCAGAATGATTCCTTTTACCTCAAGCTTCACAACCGATCTCCCAATTCAAAAGCCCTCCTGGCTTTTGGCAAGATAATAAAATTTTAATTGAAATACATGTGAACGTTTTACAGAGTATATTAAGATTGATTTAAACGAAAGTGTTTTATTTTTATTTTGTAGGTAGGTAGGTAATGGTAATGGTAAGTTTAGTTAACGTCGTACTAGAGCAACACAACGGGCTATTGACGACGGTCCGGGATCAGTCCCTTTAAGGGAAAGATCCGAGGACAACACCTCGTAATTTTGAACCACGGTCAGATGACGAAGCAACACCTGAGCTGGCACCCCACTCTCCAAACTTCCACGCCAACCCAACGTGAGGACTTTCGGCCACGACAGATTTAAGGTGCACCAGCCACCTCTACACCATACGCTTACAAACATCCATGCCCGGACCCGGATTCGAACCAGGAACCTTCCGATTGTAGGTAGGTAGGACTATGTAGTTGAATTTACGTCGCACTGGCGCAATATAACGGACCAATGGCGACTACCCGAGATCAACCTTGAAAATAGAAATTCGAGGATGACGCCTTGTAATTTTGAACCATGGTCAGATGACGAGATCAACACCTGATCAGGCACCCCACTCTCCAAACTATAAATTGATGGAATGCCTTCCTGAACGTATGGATATATTTTACCCCTCACGATGAATGTCTCCTTTTTATCATCTCAAAGCGAAAAGAAACTGCCAGACTGACCGAAACTTATGTAGTGTCACTTAAGTTAACCTTGCCTGTAAATCCAACTTTTCATTGAAGATCAATACGATTTCTTAGCAAAACCACTAAACACCAAATGATGGACGTTTTCAAATCGGTGAAAATTCAATTTTTTCTGTTGTTTTAACAAGTGAAAAATTGGGCCTGTTGGTCTTGGATGTTACTCTACTTGCATTGGAGACTGTGGTTCGAAAAGTTAAATGTTTTTGAGAAACTAAATTTTTGGGAGCTCAAAAAGACTTAATACCGATGGAGAAAAGTTCATCGTCCCAAGCTTGATGTCTTCAGACAACTCACATCTGTCCTGAACACAGGGCCGCCCATAAATTTCCCGGGCCCTCCGACAAATTTTTCGCGCGGACTCCCTGAGTTTTTTCTTTTTGTAGGAAGTTTTCATTTTTCCAAGTATCCCATCTCAAAAAAGGATCACATTTGGCTAACAACTCTTCTAACCTCAAAAAAGAATTCACGTTTACCATTCATGTTTTCCAGGAAGCTCAACCCCAAGCTTTTTCCCGTACTCAATCCCACACAGAGTAAGAAGGGGGTCTTATCCAAGGCCTTATCTCTTGTTTCGGAATTTATCCCCTAACCAGTCTTCTTCCTGTTGAAGGTACTATGGAATGGGGAATGGGCGACAGGATCGTTGTCGTCGACCAGACTTGAAAATGTGAGACCACCTTGACTGGGGCCTTTTTAAAGACTTGAAAAGAATATTTAATGTTCGATTATTTTATGTCAAATTCGGAAAACAAAACTAAAATGAGGCAGACAATTTCTTGGACAAACTTTGGGGCCACGGGTCTCTTAAATGTCCGGGTCCCCCGACATTTGAAGGGTTTGTCCACCCTTATGGGCGGTCTTGCGTGGACAATCCACAAATGTTCAAGATAGATGACGGGCCCATTTTGAAAGAAAAATGTGCACTCCTAGCTGTGATCAATGTTCCTAAACTTAATATCGGTGGCAAAAAATACAAAACCGATAAAATCTGAATCAAAACGACGATTTTTTAAAACATAATGAGTGAGCCGTCAATTTCTATTTAAACGTACTTTCAGCCTCAAATACTGCATTACTAGGAATGGCTGGTGTTTGCCATGCATAATAGGTACCTTCAGCTAAGATTCTTTTTCACCTCACATTCTTCCTACTGAAACTAGCATTCAGTCGTGATAATTGGTTCAGTGGGTCTCCTTTAGTGCATGATCTATCATTATCTTCCTTTTTTCCCGACTGCCACCAAGCTTTAAGGCAATTGCGATCCAATACACATTGATCTGATGCAAAACATCCAATATGCGCATGCGTATTCCGTTTCAGGTAAAAAAACATGTCGATACGCATGCGTATTTCCACATATTTAATGTCGCAGGACTGATGTTGGTTCAGTGTGTGGCCTGTATAAAACATCGATTGTATAAACAATACCGTTGCCAGGATTGAGTGCTATTCCACCATTTAGACTCTTTAACTTTGGTATGAATAAAATTTTATTATAATATGTATTAATTATAATATTAAAATTAATAATTATAATATTATTAATAATTATAATATTATTAATAATTATAATATTATTAATAATTATAATATTACTATTAATAATTGTATTATTATTAATAATTGTAATCTTAATAATAAAATATTTATTAATATTTTATGTTCATGAAAAAACCAACAACAGCAATTCGTGTTATTTTATAAGGTTGTCTAATGCGAAACCGCTTCCCCTCCCCCTTCGAGCTAATATTGGCATTCCCAATTAATAATGTTACGCCACGCTAATGAAACGCAGTGTAAATGTTATAACTCTTAAAACTAGGACACAAGCTATGCATTACAGTGCAAAACATCTCGTATTTCCCTGGTCCTTTCTATCTGTCCTTCAAATCTCAGTGCCATGGTATCAGCGAATCTGGATGTTCCAAGGCAAGTGATACATTGATCCCAAATTAGTCATGCAACATTAAATTGGTTAAAATACGCATACGAACCACCAACACGTTTTTCTGTACAGAAACGGAGTTCGCGTGTCTTGTAACATGCCCGATCTATGTGTGCCGTGCCTTTAACTTACCGAACAGATTGCACCACCTGTTTCAAAACAATGGTTTGTTTCATTATCAGTTCTAACGACAATAGTTATGATTCCTTGTCACATTAACAGACATGCTAAGGTCGCTTTCTTAATTCCATAAGGGGCGATTTCCTTCTTTCAATAGCAAATGACCCATGAGTAGGGGTCAAAGCAGTGGATAAGCCTGTAAAGTTTTCCTTGAAAAAATAACCTTTGATACGATATAAGAAGAATTCTCATCTTATACATCCTTGTGTATAGGAAATAGGAATGCGACATCGATGTCGATGTTTTTGTAACATCGATGTTTATATTGTCGATGCTTTATTTTTAAATGAAAAAAGTACCGTTATAAAAATTTTAAAAATAACCAAGTAGCATAATTTTCATAATCAGCAAATTGAACATACTTTTAGACCAAAGTGGTCAAGAGTTAAGGGTCTGAAAGTAAGGATGCGGCATCGATGTCGATGTTTTCAAAACATTGATGTTTTATAAAAAAAACATCGATGTATTGGAGCCGATGTCGCATCACTAGTTGCTAAACCAGTTTTAAGAAATAGGGAGAAAAGTTTAAATACACTGAATTTTACAAACATCGATGGTTTGGGGCGATGCATTATCAACATCGATGTTTTAATTTTGAACATCGATGTTTTGTTGTCGATGTTACATCACTAGTTGCTTAAACAGTTTTAAGAAATGGGGGGAAAAGTTTAAATACACTGAATTTTAAAAACATCGATGTTTTTGGGGCGATCTATTATCAACATTGAGGTTTAAATCTTGAACATCAATGTTTTGCTGTCGATGTCGCATCTCTAATAGGAAACGCTCATGGGTTTGGGGAATAAAACATGTATTCGCTCAGAAATTTAGCTGTTCTGAAAAAAAAATAGATGTTTATATTTAAAAAAGATTTTTTGCAACATGAATTTTACTATAATTTAAGTAGCTACCAGTGAACAGAATTTGTCCGAATTTCGCTTTTCTATAAAAGCTTTTCTGAAGTTAATGTCACTTTCCACACACTCGTTTGACTTCCAGTGTTCCAGAACGTGGCGAGGCTAAAACAACCAACCCACACGAGGCTAAACGAGAGCGACCTATCCACGAGACTCATTTCATGAGCACACATCCCCCCGCTATTAAAAATTTAACAAGAGAAATAAAACACGGGAAAAAAGCATCATCTCCCCCGAGGGTTTCCAGCGTAACAAAGAAGGATGGCCCATTGAAAGAAAACGCCGCGGGTGCCTACACACCAGCACCGGCCCTTCTGGAGATAAGGCTCCGTTCCTTGAGAGTTTTTTTCCCCGCGCGACGCCCGTATTAAGACAAATTACACGTCTGGGCTAGGCAAGCTATTTGTCTTGGGAGTCAGAGGAGAAACAGGCCAGTTTAAAATGTAAAACAAGTTAAGTATTGACGGATACATTACCCTTCTGGTTCGTTTACATTCAAAAAAGGAGATATTAACAGCGGACCTTTACTTGACTGAATACATTGACCGAATTTTACAGCAGCGATGCATTTAAATAAATTTTAGACGGTTGGTAAAGAAAAGTATAAGACAATACTCGGTTTTAAATTAAAAAATAATTCACTTAGTAAGTCAATTATCTAAGGAGGATAGCGATAATCGGTCTAGTGGTCATGGTGCTTGTTAAAACGATCTTTGTTAAATCCGGGTAAGGCATGGATATTTGTCCGCTTGGAGTATGAATGTGTGGCTCTATAAATATGCCTAGAATGCATGTTATGTATGTGAGGAGTAACGAGAACCCACCCTGTGGTTCACCAGGGAGCCTGAAATGGTTCATAATATCACTCTTATAGTGCCATAATGAATAGTATTCAACTGGCCCAACTTGATTTGAGGAAGACATGGAACCTTCCAGGACTTTGTGGGAACTGGCCTTCATTTAAGTATAGTCTTGAAGAAACAATGAAAAAATTCAATCAGCCAACCTCGACAAGATACTTTTGCCATTTGCATATCAATCCTTTCTCAAAAGCAGATTTCTTTTTAACTTTTGAATAATTCAATGGCTCTTCCATCATACAGCAGTAAAGAGAAAATTTGACTTGACAATATATCAATTTAGAACTCATATTTTTGCAATTGGATAGACACAACATAAAATTTACTATTATCGAATTTACAATCTTAATATTACACAGATACCTTTTTTTATGTTGTAAATATATTCGGTCCCTATCACCATCAATCTTCGTTCGAACCTCTAGCACCTTTGTTTCATAGGGAGAAAAATTCCAGCACAAACAAAATAACCAAACGAAGGATCTATAAACACTCCTTGTAACTAATGTTACACGGTAACAGACATCACTAATGAACGGCGGTTCAAATTTCACGAATCCTTTCAAAGATACCACCACCATCAGTCGTCGAATTTAAATACCATCCCAGACAATGAGCCGAACCTAGCAGGAAGTCGAAAGATCCCAATCTTGCCACGGAAGCATGGAATGAATTGGACAAAACTTAAAAGCAACTTTGTTTCTCTTTTTTAATCGTCTTCATTCCGTTAATGAAAGAAGCCAGTCCATCATCCGCGCACACTGAAAGGAGTTGCACTAACGCCATCCGCATTAGGACTGGCTAATAACCCCGCACAGGAGGACCGGCATTAATTTCAACCACGTCTTTTATTGGCATTGAGGCGGAAGTGAAGACGCATGGCATTCCGTCTGCAATTGGCGTCATTAACGAAATTGGAACGAAACGGAGGGCATTTAAATGAGAGGTTGAACTGAGTATTGTGGACACAACCGAACACTTAAGGGCATCTGCATTTTCAGTTTTTCTACTTCAAAGGTACGACAAGTCTCTGGCACAATTAATTATTCGTTTGTTTAATTTCGGAAATGGGGTGCGAGGTTGAAGAAAGAATTTTTTGAACACTATTTTTAATGTCCAAAATGAGTCTCACCAAAAGCTAATTTTAGCGCCGTGAACAATCTGTCCTTGCAACAGTATCTGGTCTGTAGGCTGGTAAATCCTGTGTGGTCATTCGTTTCCGGTCTGAAGGGCCTCCTGGTGGTTGTCTCAACGAGATATGTCTCATTAGAAAACTGACCAGATCTCGATGAACGAAATGTCTCGCCATTAGAAAACTGACCAGATCTCGATGAAAGAAATGTCTCGCCATGAGAAAACTGACCTTATATCGATGAACGAAATGTCTCGCCATTAGAAAACTGATCAGATCTCGATGAACGAAATGTCTCGCCATGAGAAAACTGACCAGATCTTGATAAGCGAAATGCTTCGCCAAAAGAAAATTGACCAGATTTGGATGAACGAAATGTCTCGTCATTAGAAAACTGACCAGATCTCGATGAACGAATTGTATCGCCATGAGAAAACTGACCAGATCTTGATAAGCGAAATGCCTCGCCAAAAGAAAATTGACCAGATTTGGATGAACGAAATGTCTCGCCATTAGAAAACTGACCAGATCTCGATGAACGAATTGTATCGCCATGAGAAAACTGACCAAATCTTGATCAGCGAAATATCTCGGCATAAGAAAACTGACCAGATCTCGATGAACGAAATGTCTCGCCATTAGAAAACTGACCAGATCTCAATGAACGAATTGTCTCGCCATTAGAAAACTGAGCAGATCTAGACGAACGAAATGTCTCGCCATTAGAAAACTGACCAGATCTCGATGAAAGAAATGTCTCGCCATGAGAAAACTGACCTTATATCGATGAACGAAATGTCTCGCCATTAGAAAACTGATCAGATCTCGATGAACGAAATGTCTCGCCATGAGAAAACTGACCAGATCTTGATAAGCGAAATGCCTCGCCAAAAGAAAATTGACCAGATTTGGATGAACGAAATGTCTCGCCATTAGAAAACTGACCAGATCTCGATGAACGAATTGTATCGCCATGAGAAAACTGACCAAATCTTGATCAGCGAAATATCTCGGCATAAGAAAACTGACCAGATCTCGATGAACGAAATGTCTCGCCATTAGAAAACTGACCAGATCTCAATGAACGAATTGTCTCGCCATTAGAAAACTGAGCAGATCTAGACGAACGAAATGTCTCGCCATTAGAAAACTGACCAGATCTCGATGAACGAGATTTCACGCCAATAGAAGAAAACTGACCTCATCTTGATGTTATTAAAAAATTGTCGATACCTCGTCATTTGCAAGATTAGTCAGATCTTGATGGACCCGATATCTTGTCAAAACCACTTGGAGGGTTAAATTAGTCTGGAGGGACATAACTGGTCTGCGGACCTGAGGTGAACTTATTCCTTACGACTCCTTAATCTTACGCGTACGGTTTTTATGGAAGCTACCTGATCCCAACAAGAGGACAACAAACATTTCTACAACAAGCTAAAACAATGTCCCAAACACCTAGAAGCGTATACGGCACTACATATAATCCGCCCACTGCTCATTCATTAATCAAGCAACGTCAAACTAATCCAGATAACGCACGAGATGTCCCAAACGGAAAGAGAAGGCAGCACGTCATTCCGGCATGCATCTAATCTACCATACATCAGATTCAGTTACAAATTTCCCCAATCCAATGCCATTTTAATCAATTCAAACATCCGAAAGACACTATCATCAATTACAGAAGATGCTCGTATATTGATCAGGAAACTTCAGAACAAAGGTTGTGAGCAGGAATTTCTGGACAGCCAAAGTGATGATTACATTGGGGAAAGGACTCGCTGTTCTTTAAAAGGGACAAATTTTAAAGATGGGAGCCGAGTTCTTAAAGAATGAAATCCTATGTCTGTCGTGATAACGAGAAACTTTTAAAGGCATGAGTTTATGAATTGAACTCAAATCCTTTCAGATTTAAATAACCATTATACATTAATTCCTAAGAAAGAGTTTATGACGATGATTTGAATTCCACAACCTTCTTACAGAAGGATCTTTATTTATCCAATGTTTTGTATACTAGTGTTCAATTTGGTTTTGTCGGAATGAATGAGATTGACTTTCTAAAAAGCATAACTTTGTCGCGGGCAACTCCGTTCGGATACTGCTAGTACTAAATATATAACGAAGTCAAATACTATAAGGAAAGGAGATTGATTCTTTGAAATTAAATTTATAAAATTGCGATTCTTCGCTCTTTCCGATTTTTAATTTTAATTTCTTTGTTAAATATGTTAAGAAGGACGATTAAAAAATCAATTTTAAGTATCAAAACTCTACTGAATAATTGCCTTACTATTTATAAATGAAATGAATTCCCCTCATCTAAGCTAAATGAAGCTAATAATAATACTAATCTAAAGCTAATGAAGATAAATTAAGGCTTTAGATCATTGTTTTCCAAAAGAGGTGCTTCCGCCCTCGTGGGCTCTCGAGGAATCTCGGAGTCAATACTAGCCCCCATGGAAAAGGGGAAGAGGGTGTCGAGGAACAAAAGTGGGTTTAAGCTATAAAAAAAATACATCCTTTAAAAATGTTTCAAGCACGCATTTATCCACTCGGACTGAAACGATACTCACTACAGTGATGAATTGTCGCAATTATACGCTGTAAAATGCAAGTTAGAATGGATCGGTGTGAAAACCAGACGACAGTAACATGCTAGTGTTAGCACGAATGTATTTGTGAGCACTCTTCTGACCAATATAGCTTCTTACAAATCCAACAGCTGGAATCTGCGCCGCGTTATATTAATCTAACTTTACAGCGCTATAAATAAGTGAAGTCATAAGACTGTTTCCAAATTGTGTGACGAACAGTTATGAGTTTGGTGCAGACCTACATAAATACTTTGGTGAAATTCAAAAATTATAAACACGACTACACTTTACGTTTATTATTACAAGTTGAGAGAGTTTCAATAGGGGTCGAAAAAATTGTCCTTAAAAAGGGATGCTGAAAGAAAAAAGTTTGGGAAATTATGCTTCATATGCAAGACCTCGTGAGCTTTTACCTAGAAACACCAAAACCTCTCACAATCCTGAGATTTTCTTTCGGGAAATCGATGCTTTCCTCAAATCCAATGCACTCGGAAGAGACAAATTAATCAGGCGGACAAAACCAAATACAAAGACCGAATACACAAGAATAAGAAGTGCTAGCATGCTAGCAATTAATAAAACCGACACGCCCATAACGGGCAATTAATAAATATTATTTCCCTTTCCTGCATCGCACGAGCCACTATCAATTTAAATGACTCATTAGCGACCGGTCAATTAAAAAGGGTTTCGAAAAGCAAAAGTAAACAATAGAAAAATCCCCCTTTCTTTCCCTGCACCTCTAAAAGCAAAGGATAAGATCCGCCACAGGATACACTCGCTTTAATTAATAGCCCTGGAGTACTGTAATGAGAGAGGGGGAGATCTAAATATAGAAACCGGCTATAACTTCCAACAGGAAATAAACGACTTACCTTTTTCCCACTTGTGTAATAGTTTTGAAATAGCATTGCGTCTTTGTAAGAAGTGTCATTTAGAAGCCTGGAATAGGTTGGAGGTGCGGCGTAAATCTTATTACAATTGCAACAAGACCTGAATACCACAACCCTGAAGTCATTGGCCCCAGCCAAGAGATCCGATTCATGCAAATATGTACACCCAATCTCCCTGAAGACAAACAAAGCAAAACAGACACCTCGCAGAGGGTACACATTAGAAAACAAACAACAAAAAAACTGGCAGATTTAAATGTGTCATGCGTCAGTCGCATTTCAAAGGAAGGGATGACCACACAAAAGGTGCAGCAGCAAAAAAGCTTAGTAAAAGATGACAGAAATAGAAAAAAATATACCTTTAAGTGTGGTTTTTATAAACTCATCCACACCTAGTAGAAATGAACTCCATTTAAACACATGCCATCCCGGT
Organism: Metellina segmentata; assembly: GCA_947359465.1. Lineage (NCBI taxonomy): Eukaryota > Metazoa > Arthropoda > Arachnida > Araneae > Tetragnathidae > Metellina > Metellina segmentata. The sequence goes on along the minus strand of OX375882.1, from coordinate 44,215,809 downwards.
CAGCAATTAAAAACCAACCTCAAAAGGGGGTCATTAAAGTCGCCAGAAGATAGATATGCCACATCTATGTCTCCAAAGACATGACACAGATGCAAAAGGAATCCAAGACAATGGACGAAGGGAAAGCACCAATCCTTTTTTAAGTTAAAAGGTGGTAGGGTCCTTTACATCAGAGGGCAGCGCTTTTTAACTGCGGAGTCGTGATGAAAGTACCCTGGTTAGTGCCCCAGAATTGATAAGGAGGCGTTAAAGGAAATGAACAGACTCATCACGTTCAGGAAAGGGTAATTTAGAAGCAAGCCCATTGGAATGCCTAAAAATAAAAATACTCGTGATGTTTTAAAGACTTTTTGTGCAACATAAACCTCGGCAGGTTACATTGTTAACAGAATATTAAATGTCAGAGATCGAGTGTTTCAGTGCAGCGAAAATAAATTCACTCCAGATTGGGTACACAGTGAGTTTTAACACACGGTTGTCAGCGTCGTAAAAGATTTACGAGTTTTTGCAAGTAGAGATCCATATAATCCATACCACAAGGAAAATGTCTCCCAGAATAATTTTGCTGGGTCTGCAAAATCAGCACTTAAATCTTAGCTGAGTAATGAAATTGAATAGCATCCCTTAATCATTAAGTGTGTAGAAAGTTATTTATATCTGTTCAAAAACCTACATTTATTAAAATAAAGAGGATTACAGCCGATTCATTATCAAAACTGTATTTTTATCTGAAAACTTCAGATGCGATAATTGTTCTTCCAAAATAAGTTAATGGGATATTAATGTTTTCCGCGAATCCATTTATGATTATTAGAATCGACAGAACATCCCGGCAGGGGTGAATAGATATTGATTGTCACATTAAAACCTACAACTAACGTATAATTAAGAATTTCTTCTCACATTTTGAAAGAGGTTAATTAGATATTGGAGCTATTAAATTTCAACTATTTTATCAACTCCAAGTGGTATCGACGAGGTATCTACGCATCAATATACTGATTTTATCAACGATTTCAAGAGCTGGTTAGTTTTTTTTCTAATCCGAAGATATCTTGATGTGGACGATATAACTAGTCCATCACGAACTGGTTAGTTTTGCTAACGACGAGACAACCACCAGAAGGGTTAAATGTTCTATAAAGTCCATGAAAAGGCAAATAAAGGTTTAGCCACACGTTGTCGACAAGGTCTGTCTTGTACAGCCTAGTTCCAACTACACATCTACAAAGGCCACAACAACACGATCATCTTCCGCATTTAAGGACTCTTATAGAATATCACAGCTTGTTTGAATAGATATTGATTGCCACATTCCCACATTCAAACCTTTAACTCACGTATAATTAAGAATTTCATTCCACATTTTGAAAGAGGTTAATAGATGTTGAAGGTACTAAATTTGAACTATCTTACTAAACCTTAAAGAGGTTTCAACGAGGTATCTACTCATCAATATACTGATTTTTACAACGATTTCAAGAGCTGGTTAGTTTTCTTCTAATCCGACGAGATCTTGATGGGGACGATATAACTAGTCCATCACGAACTGGTTAGTTTTGCTAACGACGAGACAACCACCAGAAGGGTTAAATGTTCTATAGAGTCCATGAAAAGGCAAATAAAGGTTTAGCCACACGTTGTCGACAAGGTCTGTCTTGTACAGCCTAGTTCCAACTACACATCTACAAAGGCCACAACAACACGATCATCTTCCGCATTTAAGGACTCTTATAGAATATCACAGCTTGTTTGAATAGATATTGATTGCCACATTCCCACATTCAAACCTTTAACTCACGTATAATTAAGAATTTCATTCCACATTTTGAAAGAGGTTAATAGATGTTGAAGGTACTAAATTTGAACTATCTTACTAAACCTTAAAGAGGTTTCAACGAGGTATCTACTCATCAATATACTGATTTTTACAACGATTTCAAGAGCTGGTTAGTTTTCTTCTAATCCGACGAGATCTTGATGGGGACGATATAACTAGTCCATCACGAACTGGTTAGTTTTGCTAACGACGAGACAACCACCAGAAGGGTTAAATGTTCTATAGAGTCCATGAAAAGGCAAATAAAGGTTTAGCCACACGTTGTCGACAAGGTCTGTCTTGTACAGCCTAGTTCCAACTACACATCTACAAAGGCCACAACAACACGATCATCTTCCGCATTTAAGGACTCTTATAGAATATCACAGCTTGTTTGAATAGATATTGATTGCCACATTCCCACATTCAAACCTTTAACTCACGTATAATTAAGAATTTCATTCCACATTTTGAAAGAGGTTAATAGATGTTGAAGGTACTAAATTTGAACTATCTTACTAAACCTTAAAGAGGTTTCAACGAGGTATCTACTCATCAATATACTGATTTTTACAACGATTTCAAGAGCTGGTTAGTTTTCTTCTAATCCGACGAGATCTTGATGGGGACGATATAACTAGTCCATCACGAACTGGTTAGTTTTGCTAACGACGAGACAACCACCAGAAGGGTTAAATGTTCTATAGAGTCCATGAAAAGGCAAAAAAAGGTTTAGCCACACGTTGTCGACAAGGTCTGTCTTGTACAGCCTAGTTCCAACTACACATCTACAAAGGCCACAACAACACGATCATCTTCCGCATTTAAGGACTCTTATAGAATATCACAGCTTGTTTGAATAGATATTGATTGCCACATTCCCACATTCAAACCTTTAACTCACGTATAATTAAGAATTTCATTCCACATTTTGAAAGAGGTTAATAGATGTTGAAGGTACTAAATTTGAACTATCTTACTAAACCTTAAAGAGGTTTCAACGAGGTATCTACTCATCAATATACTGATTTTTACAACGATTTCAAGAGCTGGTTAGTTTTCTTCTAATCCGACGAGATCTTGATGGGGACGATATAACTAGTCCATCACGAACTGGTTAGTTTTGCTAACGACGAGACAACCACCAGAAGGGTTAAATGTTCTATAGAGTCCATGAAAAGGCAAATAAAGGTTTAGCCACACGTTGTCGACAAGGTCTGTCTTGTACAGCCTAGTTCCAACTACACATCTACAAAGGCCACAACAACACGATCATCTTCCGCATTTAAGGACTCTTATAGAATATCACAGCTTGTTTGAATAGATATTGATTGCCACATTCCCACATTCAAACCTTTAACTCGCGTATAACTAAGAATTTCATTTCACATTTTGAAAGAGGTTAATAGATGTTGAAGGTACTAAATTTGAACTATTTTATTAAACCTTCAAGAGGTTTCGGCGAGGTATCTACTCATCAAGATACTGATTTTTAGAACAATTTCAAGAGCTGGTTAGTTTTCTTCTAATCCAACGAGATCTTGATGAACGATTTAACTAGACCATCACGAACTGGTTAGTTTTGCTAACGACGAGACAACTGATCGAGACAACCACCAAAATGTTAACTGTCATGGAAAAGGTTGAGCCACACACGTTGTCAACAAGGTCGGTCTTGTGAAGCCTAGATCCAAACACACATCTCCACAACACGACCATCTTCCGCATTTAAGGACTCTTACAGCGAAGCACACATAAAACCCTATCCTCCCTCTTCAGAATCAATCCACCCTTGCATAACGATCTCGGAATCCTAATTGCGAGCAGTGGGACCCCGGCCTCGCTCAACAAGGCGCGGACTTCTAATTGAATCTACGCGGTAGAGGGATCTACAATTTAAAAAAAAAAAAAGAGAGACAGAGTCGGAGTAGGGGCACTGGAGGAAAAGAGCCCTCGTTAATGATGATTAACCCCCAGGGGCGGCACTCGGTGACGTCAGAGCCCCGTGCCATCTCATCAACCACATGCTGTGTAGGAGTGACACTGTTGCGCTTGCCCGGAGTATTTTTCTGGAGTGCGAGCAAATTGGCTCTCCGGCAGATAATGAAGGTGACGGCAGTTTATACACAAGGAATAAAATGGAGTTCGAGATTACCGCGGTCGTTATTCTGGCACGTCGGCAGGAAGCTCTCCGCGTGGGGTCGTGTGCAAGAATTCCGATGGAATTTTCATTAACCTTGATCGGGATGAACTGCAAAGAGGGGGAGATTTGCAAGCGGAATTGGATTTTGAACGTTGGGGCGAATAAAAAATATCAATCAATCAGTATTTAAATTGGGTTTTAGGAAGGTAGTTGAATTTACGTCGCATTGGAGCAACAGAATGGGCTGTTGGCGACACCGAAGAGAGAGATCCAAGTACCTACACCTCGCAATTTTGAGCAAAGGACGGATGATGAAGTCAACACCTGAGCAAGAACCCAATTATCTCAACTCTAGACCTCGCCAACTTAAGGCCATTTGAGGCCGACAGATTCAACATGCACCATTAACAACCCTCGCAAACCGCACTTCAAGCCGAGCTTACCGCGACTCATCCACCATCAGGACAGAACTAAGGGACGAGATGAAAATGAAAGTTTAAATGTTATCCTTTAATAGCGCTGCAACTACTCGCTTCTTTAATTAACCTTTACGCTGGGCAGTGGCGGATCAAGTTAAGTGGGGGCCCCAAGCGGTAAAATTTTCGGGGCCCTCAAACTCAAGTTAGGAAAAAAACATAAGACATAAGTGTTACATAAGACATCAAATTAATTGATTATGAAATTTAATTTTATTATAAATTCATGTCCGACTTCTTTGTTTTTATCAAAAATCATTTTTCTCTTTTGTTGTCTGCGAGTTTGTCCATCTTCCACATTAAATGATTGCCCTGATAAACCAGTTGCCTCTTTGTCATTTTTTTCTCTGAAAGTATTGATAAAATCTTCTAATCACTTCAGTAGGATAGATCCTTTCAATAGTTCGCATTCCACCGATTGCAGTGATTTTCTAGAAGCATTATTCTTTGTATAATAGTATTCCAAAAAACTATCATTATAACGGTTTCATGTAGAATGTTCATTTTCTTGTGAAGTAAAGTCGCCTCCACCCCCCTGGTAACTTTTTCTACTCAATAACAAAATTTTCATTTTTAGCCTCTTTTATATGGGTGAAACCTTTGTTATAGCTAATACAGCATCTGCTTTTGCTGACCACCTAATGAAAAAACATTTGAAACCCTAATGAAAAAACATTTTAAGACCTCGGGGCCCCTTTGGTATTCCGGGACCTTACGCGGTCGCTTAGTCCGCTTACGGCTTAATCCGCCATTGACGCTGAGGCGCTTAGATTTTTTCAATCGTCTCCAGGAACGCCCTTTCTATTGATTCTCCGAACCCCCATACCTAATTACCTAACTCGAGCGATAGGGCCGTAAGTGGCATTTACGACTGACGCTTTCCTTTCATAGTATCATTTGGCGTGAGAAGAGATATCACCTGGCGACTTTCTTCTTTCCCCAAAGCGTTCACACCTCACGGTCGGCAGGGTAAAGGGGCAACGAACAAAAGAAGGAATCCTCTAGAAGGTCAATCGCTGACATCTCGCAAATGGTGATCGATGCCAGCGGTCGCTTAAAATGGGGATAACAGCCACCGCTACCATGCCGCTGGTGTAAGCAATATTTTAGTTGTAACAAAAGTCAATCTGACGCATCGTTAAGGTTAAGCACTACCAGGGCAAGTGTAAATGCGTGGAATCACTAATGCCATTCACTGTGTTAATAACTTTAGTAGTAGACATACACACAATGAAAGTTTCACTAACACAGAAGAAATACACGAGTGAGGAAAGCACCTGGCATAATCGAACATGTGCCGCCTATAACTCGCTGGTTGCAAGATAAAGCTTTTCTAACGTTAACTTGAGATTGATTAAACTCTCATAACTGTTGGACAATCACGGATTTGTTGATATCTACTATTATAAAAGGAAGTGTTTGTTTGTCTGTCTGTCTGTTTCTTGCCGCAAAATCCTGACGATTCTATGGCACTTACAGCAATGAGATTTGGCACACAGGTAGTCCGAATTTTTTGCAATTTTTGGGTTGCGGCGTATTTTAAAATTCAATCTAGAAGATTTTTAAATGAATTTAATAGTTTTATTCTCTTCCTCGTTCTTCAAACGCGTTTCTCCGGGCAGAGAAGAAACACCCAAATCTGGACTTTACCCATGTGACCTTGCCGTCAGCCTTTGGAACCATGGCAGGTTTTTTTCATCGCGGGGAACTAGAAGAAAATTATTTTTTTCTTTTCCGTTTTGATTTTGCGCGGAGGAATGATTTTCCAGCCAGACGATAAATATTTTAACTGGACTCGCTCAGTTCTTTTTTTAATCTCCTAGACCGTTAAAGATAAGAGTAAAATTTCAACGGATTTGAAAATTGCGGAAAATTTCACTTTAGATCGATACCTAAAAATATGATTTTCTCTAAATAAATAATTTTTAAATTGAATTTATCTATTATATTTTCGCAAGACATTGTGACGTCACGTAAAACAGATTGCATCTTCTGCCCTTCGCGTTAAAAAAAAAAAGAAAAATAAACATTACATTTCCTCTCCTATTCCATTTCAGGGAATTAGAGCAAAAATTAAAAACATATTTTGACTGTGATTGTTAATTCTTTTTTGTAAAATCGGATCGCTAAAGATAGATTTAAAATTTCAACGGATTTGAAATCTGCGGAAAATTTTACACCAGATTAATAACTTACACCACGGACACGGGCAACGCCGGGCAAGCCACGCAGTGGCTAGTTTCTTCATGTTTGAAAATTTTTGTGATCATGTATAGATTTTTTCGCGTTTTTAATCGTTTAGTCATATTTTGAAATTTTTTTATTTTTGCTATGTTCAAAGTGGTTCAAAATTTGCTTTAGGCCTCTATATATTTAGCCCTCGTGCAGTAAAAAGAACCGCAAGTCATTATTGGTATATTAGTCAGCTAGTCATTATTTGGCTTTCCAAATAATAATGTCCCCAAATAACCCCGAGATAAATCATAATTTAGTAATAATTATTTCAGTGCTTTTTCATATTAACGATCACTTAATATCACAAATTTAAAAACCATCAGAACTGTATTTCTGTGCACAATACGAAAGGAAAAGAAATTGACGCGGGCTCTTGAAAACTGCCATTACAAAGCCATGATTTTGATAACATAAAATAACGCACAATCACACGAAAAATGCGAAATATAAGATTCGAAGCAGCTGGAAGTCCCGCTGTTGTCCCCCACCCCATCTAAAATTCTCAGAGATAAATTCTATTCTTTGACAAATTGGCCCATGAGAAGAAAAATATAAGCACTCAAATAGCAAAGCTTCGTTTATTCCTAAAGAAAATACATAAACGAAAAAGAAATTCCGTTCCCATGGTAACTATAAGGGGGAGTTGCGAATTTCCCTCCCCAAAAAGGCTCGTCAACAAATGGTCCTCTCATTTTCTACTGTTCTCGAAGAACATTTTAAAAATCCAAACAATTCCTTTGATACGCAAAAGAAATAATTGAAGTAAAATTCCCGAAATATTTTTCCCAGGCGAATCACTTGTCAACAACAGTCCTGGAAAAACGAATGGGCAGGTTCAGTAAAATAATCATGCATCATATAACGAGGACGTTAAACAAGAATTCGATGCCCTTTTTTCTTCGTAGCCTTACATGGGTCAAAAATGAGGTGAATTCCACGAATAAAGCAGAGCAAGTTTTTAAAGCAAACGTTTTCGTTTGTGTGCATTGGAATGAATTAATAATAGGCGGTTAATTATTTCTCCGGAGCCATTGGAGACAAGATATCAACGTAGAATTAAAATGGCATTCAGAGAGCTCAATTGCAATTTGTTAAAATGAACTGTGATTATTTTCATTCATAAAAAATATAATTTAAAATCAACAGTGCGATCCAAAATTTGAGTTAAAAAAACACACGTAATTGAGACGAACATTTTTTTTAATCGATCGTCAATCAAGATTGAGATAATTCAGACATGTGTTTAAATGAAAATTTCAAATCAACTTTGAAACTGCTGACTTTTCAGTTCACAACTTAGTTGATAATTTAATAATTTTCAAAAAGCAAGTGTATATAAATTCCAATATTCTGCAGTCATAAATAAATTAAAAAACATTAAGTCGTTTGCATAAAATAAATTTAATTATTTTAGAAAAAATTCTTTTAAAATTGTTTTAGCAAAAATATATTGAAAGAAATGTTCTTTCCTCAAAATAAATGTCCATGTATTTTAATATTCAGCCGACCTTACTTTTAGAAGCAGAAAATCAAACTTCAAAGAACACTTTCGTTCAGTTGCAAAATGATCAAATAGGGGGCAATTTTTAAATATATTTAGTCTAAGTGGATACAAAATATTACATCATGGCAGAAGAGAAATTTACATCGATATCACGTCTTCTAAAAACATAAAAACAATATACATAAAACAAAGATTAGAAGGTGGGGGGAGTGGATTGTGAGTCGCATGATCCAGTAAAATGTCCCCAAAACAGCTCTCTCCAGTACAGACGAACAAAATGTGACCCAGGGTGTAACGTAGCGCGCAGAGTACTGTCACATTAAAACGACGACCAGTCAAAATTACAAATAAACTGACGTTTATATCAAAATACAGTCATTTACTATCATTTACAGCAGGGGTTCCCAACCTCTTAGTAACTGCGTACCAATTGAAATTTTTATAAGTTTTTGGCGTACCACCAGTCTTATATTTTTTTAGAAACATATCTAATGTCAGAAAAGTACCCAATGGTTTGTTTTATCTATATATATAATTCTCTTACGTGGCTCACGAAAAAGACGTTATTTGTAATATCGCGTTTTGGCAACATTGTACGATTGTTTGTTTATCACGAAGTCTCGCGCAACGATTAATTTTTAGCGTTATCGGATGAAATTTTATTGGAAAAAAAAGGAAATTTTAATGAGCTGTTGCATTTAGTTTATAATAGAAATCAAAGAAAGCGGAGGATCTTTTCAGATCCATTTAAAAAACGGTCCTTTTCAGGGCCAACAATTATAGTTCAACAAGACGCTTGCACTACAACTTTCGGCAACAAACTCAATGAAAAAGTGTGGGTCGTTTGAGTGCTGGGAAAATGTACACACAAACAACATGCTGGGTATTCAATTTCCAAAGCAACGCTCACATTTAGAGTCAAAATTTGCACTAAGTTTTCATTTGAATTCTGATTTTAGAGATACAGTATATATTTTTTCTGTAATACAGCAAATTTAGATTTGAAAAACATTTTTTTGGTAACATATTTTGTAAACAATCCCTCTGCTAGGACACATGTCTTCATTGAGGCGAGCGAAGCGAGCATAGGTTTGCGCAGCGAACCAATGAGGATTGCTTCGCAATCCTCCGGGGGTTGGCGAGCGTTAGCGAGCAGGGGGCAAGCCCCCTAGTTTTAATTAAAATACTAAGAAAGCTTCATATTTTATGATTAATGCACGTGTATTTCGTATTAATGATGTTTTAGTAAAGGAAAAAATAAAACGATTATTGAAAATTGCAGTTTTTTCTCATAGGTCTAAAAACAAATAATTTAAAAAAATTAGTACAAACTAAGCAAACTAAGATTAACATAATCAAAAATCAATTTTTAGAGCGAAACTTGTTGTTTGCCTTTTATTAAAATATCAATATCAGGAGCAATGGAGCTTAACTTCACACTTGAGTCCTCTTCAACACTTACTGTTTCTATATGTATTTTTTATGTACAAAAGTTCAGAAAAGCAACCCTCACATAAGTAAACGTGGTAGTACACACTAAAAAATCGAACAAACTTCGTAGAATATTTGGGTCGCTCGTATCATCCTTGCGCACCACCTGAAACGTTGCTGCGTGCCACCAGTGGTACGCGTACCACCGGTTGGGAATTCGTGATTTACAGAATTAATGAATTAACAGCGGATTTGAGTCTCTTAGTTCTGGGCGTAGCAAAAAGGAGAAAATGGGATCTACTTGAACGAGCGACAAAAAAAACACCTCTGCTTATTTCGAGCTCTGCAACAATTCTCGTTACTTCTCCAGACAATTTGATTGAGATACAATTGAAATCCGAGGTTTACACCGGAGTGGCAAACATTTCTCTCCATCTTTTTGTGTGGAAGACGTTTTTCGACCCACTCCGGTGTAAACGATTTGTCGACAACACAAAGGGGTGAGTACTCTTCTCACCCCAGAGAATAGTGATCACCCCTTACTGGTACAGACAATACTATAACTCTGTTTCACCTTAACTTGTCAGTAGAGTAAAGGCTACGTTGACCGCATCACAGCCGTTGTCGTAGAAACTAGGGTTACAATGTCAGAAGAAGTCAGCTATAAGCGAGGAAATTCGCCCTTTTTGGCAAGGAGAGATAAAATGCACGTGGAAATTCTATACGTTTCACAGATCTTTAATTTCTAATGGCTCTTGCATTACATTTGTTAATTAAACAAAAAGCTACTCTATGTTAATATAAATGCGTTTTGATTTTTCTAAATGAGTATTATTTTTAGTTATTTAAAATATATATATTTAAAATTTTTTTACAATAAATGTTGTTTAAAAAAACAGTCTATTTAAAGATGTGATGAACCATAAAATTCATTTTTTGAATTTACTTACCTGAAAGCTAAACACCTTGATTAATACTTCTTTTTTCAATTTTAATAATTTTATTAAAGGAAATTAATCCAATTTAATTACTCCTTTGGTCTTACATTTGGTTGGACAAGGTAGGGGAGAGTGCGTCGTCTGCTAAAATATGTGTTTTTCTTAACAGCAAAATATAGTCTCCAAATTAAATCAAATTTATTCTGATATTAAAGAAAGTAAATAACAAATAAAAATACATATAACATAGAGGATATAAAATACATTCACAATAAATAAATAGAATATAAAAAATACAAATATAGTGAATACACATACAATAATAAAAAAAATGAAACCATTTTAAAAATTAGAGTTAAAAAAAATAAACCTTATATGTGTGAAACATATTCTGAAACTCGCGGAACGGTGTCGGGTTGATTAGTAGTAAATTATTAATTTTATGAATAATTTAAAATAGTTTACAAGAAAGTGTACAGAAGAAACCAATCTCTTTCATGAATAGTAGTTACAATGAGAAAACTATATTTACGTTTTACTTATTCATCACATGCATTTATACATCATCAATATATGTAAAACATAGCAAACATCATAACAAATCTATTTACATTATAATATACTTATTCATCACATGAATTTACACATCATCATCACTTAACATTTCCGAATCGCTATCAGACTCACTATTAAAAGAAATTACCAAGTTCTTACTTTCCCAAATATCATCCACAAGTCCATCTACTTCCCACATGTATTTCTCTTTTTCAGTAACATGGTTTATGCAGTTTTTCCAATTTTGTACAGAGACCTTTTCAATCCCTTGGATGACTAAATCCTTCACATCGTTCAGTTTAAAAGTCTTGTTTTCCCTGGCAACGTGTCCTTTTACTTGACTCCATATCATTTCAATGGGATTAAGCTCACAGTGATACGGGGGAAGTCTCAAAACCTTATGTCCAAATTTTTCGGCAATTTCTTCAACTCTGTATTTATCAAACATATGTTTGATTTCGCTAACTTTTTTCAACAGTTCAATCTTGATCATGTCCTGGTTCCACGTAATGTTTTTCAACGATAGCCATTCTTGAATTGCACTTTTTTTCCAAGATGTCGTCGGAATTTTTTCTTTCTTCACCGAGTGATAGGGGGCATTGTCCATCACTACAAAGCTGTTTCGTTTCAATTTAGGCATGATATCTTCAAACCACTTCTCAAAATGGTTACCATCCATTTCTTCGTGGTAGTCACCGGATTTTTTTCCTACAAAAATGTCAGCCGCATCAGGTACAAATCCTTCATCACTTCCGATATGGGTAATGATGAGTCTTCTTCCTTTTCCTTTTGGTGCAGCCAAGCCTGTTGTCAAACTTGAAGAGGAAGCTTCATTGGTGCTTTTGATGTTTTTGTCTTGCCATACTCGACTTTGTGAGTGTCCTTCATTCACCCATGTTTCATCTAAATAGATTGAAGCATTTTCATTCTTCAGTTCTCTAATTTTTCGTAAATAATTTCTTCGCCATAAAATTATGTCGTGTCTTTCTAAAAGCATAGCCTGCCTTTTTCGCTTTTCAAAGGAAAATCCCAAATCTTTCAGTATCCTGTACAGTGTACTTCGGCTAATGTTTGTCGAAAAAATATCCTTATCATTGTTAATTTCATTTAGAACTTTGTCCAATGTAGGAATTTCATTTCGACGAAAACAATCATGAATTTTTCGTCGGATGCACGATAAAGTAAAGTTGTCATATTTCATCATTCTTGTTCTTTTTCCAACGGCATAAGGTCGTTTTTTTCCTGGAGTACTCAAAGGACTTGTCGTCTTCTTTTCTTTTTTCAAACGAAAAACAGTTCTTTTGGAAACACCAGTTAGTTGAGACACCTTTCCGACGATTTGGTTAATGGAATCACTATGGTTTTCTTCTCGAAGTCTAGAATAAACATTCAATATGTTCCTGCGAGCTCCACTACCAATTGATTTTCCTTGCTTTGATGGCGTATACAGCTTGGATGGTGACGTTCCTTTTTCAGCCATGTTCAGAGTATCAAACACACTCCAATAAAATAGCACAAGAGAGATATGAACGTAAATACACACGCTAGCAAAGACGCAGAGCGAAATGGCGCAGACTTGGCCGGAAAGCGTATTTAGCTCGCCAGAAATGTTACCATGGAAACCGGTTTAGAATTCCGTTTCGGATATATTCATTCGCTTCGGTCAAAAAAAAATGCTTTTTACAAATAAATAACCGATTATAAAGGTTCAAAAATCACTCCTTCATTGTAGGACAATTTTTACACGTTTATATGCATTTTCTTTATTTTAAATTCCAAATCAAGTTGGAATTATTTTTCATGCGGATGAACATCATTTCTGCCTTTCCCAATACTGACAAGTTAAGGTGAAACAGAGTATAGGGATGAGGGCAAAATGTCAGAGAGCAAACAAAAGACGGCGTGAGTGACCACGGGGCGGCGAAAGACAGTGGGTGATTGTCTGTAACACAGAAAAGGGAAAAAATAGGGGAGAATTTCACTCCAAATTTCCCCCCAAAAAAATGTTGCGGTCTTTTGATCTTTACCGACTCCTGGTAGAAAACAAAATTGGTGTTGCAAATACGCCAAATTGCCACCCAGAAACGAGATCTTGCGATGAATTTTGTGCCGATAAATTTAAACCATCCCAATAACCAAGGCCGACCAACCGGTATAGTGGTTAAGGTGTTAGCCTCTAGATCGGAAGGTTCCTGGTTCGAATCCGGGTCCGGGCATGGATGTTTGTAAACGCATGGTGTAGAGGCGGCTGGTGCACCTTAAATCTGTCGTGGCCGAAAGTCCTCACGTTGGGTTGGTGTGGAAGTTTGGAGAGTGGGGTGCCAGCTCAGGTGTTATTTCGTCATCTGACCGTGGTTCAAAATTACGAAGTGTTGTCCTCGGATCTTTCCCTTAAGGGACTGATCCCGGACCGTCGTCAATAGCCCGTTGTGTTGCTCTAGTACGACGTTAACTAAAATTACCAATTACCCAATAACCAAAAACCATCCCAATAACCAAGAACCATTCCAATGATCAAGAACCATTCCAATAATCAAGAATCATCCCAATAATTAAGGATCATTCTGTATAATCAAGAATCATCCGTATAATCAAAAATCATCTGTAGAATCTCTGATGCAGAGTACCATTTATCTGTGAACCAAGAATTATACAGTAAGTTATGTAAACGCATAAGATTTTATTTTATTGTGGAAATACGCGTTTTCTCTCTGAATTCGGATACCACCGAACTACAATTAATACGAATGTCTTAAAGGTCCCGTGATATTCGTCTTTACGAGTTTGACTATTTGTAAAGCTTTATTTATATATATATATATATATGCTAGTGCTACTATTTCACAAATGCTTGGCTTCGGCAGCCTTTGTCCATATTAATCTAAAGAGAGTAAGAGGTTTTTTAGTCTTTGACATTTCCCTCAATCCTAGTTTCTTCGACTCCCAATCCTCAACCCGAGAATTCCGAAGAAACTGGAAGACTACATTCTCCAGGTACTGGCAACCTCCCCTTCGCCTCCCGAAAAGGGTCAGAACAGGAAATTGAGGGCACGTGAGCTTCAGACGTAAATAAAACATGACGGGAACACACACACACACACACCCCCCATCGCAAAACGAAAACGTCAAAGAAATATGCAGCCGATGATGGAAAGCGATGAAGATCGTTCCACAGAGTGACACCTCCAGATGGAGGCACAGCGGAAGAAATCGTTGCCACCAGGTTCAACCTGTTTTCGAATCATCACATCTTATTTTGAAATCATTCAACCTAACGACACTTCTAAAGATAAAATATGGTAGTTCAAGGATTATACCAAGTTCTAAAATTCGGTATGTGCACTTGGAAAAGGACTTTTCTATAAAATAATAAAAAATATTTAAAATGTTTGGTTGCTCTATCTGACGTAATACGATGCATTTTCTGTCAAGCTAACAGTAAGTAGTTAATTAACGTCACACTGGAGCAACACAACGGGTTATTGGCAACTGTCCGGGATCAATTACCAAGGAAAAGATCCGAAAAAACACCGCGTAATTTTGAACCATGATCAGAACGAGATTGACACCTGAGCTGGTACCCCACTCCCCAAACTTCCCCACCATGCCAACAATCCACACCATTTCAATATGAAACATTTTGCACTGAAATTCCCAAACAGCTATATCAAAAACTAGCTGAATAACCAGGCGTTGCTATGGTTTCAAATGACAGCAACAGCTAAAATATGACCGCGACATTTCCCCGTGTTTACTCAAATGTACACAAACTCACAAACCCTGTAGAACGTGTTTCCTTGTCCGTGTCCATTTATTGCAGGAAAACAAACTTTAGATTTTAAAATTGGGGCTTCGAGTGGGACTTTTAGGACAACCTGTGTACCAATTTTCAAGGCTACAGATTGGTCTCAAGACAGGAAAGAAGAAATAGCAATAGAAATGTTTTCCAGTGTTCTAAACGATATAAGTGTACCAAATTTGTAGTGAATTGGTCAAACGGTGTAGATTTGTATAGAGAATATACATATACCCTTTTATATATAGGTAGATGGGTAAAAGTAAAAAAAAACACCTACGCCATCTATTGGCAATCTGGGATATACGAATAGAATATAAGTATGTGCGAATTAGGGATGCGACATCGATGTTTTACATAAAACATCGATGTATCGGAGCCGATGTTTATACTTATCGATGTTTTTACACTGTCGATGTTTTATTTATTATGAAAAAAGTACCATTTTCAAAACTAAAGAAATAACTTAGTATAATTTTCACTACCACTACATTGAACAAACTTTTAGACCAAAGTGGCCAAGGGTGAAGGTTCTGAAAAGTAAGGATGCGACATCGATGTCTTCAAAACATCGATGTTTTGTAAAAACATTGTTGTATTTATATCGATGTATTGGAGACGAAGTTTGTTTAACATCGATGTTTAATTTTTGAATAAAAAAAAACATAGTAAAAATTAAGAAAAATAACCGTGCAAATAAGTATTTGTCAGTGATGGCGACATCTGTCGCATCAGAAAGAATTTTTCCCCTAACTGGTGGGATAGTTAGTGAAAAAATAAGTTGGCTTAAGGTTGAGAATGTTATCAAACTTCTTTTTTTGAAATATTGTGCCTGTAATAATTATGTTATGTACCTACCTAACTATACTTGTAGTTAGTAGTACCTATGTCAAATTGTTGTAAATATTATTTTCTTTTATATTATTCAATTTAAAAATTTGTTAATTGTTCTAATTAATTTTTTGACTTTGTTTAGACAGTTAAAAAAAGTCTTACAAAAATTAATAACCACGGCAAATGACAAATTAAATCTCCCCACCCCATGGCGAACAGTAATGTTTGAAGTTGCTCAATCAGTTTTAAGAAATGGAGGGGAAAAAATTTAAATGCACTGATTTTTAAAAAGCTCGATGCTTAAAAACATCGATGTTTTTTGGTCGATGTATCATAAACATCGATGTTTTAATTTTGAACATTGATGTTTTTTTTTGTCGATGTTGCATCCCTAGTGCGAATACCAGATTCAGGTACAGTGAAACTTCGGTTAACCGTCAGTCCATTATTAATAGTTAATTCATTAAATATATAAGTTGGTAGTACTTGCAAAAAGAAAATGAGAGTGTTTAAAATTTGAATATTTATGAACGTATAGAGCGTAAGTTCGTGTAACAATAGGTACAATACTGTGCTTAATGTAAATTGTATATTGTTTGTTTCTGTAAAATAAAATACGTGTATATACTGTATTTCCAGTTCGTAAACGTGTATTTTTTGTATCATTCGTTCATATGCAATGGATAGGGATGTGTTGTTGCTTATGGTTTTTCTGTTATCCGTCTATTTGATCAACCGTCATCGTCCCGGTCCCACCCATGACGGTTGATCGAGGTTTCAGTGTTTAGTGGAAAGTAAGTATCTCAAGCGGCATGTTTTTAATGTGTGATTTCAGTGCTTTTACCACGCACGAAGCACTATGAATAGTCTTTTCAATTGCCGACCATCAGAACGGTAAATAGCGCTATGGATTCATTCTTTCAAAGACGAGACCGGGCCAGACCTTGGGATTGCACTTCGCAAGACAGTTTGGCGTCAACGGTGATGTAATACCGTCAAGAGGAAGTTGTTATCAGTAAAAACAATGGATGAAAGGAAATATTCTCAGCATAAGATTCTCAAGATAAGGAAAAGGTGCACCTATGATGTCGATGGCACAGGAAGGAAAAATTATATATATATAATTGCGCGTTCTTCAATTTCTTTTTCATTAGCTTCGTAAAGAACACAGATGAATGTGTGAAAATTAATGGAGGTATTTGTAAGCCAAATTATACATATTTCTTCTCTTAGAAGCGGATTGGCTGCAAAAAAAAATTCACTTGTGAAAAATCATTCCGTATTTTTTGATGCCTAAACCTATTTTTGAGTTCAACACAGATTTCTATCTTCCAGGTTTTTCTCACTCTCATCTACAATCAGACTGCAAATAATTTTATTACAGCGTTGAGCTCTAGCTTGAAATTTTTGCAATGTTATCCACAGTTTCAATCAAGCAAAATAAACGAAGCGACAAAATTGGCGAATGAATCCATCAGCGGTTGATTTCAGTCTTTATATCCGCTGTTATTATTCGCCAGTACACAAATAATACCTATTTCTATCCGCTTTCGTTGATGCAATACGAGATGCATTTTCTGTTAAGTTGAAATAAGTGGAAATTTTGCTTCTGTGGAAGGATGCGTTCCCTGCACGGAAAGTGACGTTACTTTTCGAATACGATTTTGGGACGTCGACAATAAAATAAATATTCCAAAAAAATGAATTCCTAATTGTAATTAATGATAGTTGATTGGCTAACTCCAATTGGATTAAGTGCAAAGTGTTTATTCTCGAAACCACGATGAACAAAACTTGATTGTTTTGGAGTTTGGAGTAAGGGCCATTAGGTAACTGAAATTCAAACAACCTAATAGAATTCGCATTTGAAAGTGCGTATTCGCATAGAATTATAACTCTTCGTTACCATATTGGTTTACCATGCAGTCAATAAAGACATTTCTCATCGATAGGTAGGATGCGCGTTTCTTTCCCTTTGGGTTGTTTGTTTTAAGGCTTGATGGTGTAAATAAGGATGTTATGGCATCATTTCAGGCTGACATTTCTAATCGATAGGTAGTATGCGCGTTTCTTTCCCTTTTGGTTGTTTGTTTTGAGGCTTGATGGAGTAAATAAGGATGTTATGGCATCATTTCATGCTGATATTTTTCATCGATAGGTAGGATGTGCGTTTCTTTCCCTTTTGGTTGTTTGTTTTGAGGTTTGATGGAGTAAAAAAAATATGTTATGGCATCATTTCAGGCTGACATTTCTCATCCATGGGTAGAATGCACGTTTCTTTCCCTTTTGGTTGTTGGCTTTGAGGTTTGATGGAGTAAATGTTTTGTTATGGCATCATTTGATGCAGACATTTCTCATCGATTAGGTAGGATTGCGCGTTTCTTTCCCTATTGTTTGTTTCTTTCGAGGTTTGATGGAGTAAATAAAGATGTCATTGCATCATTTCATGCTCACATTTCTAATCGATAGGTAGGATGCCAGTTTCTTTCCCTTTCGGTTTTTTGTTTTGAGATTTGATGGAGTAAGGGCAATGTGGCCAAACACAAGACAACTTCAAGTAAAAAAATATCGTGAAAGGGGAAAATAGAGATTGAGGAACTGAATAGGAGGGGGCGGATGCTGGAATTGATCGTTTGCGTGTCTTGGGGCCCAACCCCGTGTTTATAAGACAGTATATAAACCCAATAGGAAAAGGAAAGATCACTAGAGTACCTCGGGTTGGTGAAGCCCGTACACACTATTCCCCGAAGGCCAACGCAGAACTAAGTTGACGCCGATTTGTGGCACGCGAGAGCAGTAAGATTGCGGAAGTAAAATCTGAGCATTCCATCTGGTTTGTTTGTTTACACAGAAAGTCCGTCTCGTATATACAGAGAGAGAAATGATTAATCGGCCTGATCTATCCAGAGGGATTAAATAGTTGAATAATAACTTCAATTTCACTCCCGCATGCGAGGCATATCGCGACGGTAGTTTCCGAGAGCCTGTCACTTGGAAACCTAGACCAAAAGAAATTCATTACTCGTGGCGAATAATTCAGATGGCGTCAAATTAAAACTACACTGGGTGAACCATGATTAAAACCTTCTGCAGAAACGAGAAGCAAGAGCGAGGCCGATCAAAGAGAAAGAAAAAGAGCAGATTGGAAACAAAAAAAAAGAGCTATTCGCTCCAAAGTTTACAGGCAGAATGCTGGTAGCACATTAGTATTTATTATGTGAGTTCCACACCAAATTAATTCCCTCCAGCCACTTTATTCGCTTTTCATCGCGGGCAATATCTCACACACGAGAAAAAACTACCACCTGCCGTCAGAATAATTAGACCCTAAATCATAATTACAGCTACCCCGAACTCAATTCATTACCAGGAGAAAAGCAACCTTAACCCTGTTACCCTCAAAAGATTAAAAGGGCATGAGGGCAGGCGGGGAAAAAAATATGTACCAGAGCACAACAGGCAACAATAAAACACCCCAGAGGAACACAGGAAACGAAGGGTGGGAGGAAGCTGCGAAATCATGAATAACGCATCGAAAGCACTCACCCATCGCAGTCTTGAGCATTGACGTTCAGTTTCTTTCCAGTTCCCAGGAGTTCTAGAACGAAAAAAAGAAAATTAGCAGCGAACACAATTTCAGCATCGTATTGATAGCGAGAAAATATTAATAGCAATACAACAAAAATAGGAAAGAAATATTCGAAAATGCACAGTAAAAATCGTACGGGGAATTTCATCGCATGCCTTTTTTAATTCTAAATTTTTGATTTGGTGAGGTTCCTTAGGGAATTTTCGAATATGCAAATATGACAAGAACTCGTTAATAAGCCATCCTGTTAATTCGATTTTGCCAGAATTCCTTAATGCAGTTCGCCGCTTTATGTTGTCGTTTGCTACTTTGAAAAAGGCAGTCACATCCAAAATAATTAGTATTACACTCAAACGATTAATTAAGGCTTCAGTAAAGCAAGTGCAACTCCACAGTTAAAAATTGTGAGGTGTTTATTTTAACGTGAACTTGGCCTTTTTACTTGCGAAATAGCGAATATTCGCATCTCGCTTCTATCTTTAATATCTTTTTGCATTTTAATGCATTCCAAACCTAAAACTAAGTTAGAGGAAGACAAATTTCATCCACCAAGAAATTAAACGCAGTAAACAGTTCTTAGTTGTAACGCGCGTAAGGCGAGAATAGCAAGGTCCCGCAATTATATTTATTTCTTCGTCTAATTAAAGTATCTATCTTTGCGACCTAGAAGAGCGGGACCTTGATAGCCTCACCAAATACGCGTTTTAATCGCCTCATGTGAACAGGGCCGTAGGAGTTGAAACACAAATGTAGAATTACTGGAAAGAGCTTAAAAAATAATCGATATTTTGAACATGTGGGTTCTAACCACTTAAAAATCAATAGATACCAAATCAGCATGTTTGAAAAATAATGAACTCCAATTAGTACTATTTTGTCGAATAAACTTCCATTTCCGAACAAGGGCAGCAAAAAACGTTTAATAACAATTTGCAACATAATTGCACCCTCTTCAGTCGGGTTAAGTCGGGGCCAAAATTTATTTGACTTCCACCCTAATTGACTTATGAACTCCCGCATGAAACGAAACGGGTTATCGTCGAACGTTATTTTAAGGAGAGATTCATAAATTAAGAAACTAAATACTGTTTGAGAAGGAGTGTATGATGGATTCGCGTACTCCGCGAAATTGCATTCACCTCTCGAAATTACGAAGTCGGAGGAATTCGAGAAGAGCTGTTAATGGTTTCTGAGCGAGAAGTTGCTAAGTGTTAATTACATTTAAAATGATTAAAGTGAGAGCAATTTAACCGAAATTCAATTCATTTTAATAAGTGGTAATCAGGTTTATACCTGAAACTAGCTTGCAATCTGTATCCGTCATTAATAGTTGATGAGAAGCGCACTCTTGAAAACACTCTTCGAAATTAAACTGTAAATGTACTGTATAATATTACAAATGACAGAAACGTGTATTTAAGTAACGAATACAAGTTATTCTATTCATGTTTCAAAGGTACTGGAAGATTTTAACAAATTACTGCGTTTAAATATATTTTTATTCTGTTATCTTTACAAATTACTGGATAGCATGTACAAATAGTACGACTGAGAGTTAATGGATGTTGTTTTAAATGACGGCATTTGAATTTACGTATCCCTTGAGATTTATTTGCAAACCTAATTTTTTTCACTGAACATAATTTTTTTAACATGTTGCAGCCAAAAGTTGAGAATTTATTTCGAAATAACAACTTACGACTCAATAAATTATTACAGTGCGAATTAGTTAATTCAATTATTTAATTTGTCTTCCATAAAACAGGAGCTTCAGGTTTAACGAATACACTTGCAAGGTAGACTCATTGCACTTGACCCAAGAACAAAATTGGTGTGTTCACATCACAGAGAATAAAAGTATAATATCATATTTAAATTACTTAAATTATAACGTACACAATCCACATTACAATTAAATTCAAAGGCACACCAGAGGTATTAAATTAAAAATTTAATTAAAATGTCAGTAACTTTCATAATAGTAAATAGTCAAGTTTCGAATAAATGTACAAGGCCCCAAAGTTGTCAACCAAAGCTCTTTTCCAAAACTCCTCCCGAACCAAGTAATGCAAATAAATGCATAGAAACTGAGCGTTTTTCTGGAATTTTTACAATTATTTGCCTAGAGTCAGCTAGTTGTAATTTTAAAGCTAGTCTGGGATGTTTTACAAGGTCTAATATTCTGGTATCCAAAATCAAACAAAATGTTCGTACACAATTATAAAGCAAGATAACGACCATCAGTATGATTCATAATGTTTTCTAAATATAATTTCATATTATAAGAGTGATCGACCCGAAAAAAAATTAAGGAAAGCCACAATTGCGAAGGAAAACATGATAAATAATGATAAGAAAAGTTGGAAAAAGTAAACAATGTATAATTTAACGTCTTGCGTTCAGTGCAGCTTGAGTAGGGATGTGACATCGACAGCAAAACATTGATGTTCAAAATTAAAACCTCGATGTTGATAATACATCGCCCAAAAACCATCGATGTTTTTAAACATCAGTGTATTTAAACTCCCCCGCCCCCCATTTCTTAAAACTGGATTAGCTATCTCATTTTAATTTTGTCATATTTGCCGTGTTTATTAATTTATAAGTAAGACTCAAAACAAAGTCACAAAAATTAACAATTATAAGTACAATTAACAAATATTTCATTTTCAAATTGAATAATATAGAACAAAATAGTATTTACAACATGTTAACATAGGTACTACTAACTACTACAAGTAACTTTAGGTCAGGCCTCGAAATAGATTTTTTAATACAGGTGCACATTGTACACCTATGTTTTTAAATTAGGTGGACAGGTTATATTTTAGGTGCACAACTAAAAAAAACGTAATATAAGAGCATTAATGTTATATAAACTATTTTATTAGTTGGGTATGTTTTTATAGGTTGGTAGTAGATGGTAAATAGATGGTAGTAGATGGTAAATAGATGGTAGTAGATGGTAAATAGATGGTAGTAGATGGTAAATAGATGGTTGGTAGCAGATGGTCTACGGCGCACGGCTGTCGCGAGTCGCTTCAACAGAGCCATCTGGAAAATGTTTCGATCATCGGAAACTTCTGGTGGCAGTGACATAAGTAAACCTTCCTCCTGTATAAACCCGTTACGGCCCAGAGATTTTGTTTTCGCATAGTGTGTATTTAGGAATTTTAATTGCGTTTCTTCAGAGCGAGAGAGGTCGATACTAATATTTTGTTATAACATCAAACTAACATAAAACACGTCCTCCCCACCCTTTTTTTAAACTTTAGGTGCACTACCTGCACCTAGCGGGTAAAAATTAGGTGCACAATTTTATTTTCATGTGCACAGTGCACCCGGGTATTTCGAGTCCTGAAGTAGGTACACAATAATTATTGTTAGTTATTATTAATTATTTATCAACGTACGGAGGGGAAATACAACAAACGTATTTTTTATTTACTGTAAATAAAAAATACTGGGGATTATAATTATTTTGGCCTCAATATTTGTTATTTATAGTTTGTAAAAAAGAGAAGTTTGTTAACTTTCTCCCCCTTAAGCAGACTTTTTTTTTCACCAGTTAGGGAAAAAACTCTTTCTGATGGGACGGATGTCGCCATCACTGACAAATACTTAGTTGTACGGTTATTTTTCTTAATTTTTAATATGGTGCTTTTTTTCATTTAAAAATAAAACATCGACAACGTAAAGACATCGATGTTAAACAAACATGGGCTCCAATAAATCGATGGTAAATAGAACAATATTTTTTATAAAACATCGATGTTTTATAAAACATTGAAGTTTTTATAAAACATTGAAGCTTTTTATAAAACATTGAAGTTTTTATAAAACATCGAAGTTTTTATAAAACATCGAAGTTTTTATAAAACATCGAAGTTTTTATAAAACATCGAAGTTTTTATAAAACATCGAAGTTTTTTTTATAAAACATTGAAGTTTTTATAAAACATCGAAATTTTTTAAAACATCGAAGTTTTTATAAAACATTGACATCGATGTCGCATTCCTAAGCTTGAGCAAATACGGCCTTTGCGTGCCGTAATCAATACAAAATAATATAAATCCTTGGGTGTGCTGCAATACTTCAGTACATATCGGACATTGAGTGACATTTTAGTGTGTAAATTGCTAACCCTTAAGTGATAGGAACAGAAAATATTGACTCCAATACGAGAATCGCAACCCTAAAACATTATTTAAAATACAGATAAGGTGGATTTTAATTGTAATCTATCTTTCACCCAACCTGCTCGCATGTATTTATCATCAACGGATAAACTGACCTTCTGACGTTGACCCCAATTTGCGCGTTCAGGAAACCGTAACATGAAACCATGTTTGATGGAGATTCACTTTCATAATATTCATTAAGATAATGAGGACGACAGCATCGTTGAAAACTTAAGAACAGAACCACTAAGGGTGGTCTGTAATCAACAAGTGTGCAGAGGAGATTATCGTGATGGGAGATTAGAACTCATTTAAAGTCACGTCATGCTTGGAAATAATTTGTCCAGATAATTAAGAACCGAAACTGCGAAAATAGAGAGAAATTAAGGCATTTTTCGATCGAGTAAGGAATTTTTTCGGACGAAACTATGTTACATGTTGAGGGAAAAAATTACTTTATAATGCTCTTAAATACTATTATTTTACCTTTTGTTTGAACCTTTAAAACTATTTAAATAAATGGTGGAAAAAACTTACCGACTAGATTGTAACCAAATATAAAAATTTATTTCGAAAATTTGTATTTTATACCGTTTCTGTTCGAAAACAATTATTTGTTTTCGTAACAGTTTTGATTCCTCGTCATATATACAAAGATACAGGTAACCCTCGTATAGCACGGTTAATTGGTACCGTTCTATAGAGAATCCGTGTTATACGAAACTTAACAAGTCCCACAAATTTTGATATTGCGTACTGTGCTATATGGGAATCGTGTTATACAATACTCGTGCTATATAGAAACCTTGTTAACCCAAATTCATAGGCCATATATATTTGATAATGCGTGCCGTGTTATATGGAAACCAAAGGACTGTTATATGTGTTATATGAAAATCACAATTTTCATGAAAATATATTAAACCGTGTGAACGTGTATAGGGCACACACATTACACAGACAGATGAACAGACAAACCAGATAT
Source organism: Metellina segmentata (assembly GCA_947359465.1). Lineage (NCBI taxonomy): Eukaryota > Metazoa > Arthropoda > Arachnida > Araneae > Tetragnathidae > Metellina > Metellina segmentata. Next base: position 44,191,322 of record OX375882.1, on the reverse strand, counting down.
GCACACAGACAGATGAACAGACAAACCAGATATGCACACAGACGAACAGACAAGATAGAAGAACAGGCAAGACAGACGAACAGGCAAGACGGACGAACAGACAAGACAGACGAACAGACAAGACAGACGAACAGACTAGACTGACGAACAGACTAGACTTACGAACAGACAAGACAGGCGAACAGACAAGACAGACGAACATAGTAGACAGACGAACAGACTAGACAGACAAACAAAACAGACCCGACCGACAGGCAGAAGTGCAAGAGGCTATTTGGCATCAGAAGGGTCCAAAACTGATAGAAAACTTGAAATGGGTCGAAAATATTCAATGTACAAACAATCACTCCATTCTTATTTACATAGATTATCATTGTTATTGTAAACCGTGTAATATGGAAAACCTAGGCGTGTTATATGAGGGATGCCGCAATTTTGGTACTGTGTTATAGAGAATCCGTGTTATAGAACACTACGTCATATAGACAAAGATATATAACACTCAAGTCGTTTTGTCTATAAAGAATGTTTTCGTTCTTTTAAATAATCCACATGAGTGTGGGACCAAAACAATCTCTAGTCAACAACTCGGTTACATTTTTTCCCTAAAAAGTATAATTGGATAGGGAATAGAAAGAATTCACAATACATATAACGCAGCCTATAGGAAACACTCATGTGTTTTGGGAATAAAAACGTGTACTCGCTAATAAACTTAACTCTCTTGCAAAGAATAAAAATAAATATTTTGTTGAAAATTTTTTTTTGCAATACGAATTTTAGAAAAATAATCCGTCGCTAATGGCGAACACCGCATTGTTTGTTCGCATTTTGCTTTAACTTTATAGTCACGCAAAAGCTTTTTATTGGAATTTACGTCGTTTTCCTAACACGCAACTAAACATTTGCGTGAGATTCTGCACCTATCACATCTTTCTCAAATTGAAACACACTTTTGTTGATAGAATCCATTTAAATCATCCGCTCTATGGTCGCTGCGCCATAAAACCCAACAACCCATTTGAAAGGGGTCATTGAAGCTCAATGGGTTCGGCTGCTCCAAGCAACCTGCGAGTCGCAAGCGTCGCAGATTCGATTCCTCCATAGGTGTATTTCTCTTTTATGAGTCAGTACAACTTTCCTTGAGTGTGTTCATTTACTCGACGTTGCTTATTGTGTCTGGTGCAGTTTGGCCAAACACAGTAATTTGAATCTTACAGGAAGGGGGTTATTGGAACCAACAAACTCGAATCCTAAAAGTTTGGTTTGTACCTCTACAGTCACGTTTTGCAAAACGAAGGCGAAAAAGATCGGGACCAACTTAAAGTAGATTCTGGATCACTACGAACCCACAATGTGATAACGAAGTGGACAAAATTAAGATCTATATATATAATTCTCTTACGTGGCACGCAAAAAAGACGTTATTTGTAATCGCGTTTTGGCAACACTGTACGATTGTTTGTTTATCGAGAAGTCTCGCGCATCGATTGAATTTATAGTGTTATCGGATGAAATTTTATTGGAAAAAAAAAGGAAATTTTAATGAGCTGTTGCAGTTAGTTTATAATAAAAATCAAAGAAAGCGGAGGATCTTTTCAGGGTCATTTAAAAAACGGTCCTTTTCATGGCCAACAATTATAGTTCAACAAGACGCTTGCACTACAACTTTCGACGACTCAAAAGTGTGGGTGGCTGAGTGCTGGGTAAATGTACAAACAAACAACATGCTGGGTATTCAGTTCCCAAATAAGTGCTCATATTTCGAGTCAAAATTTGCTCAAAGTTTTCATTTGAATTCTGATTCCAGAGGTACTGTATATATATTTTCTCTAATACAGCAAATTTAGATTTGAAAAATATTTGTTTTTAAATATATTTTGTAAACAATCCCTTCTGCTAGGACACATGTCTTCATTGAGGCGAGCGAAGCGAGCATAGGTTCGCGCAGCGAACCAATGAGGATGTTGGGGGTTGGCGAGGGGACTCCGGGGGTTGGCGAGCGTTAGCGAGCAGGGTGCAGGCCCCCTAGTTTGTAGAATCAATCAACTTACAAAGCGCATCACAGTTGTAGTAACTCGGATTACACCAGAAAATCTAAGCTTCCTACGCTACTAGATACCTAAATTGTTCGGTAGTAATACTTTGGGAAATATTCTAATGTTCTCCAAGAGGATAATAATCAATAATTATTTTCTAAAGGCTATAAAATACAAAAACACGCAACACATTTTTGAATTGATAAATGCATGCACAATGAAAAACAGTTTGAAAATGAAATATTTTTGAGACTAACATTAGAAATAAGGAAAAATAATAACTTTTATTTGTGTTTTTGTATCTTCAATAATTTTGCTATAAATGCAAATTATTTAATTTCTGACAATATTCTAACATCACGTTAAAATGACCAAAGCACTTAATAGGGGGCGCTTTCTCCCGGTCTGGCTGTGCAGATGACGTCAGAGAATGGTGTAATCGCAGATGAGCGTGGTTGCGCTAAAAAGACGTTTTTGTATTGAATCGGTGATGGGTGATGGACCTGGTCAGAAATTTTTAAAACTGTAGCTTACAAATGCGATGTAAATTTTATGATAATATAAGTTCATTACTATAGAAAGTGGTATATTTTTTTATCATCGATACGGTACAGTATGCAGTTATTTGCAGGTTAAATTAAAGAGTTAAATTTTAATATACACTACGGTGTGTGAAGATTGCAACACTATGAAAGAATCCTCGGAAATAAATTAAAGTTATTCTATCTATTACTTATAGTGGTTTAAATAAACGATAAAATTACAGAGAAAACAAATAATGCCGAAAAACAATATCTTGTGCAGCCTAAAAACTGTAAATATTCTGTAACTAAATTCTAAAAATTTGTATTTAATTTTAAAACAGCTGTACGTCAATTGTTGCATGACGTCACAACGGGCATTGCCTTGCTGAAATTACAGCTCCGGGAATGCATTGCAGTAGGGGTATGACCTCGGACTCCACAACTTCCCTGATGTAGCGCCCACTGTTCAGGGTCCCCTCAATTTGGAGTTAACCCATGATATCCAATAGCAACCCAGACCATAACGCCAGACGTTCGTCCAGTATGATGCTGAAGAAGGCGTTCACCTCTGTTAGGCGAGTACGCGTCCATCGCTTAAGTCCAGATTGTATCGGGACTCATCTGAGAAGAACTCTGTTGTCAATCGGCACGCTATTAGCTGTGTTAAAGAGCCCATTGTAGGCGGAGGCGTCGGTGGTTCAGCGTCAAGGGAATCCCTGCGCAGAGGAATTCTTACGCGTAGCCCATGGCGCAGTCAACATCGGCGAACAGTAGGGGCAGACAATGACACACCTGTAAACGTGCTCCAATGTTGTGCCAACGCACGAGAGGACGATGTACGGTTCGTCACCACCATGCAGATCAGGCGTCTGTTGTCCGGTGGGGACGTCATATCGAGTGGCCCACTGCCGGCTTTTGTACTGGTCCGGTCCTCTATGATCCATCTCTTCCACACACGCATCACTGTAGAGGCATTACGCAGACTCCGTGGCGATTTCACGACACGGAGGCCGATCATGCGGCCCCGTTCGAACTCCGTTAGTTGCTCGTATGGCACTGCAATTTTGGCGAGGCGTTGACTTCTAATCAATCATTAACAGCATTCAAACGACGATATACACATTTCAACGCACCTTCACAGTGCTTTTTATACACGGCTCACTTGGATGTTTAGAGGGTGTTTCTCGGCCCACACATGCGTGATCGCTTTGTAATTAATTCTAATCATTTGCATTCCAAACCTGTTTTGCATTTCCTGCAAATTTCGTTTAAATTGCACTATTCCTCCATGGTGTAGCAATTCTCACAAACACTAGAAAATCGCCCGAACGCTACCGGTGTTTAGCAGGCCCGGTGCACACATTCGATTTTTCAACGTGACTCATTTCGCGCCATTCGCGATAAGTATTCTATCGAAGAAAACGTGTTTATTTCGCTTACTTGGAGTAAAAAAGGTATACTTTGAAACACAGAATAGACGTTACTGGATACAACCATTTATTAATTATTATTTATATTCCATTTGTTTATGAAAGCAAGGTACTTCTGACCGGATAAGCGCGTACGGCGAGTTGCGGTGTCCAGGGGAACTGCGGTACAAATTGCACCCAAGTTGGACGAGCGGCGCCGGAGGCATGTGTGCACTGCTCTATTGGATCTAATGTATCTCAGATCGAACTTGCGTTGCGGCAGCGGGGCCGCACATTTCGAAAACGGGATGTGTGCACCGGGCCTTAGTGAACATGAACAGCGGCTGTTATCTTAAAAGATATAATACCCCCACCACGTCAAATTCTATCCTCCTAAAGATTAAAAAAAGACGAATATTAAGAAAATTGTAAAAATGAAAAAGGCTCATAAATTATGAGGAGCTAAGAGTAGCACGTTTGCGCCCGCAGCCTTCGGGTAATGGTATTAACCTCACAGCTCTTCCGCTAAATCCTCCTCTTGACACTAATTCTAAAACGAAGGTCCAGGCTAAAGCCCATAAAGCTATACACAACGTCCAGATTTACGAAAAGGAAATTATCAGACTTTCCACGTCAACCCGGAATGGAGCCCAGAAGTTAATCTTCCCCTCGTCCGTAGAAGACACCAAATAAAAACACAGGTTGTGTCGCTCGGAGGAAGATTCCTCCTCCAGAAAATTCCGCCCACTTCCATCCAGTGAAAGAAGAAGCCCGGGACTCTATTTAATATTTATCTTTCGAAGGGATTACCGGGCTTAGAGTTGTCATGCGTGATGTTCTTCGCAAAAATAAAGCAGGCGGGTTGGGATTACTCGAGTTTTAAACGGGGGGAAATTTAAGCTAAAGGGGATTTGGAAATAAAGGCAAGAGGGGGGAAATGATTTTACCCTTCGCCTTTGGAACATGAGCTTCAAATCCGTTTTGCCAACTGGGAAAACTCTTTTGGAAAAAAGATGGCGGCGTTTTCTGCTAAATGGATTTGTCTGCGCGGCGGATGTTCTACATATTTTGCGGTATTCAACAAATGCGTTGAGTTTTTTTTTTTTTTTAAACATGGGGAAGGGAAGGTACTAAAAAAAACCATCGGATACGGAAGTTGAATGTGTTGGGCTGGGACCAAAAAACAAAATTAGTTAAATAAAACTGGTCGTAAAAAGTGATTTTAGACTTTTTTTAGGGGAACTTTTTAGTTTTTTACTGTTTTGAATGTTACGTGATCATTAATATTTTACAATCATTTGATTCCAAAAACGATTGAAAATGGCAAACTAAATAAAATTTTCAGTGTGAAATAAAAACACAATTTTGAAATATATAAGAACATAAATGGGGTGTCAATGGCTACTCTAATCGTTTTAGAAATAGACTTTTTGGATGTTTATAAAAATACTAACTTGGGTAGGGGTTATGGTTTGCCATGCCTTCTTCTTTTGAAGGGAAACAATCCCCTCCGTACCGAGTTATTGAAAACCCACAGCGGATTAGCAGGGAAGATCTCTAATGAAAAACGAAAGAAGACCCGGGCATGTTGGAGGAGTGGTAGGTGCGCCAGGTTATCCGAGACGTGGTCAGAGTCCCCCAACAGCCTGCACAGCCCCCGCCCAAAGGTTTGCCATGCCAAACATTGTTGCAGACAAACTAGACCAAAGAACGTAAAAATTCATTCAATTTCAAAAAGTTAAAGACGAGCAAAGGATTAAAATATAGACCTTTTCTCGACAATCCCAGACGAGTAAGAAGGTAAACACGAGAAGCCTGCTCTATATTGAATTTCCGGAAGGTCGGGAAGACCTTTAATCCATCACAAAAATGAAATTGTTGGTCTCAAATCGCTCGCTCGTTTCAACAACGTCATATCTCAAAAAACGTCACCTTGAAAGAGTAGTATATCCCTGATCAGAAAGAGTAGTATATCCCTGCCCAGAAAGAGTAGTATATCCCTGCCCAGAAAGAGTAGTATATCCCTGCCAGGTCGTCATATCTTACTGCTCAATATTTAACCGCTAGAGAATATTATTAATTTTTAATGTATATTTTTATAATATATTATCGTAATAATTATCTTTAATACATCTCATTCTACTTTCATTTTTTAAATCACTCTCCTGAAAAATAACTGATCCTGAAAAAAAATAATTTTGAGATATGACGTTGTTGAAAGGAGTGAGCGAAATGTACACTAGGCAGTCTGCTGATCCCTCACTCTCGAATTTGAGAGCAATTTCGAGATGTTTTCTCTGGTGCCAGCTATTGGTGGGAGGGATTTTCCCAAGAGGTAATGTCAAATGCAGCCCCCAGTTACAAGATCCCTAACATCAAACAGTTTGTTGAAATTGTACTTCCCTTTAATTTTTTTAATTCTACAATAATTTAAGTTACATATAACTTAAATTTGTAATTTTTTTAAATGATAACTCGCAGCTTTACAACTTAATTTTATTCCAAATTGTGTAAAGAAATTATTATTTTAAAATTGGTCAGCGAGCACGGGGCGGAGCCTCCTAGTAATTAAAAAAGTACTATTTCTTAATTGTAAGAGCTTAGAATGGTTTTTACACTTGTGTGCACTTATCACTTCTTCCCAGTCATTCAGCGAGTTATTGTAGGTTAAGACAACCCTTCTGTTTTTATGTTTATTGCGGTTTTCATGGCAACCTCCGGCAAACGGAAAGTTTAAATTTTCACTTTGATTATTCTAGAAAGTTCTTTCAAAATCCGTTTAAAGTCGTTTGAACTCATTGGTTGGTTTGAATTTTTTTTTCTTTGATTCCCCAATGGTTATTTTAATTTTAAAATATCCTTTGATTGCATTGGTCCTTAAAAAAATTTTTTTCTTTGATTTCACGGGTTCATTTAATGGGTTTTTTTGCCAGTTGTAGAATTTTCTTTTATTATAACTTTTTCACGGTACAGTTGTGATGTATCAGGTTGTATTATTTCTTGCATTCCGTTAAAACTAATTACTTTCTTTTGTAATAATAATTTCAGTTTGATTACTTTTTGTGGACGTTTTACAAAATATATAGTTTCAAAACGTTCCCAAATGTGTTTTGAAAATGTGTTGTCATTTTCTGTTGTAAAAAGAAAAATATTCGTGAAAGAAAAATATTTTTGGAATAATTCTTTTCCTTCGCGACTTTAGAAGTGCGCCGAAAAAAATCACCAAGGCCGTTGCCACCGCTATAAACGTAGACTGCAGCTGTACCGAAATTCTGATCACAGGGCAGGTAGGAATATATTCACTACACCTAAATTTGTAATCAATTTGAGAGACAATAAAGTCCGGACTGTTCCCACTAACTGAAGAACCAGGCGTTGTGCTCGAGTTTCAAATATGACCGCTGCATTTCCCTGTGTCAACTCATACACAAACCCTGTAGAACGTGTTTCCTTGTCATGTACAATTATTGCAGGAAAACAAACGTTAGATTTTAAAATTTGGAGCTTCGAGAGTGAAGGTACTGCCATTTATCGACCAGCTTTAAAATATATTGCACAAACGCATTAAATTCCAATAGAGTGCACTGTAGGTGCCAAAAGGAACTATTTGGGCATTTTGGGGCTTTTGTGGGTTAGCCCACTTTTGCACTGATAGCCTCAAATATGCTAGTGCAGTTGCACGCGCGGAAGTAAAATTAAAGTCACGGATCACTTGCATGGTGTTCACAGACACTACCACCAATAGATAGGTATTGAAAACAGATACCATAAAGAGGTCTGCTGGTACTTAGAAATTTGTTAAATATCTCAAAGCAAATGTTCTTACTTTTTACTAAATACTTTTAAGAAATTGGTATAGTTTATAAGATAAGGTAATTTTAAATTGACGTCGTACTAGAGGAACACAGGTGGCTATTGACGACGGCCCGGGATCAATCCCAAAAGGGTAAAGATTATAGGACAACGCCACGTAGTTTTGAACCCCGGTCAGATGACGAGGCAACACCTGAGCAGGCACCCCACTCTCCAAACTTCCATACCATTCCAACGTGAGAACTTTAGTCCGCGACATTTAAAAATGTGTAAAACTCAAGAACACGGTACCGGTCCATTGCCAAATTGGCGACTTAAATTTTGTCGACGTGTTATTATGTTCCACAATCATCGCCAAGCGGTGATGGTACCGTTTTCCTGAATAACCTATAATTGTATTGATGTATACGTAGGAGTGCAAAACCGCAGATGATATACGAAAGAACTCGAGCACCAAGTCAAACTAAAACTAATTCCTCTCCATAAAGCTGCATCCATTCTTCCCCTGCATCAGATTGATCCCAAATAATTAATCGCCCGAATTCAAACAAACAAAAAACCACCATTAATCGAAACGGAGGAAGTGACGGCGAATAACAGCTCCTTCCCAACTGGAAAGAGCAGAAAACATACATCAAACCGAGCGAAGACGCAAGAACAAAAGAAACCCTTAATTCCCCTGAAAATCCGTTGAATGGGAGGCCGACAGCAAGACAAGATTTTTCAATCCTCTTCGCTGGCTGCCTTGATACACTAATTAAAACTTTTCAAGCCGCAGAGATTGTGCAGGGGGGAAATAATGAATTCGCAGCGAAAATGGAAGAAAAATGGCGGCACAAAAGAAAGTGTATTTTTCCCGACATTCGAGATAAAAGCTCATAAAATTCCCGGGAGCCCGGCATTCCTGGAAACCAGACGGAAATTTTAATGTCTCGGAAGTAATTAGATGAAGAGTTCATTTTCAGGATGCCTCGGCGTGTTTGTCGCGAAACACGGCTGAGAAAAATATTCTCCACTCGCGCTGGAGATTAGAATGTTTTAAGTGTCGGGAGAAACTTGGTGCTGGCGTCATCACGCTATAGCGTTTTCATTTTGGATGACTAAACAACCAGCTGAACTAGCTACGTCTTATTTTCAAACTGATTCGCACTAGTGTGAAATTGCGACTTAACAACGGTTCAAAACTAAACGCCGGCTTCACAACGATACATGAGCCCAGGTGCAGAATTATATTCAGTGCTCTGCAACACAACTCCAAGCAATTGGAATTGTTCTGCAGGTATTTTGTCCGAATATTGAAAACTGATGCAAAATCAAAAACAGACATAAAACACTATTATCGGCGAAATATGCGTATTACATATTTATAATAAAACATCAAAATTAATTTACTTACTTTAGTTAAAACCAAGGCATACTTTCAGAATTTGCAATTCTGTCGATGACTTTTGAAGTTAAATATTTGGTCATTGACAAAAAATATGTGTTATTTATAAAGATGATGAAGTGATGTTAAAGTGTTTGTGGTAATTTGGGGCGGTGTAGGGAGGTTGTTCCGTAGCTAGAGAAGAAAAAAGGTGATGCAAGGAGCTCGCTTTGCACTCACTGCAGAACATCGTTACTTATGTTTTAAAAAAAAAACGACCAAAATTTCGATAAAATTAAGAAAAAATTGTTCTACAAAGACTATTTGTTCTGCGATGTACGTCGTAGTTTTAAGCACTTTCTGCTCCCTGGTATATGAGACTTTTCAGCCAAGCTAAATGTAGGTGGCGGTTGGTTTGGTGAGGGAGTGAGTGGGCCGGGTCTTAGACGTGATATATAAGTAGACTGAACGTTACTGTGGAGGAGTTTCAAAAAGTGCACCTAGTAGTCACGTGACTACTCTGAAAATGACTTAGTTGGCGGATTTGGCATCTTATCGCCACGTTTGGTGATATAACGTCTAATAACAAGATAGGCGTTTGAATGCGCGTCACTGTTGATTGGCGACAAAATAGATCTAATTTTCAGTGTACTACGGGTCACGCTGACGAATCAGATGAAGAATCAATGGATGAGCGTCCTTTTCCATCCCGTGGACCAATCAGATCACCACCCAGCTGACAAAAGTCGACTAGGGCCCGGTGCATACATCCGATTTTTCAACGTGCGGCGCCACTGCGGCACCGAAACCCAACTATGCACACATAACCGTGATATGACGCACGAACTCAATTCGCGCCATTTGCGATGATTATTCTATCAAAGAAAACGTGTTTATTTCGCTTACTGGTGTAAAAAAAAAGTATATTTTGAAACAAAATAAACGTTATTGGATACAACCATTTATTAATTATTATTTATATTCCATTTGTTTATGAAAACAAGGTACTTCAGAACGGAGGTTCATGTGCGGTGACCGTGCGGGCGCCGTGGAGAACTGCGGTACAAATTGCACGCAAGTTGGACGTGCGTCGAACCAGCGGCGCCGGAGGCATGTGTGCAATGCTCCATTGGATCTAATGTATCTCAGACTGCATTTGCGTTGCGGCAGTGGCGTCGCACGTTGAAAAACCGGATGTGTGCACCGGACCTAAAAGTTACGATACTAGTACTTTAGTGATAGGTTGCATCCTGCCTGCATAAAAATACGAGTAGGTTACTATTGATCAATCTACTTCTTTAGTTCCACTATGGATCGAGCCCAAGGACCATGAACGCCTCTGGTAAGGGTATTTTGTTTGGGGGGGGGGGTTACCGTTAAAAATGTTAGTAATGTTTTACAATTTACTACTCCCGATTTTATATCATCAAGTAAAAAAGCAGAAAATATCTTAAAAGCAGCTTCAACTCTCGAACTCTTGAGTTTCGATGTGATGAAATTTGCACGGCCTATTCTGTCTGGAATTTCTTCGCAAATGCAATTATGTCAGCTTGTTGTATCAATCTTGGAACCCTACACGTGCAATTTTACATGGAACAATACGCAAGAGACCAATTAACGCAAACTGTCAAAAACTGCCACGAGCCGAGTAAACTGAAGAGGAAAGATCATAAAGATCCCAGTAAAGCTAAAAAGGCCGTTCGAAGGCAAAATTTAAACTGCCGAGGAAACAGAATACCTCTAGGCTTGTCTGAACTAAAACTCCCCGAGAAACCACGCCAGCTAAAATACAAGTAATCGGTTTCCGTGTACAGTGAGTAGTCTGTCTACAACGAGAAATGCACCCGACATATCGCACCCCGGCAAGAAAAGTGACACAAGTCAAAAAATAAAAAATTTCGATGTTATGCCATTGAAAAATATGTATGAGATGCTCCAGTGTGTTATATTACTATTCTATAGGATATAATAGAATTAAAAGACATAAATACTTATCTAAAATTCAAAAGAAGCTTATACTATTTCAATATAAGTTTTATAGTATCCTTCAAGTTGATGTTTCTCGAATTCTGCCATTTTGAGTTGTGTCACTTTTCTTGCCGGGGTGCGATATAGTGTAGGTGGTGGCAGTCTCTAGGAACAGAGGTCGTTTATTTTAAGTAAGGCTGTCTTTCGACGATGGTATAGTTTAATATTGTTTTATTTTACGCGGTTGTTGTTGGTGGAATGAGGTAGTTTACTAGAAAAGATATTCTCGGCGACAGGTAAAAATCTTCGCAAAAAATAAATACTAATTTGTCACCAAGTACGCAAATACGATAAACTCAAATAAATTATTTTCTCACTGTAACTGTGAGAGGAATAAAGAATGTCCAATTTTGGCCCTGCTTCACAGCATCAGTGTCCGCCGTAAAAAAAAAAAAAACACCCTATTTCCGAGAAAGCTGCTGGTTGCACAAGAGTATGTCACCAAGGGTAGGTATGTATGAATTTTAATTAATGGGCGATTGGTGAAGGTCCGGGATGAAACCCGAAAGGAGAGATCCGAGGACGACACTACGTAAACATTTTTTTCTCGATAAATATTTTTAGCAAGTACGCAAAAGAAAATATATATTATCTGCGTTTTAATGTTAGATTTAAAATTGATCAGAGGTGTGGTCTGTGATGTAAAATACCTGGGTATATTCATTTTTCCCTATCAATATCATGTTCGATAAAATATTAATCTATTACGATCGCAGTGGCATTGTAATCAATTAATCGTTTTAACAAACGTGTGTGCTTTTTTTTTAATTAAATTTTTTAAAAGGGCCGAAAAACACTTCAGAGTCGGAATTTTTGTATCATAATTTCAGGGTCGGTCGGGTTACAGGCAACAAACAATTTTTTGGCCCTGAAGCGGATTCGAACCAGGAACCTTTCCATCTAGGGGCTAACATCTTAACCATAAGACAGCAAGTGAGGGGAGAAAGTAAAAAAGCAGAAGGGTAGGCGAGGGTAAAACAGAGAAGAGGACAGATCACTCCGGTACCTCGGGATTCTTATACCCCACACATCTAAAGACATGGGCGGGTCGTTTGGTGCACCCCTGTACAGGAGAATAACCGATCAAAGGCAAGAAATGTTCATAACAAGTGACGGTTCCATACATCCACTCATTCAGGTGGGAAATTAAATCCCGAGCCCGTTTTACTCGCTCCCAAAGTAATATTTTCATTAAGGCCACTTCTCGGAAAGAAAGTAACCCCGGTGTTGCCCGTGAGAGTCGGTGGCAGAGGAAACGCATGACAAGCCAAGCGTCGAGCCGAAAAGCAATAACGCCGAACGAAGAGTTAAAAACGTCGTACGACAAGGAATACCAGACATCGTATGATCGGGAAACGGAAATGGCACGCGATTGGGTACTGCGTTAACCTCTTTCGGGTCATAAATTTTCCCTTCCCAGGTGCTTGTTGAGCAAATAAGAGCTGACGCAATGGGATGAAAGGTGCGCTCATGCATTTTTCTGCTCGGAATATTTTAAGTGCATCTATTTCGTCGCCTTCTCTTTGACGGCTATTAACGAGTCTTTCCACGTCATTTCAACGCTGCACTCAATCTTGATGTCTCAAATTTCAACAAAAATGTGTGTATTTTGATTAACGTCGCACTGGAGCAACACGATGGACTATTGGCGACGGTCCCCGAATTAAAAGATCGGAAGACTACAAGACATAATTTAGAACAACGGTCTACAGAAATCTGTGAGTTTCTCTTTGGCAAGGGAACCAAAGAATACAAGGTTTTGAAAGGATCGATTGAAAAATACAAATTGAAACTTTCAATTTATGTCTTTCCCCGTCATTTCAACGCTGCACTCAATCTAGATGTCTCCAATTTCAACAAAAATATGTGTATTTTAATTAACGTCGCACTGGAGCAACACGATGAACTATTGGCGACGGTCCCCGAATTGCGTACACTCAATCTTGATACCTCCAATTTCAACAAAAAAATATGTGTGTGGCCGGGGAAAGCCACTGGGTTCTGTTGGGATAAGAAAATGGAATGCTAGTGAGCCAAAATTTAGTGTAACATCTTTAATGAGATCTAAGTTACACACAACACACATATTAAATTTAGTTAAGAGTTAGGGATACAGAAGACCATGCGTCCGCGCATGGGAAACTTGGCTCTCGACTGCCTAATTCATATTGCTAACCGTCAGAGGGAGACACTGTCATTAGCATAAACATGGGCGCTACAGACTCCCCCTCTGGTCCCGACGACGTCCCGGTGAGGAGACCAGGATCGGAAAGTTCTGCAGTGGTAATGGTCAAGTTCAAATTCTTTTGGCTTTCCGGGGAAAACGACCAGTCCGGGAAGCAGTTCCTGAAGGACTTGAAAGTTCTTTATCTGAGTTCGAGTTCCCAGGTACATTGGGTGGTCGACCTCTCTTACGAAGAGGGGCTACTGGAGTAGTGTCAATGTCTCTGAAGGGTGTGAGAGCAGAGACATGGTAAGTCGCAAGTGGCTCACATGGTTTATCAATACTGGCTATGACATAAGAAGTGGGGGACTTCTGAGTGAGTATTATGTATGGTCCGTCTCGTTTGGGCATAAATTTTGCTGTCTTCTTATGTCGGGCATTACTTAGAGGATGTAGATTTATCCAAACCTTGTCTCCTTGGGAAAAGTACACTTGACGACGGTTTTTGTCGTACTGTCTTTTTCGTTGATCTTGTTTACCTTCGATTCGTTCTCTGATGTCTCGAGAAAGGGTTGCGAATTTTCTTAGGTAAGGGGTAATTTCAGCAACAAAGTTGTCATTTTCGATGACCGATGTGAAATTTTGCACCACATCGTCAACTGTGCGTAGTTCTTTTCCATATGTGAGGAAAGCAGGAGTATGTCCAGTGGTTTCACAAACTGCAGTGTTCATTGCAAAGCGTATAACGGATAGTTTTGAGGGCCAGTTATCGTGTTCGTCTCCAACCAGAATAGCGAGACGTGGCTTGAGATCCCTGTTTTTACGTTCCACTGGATTTGATTGAGGAAAATAAACGGGAATCAAATTTTGTTGAATGTTGAGGGTGAAACAAATCTGCTGTAACACCGCGCTGACAAACTGAGTTCCGTTGTCGCTGATTATTCGTCTAGGGATCCCATGTCTCATGAAAACTTCTTCAATAAGGGTCGTAGCACACGCACGTGCCGTGGCTTGAGGAAGAGGAAATAACTCAACCCACCTTGTGGCACAGTCTTCAACGATAAAAATCCACTGCATGCCTGTGTCACAGCGTGGCAATGGTCCAAAAAGATCAATGGAGATTGTTTCGAAGCGCTGTGAATGGACGGGGGTTCTCAACAGTCCAGCTGGTTTCAAGTTGGTAGCCTTGTAACGAATACAATCAGGACAATTTTTTACATATTCTGATATGTATTTCCGCATTCCTGTCCAATAATATCGTTTGGTGATACGTTGGAAAGTCCCTTCTTCTCCATAGTGTCCAGCCATTGGGTCATCATGGTGTTTCTTCATTATTGCTAAACGTTCTGATGTCGGGATGACTAATTGCGCCTCTTCAGAATCCGCGTCTGGTACGTATCGGTAGAGAACTCCTTGATTCATCAAGAAACCACGCTCAGTCCAGTTGGCGTATTCCTCTGTTTTCAGAGGGGATTCAAAACTTTCAATAATTTTCCTCAAACTTTCATCGTGCATTTGGGAATCTCTCATATCTTTGGAACTTCTTGCGGGCAAGTCCGCAACAACGATGTTGGAAATTTCACATGAAGAACTTTGATCTTCTTTACAAACAGGGCGGGAGAGCATGTCAGCAATGACATTTGCCTTTCCAGGGATGTACTGCACTTTCAGGTTGAAGGACTGAATCTCGAGCGCCCATCTGGCAAGACGTCCAGTTGGAGATTTGAGGCTGAGTAACCACTTGAGGGGTTGGTGGTCAGATGCCACTGTCACTTCGGTTCCCTCAACATATCCTCGAAATTTTTTCAGTGCCCACACAACAGCGAGGGCTTCCCTTTCTGTCGTGGAGTAATTTCGCTCAGCTTGCGACAGCAAGCGACTGGCGTATTCGAGCGGGTGTTCCTCCGGTCCCTCTCCCTGAAGGAGTACTGCTCCTATGGCGTAGCTACTTGCGTCTGTGCGTATACAATACGGACGAGTTCCATCTGCCTGCTTTAACACAGGAGGTGTGATGAGACAGTTTTTCAATTTCTCAAATGCTTGTTGTTGGGCGAATCCCCATTCCCACTGTTGGTTCTTTTTCGTCAGATTGCTAAGGGGTCTGGAAATATCGGCAAAGTTTTGAATATATCTTCGGAACCAAGAGCATGTTTGTAGAAAGGACTGCACTTCTTTCACTGATTTGGGTGGAGGTATTCGCTGGATAGCAGAAACTTTTTCTGGGTCAACCGCAATGCCGTCTGGGGTAACCCAAAAACCCAAATATTTCACACGATTTGAAGCAAAGTGGCACTTTACTCTGTTAGCTCGAAGCTTGAATAGCAAGAGTCTTTCGAATACTGCTTGAAGATCCGAGATGTGTTTCTCGAACGATTCGGACAAAATTATTATGTCGTCGAGGTACGTGAGTGTCAGAATACCGTCAAGACCATTGCGAAAACGATCCATTAATCTCTGGAACGTTGCGGGCGCGTTCCGTAATCCAAAAGGCATCCGTTTGAATCGGTATGTTCCGAAAGGGCACACAAATGCGGTTTTGTCTTGATCATCTGGATGGACCTTGACCTGGTGATATCCTGACCTAAGATCTATGGTTGACATATAGGAGGTTGGTTTTGCTTCGTGTAGGAGGTCATCCATACGAGGAAGGGGATAGGGATCTTGAACAGTAACTGCATTCAATTTCCTATAGTCAACACAAAGTCGCACTTTTCCATTTGGTTTTGGAATAAGAACCACGGGAGATGCATAGGGAGATTCGCATTCCTCTATTATCCCGTCTTCCAAAAGCTTGTCTATTTCTACTTTCAGGATTCCTTTTTTGACAGGGTTCATCCTATAGGGGGGCACTGCAACAGGAAGATGATCACGCGTAGTGATTCGGTGTTCTATAAACGGGGTAGGCTCTCCCCCTGGTTGGAAACAAGTGTCATATTGCTTCAGGAGAGAATTTATTTGATGTTTTTGCATTACCGAGAGTCCTGTACCTTCATCCTCTCGAAGGGATGGATCGAATAAGGATATAGCATGCGTTGCCAGGAATGACACATCCGTTGTTGGTGAAATAAAACTGTTTTTCTTTTGCGGGGTTTCAGAGAAAAACCATTCATTTTGTTGAAGATCCAGAACTACCCCTGCTGCTTGGAGGAAGTCCTCGCCCAAAAGAGTTCTGTTTCCTTTGGCTTGTTTTAGGACAAGAAGTTCTGTTGGGATCACCTTACCATTGATGCCAATGTCAACCACAGTACTGAGGACATCTGTTGTTCTCACGCAGCCATCAGCAAGCTTTAAATCAACCTTCCTGTCCTCAAAATGCAGACCAAACTCCTGGAGACGTTTGTACAACTTTTCTCCAGCCACGGAACAAGTCGCACCTGTGTCTGCACACACGGCAGCCTGTTGGTTGCAAATTGTGATCTGGATAAGGCTCAATGGGTGTCTCAATGTGGAACAACTGTAAAGTTCCAGATGGTTAACATTTGGCGATTTCGAATAGTCATTCGGTACGGTTGGATTGCAAGTGCTGCATCTTGATTTAATAACTCCTGGGCAACCACATCCATAACATGCTATGGGAGGTCTGATTTCTTCGTTTTGAAGTTCAGAGGTTCTTTGGGCTCTGTCTTGACTAAAAGGATACTGTTTATTTCTGTTAGCACCTCTACCATCTTTAGTCTTGTCCCAATTTGGGCAGGTTCCTTTCATGTGTCCTTCTAATCCACACGAGAAACAAGTTACTTTAGCTTTGGACTTTCCGTTGTCCTGTTGTGTCCTTGGATATGTTCGTTTGTCCTGCTGCACTTCACGGTTGTTGCTGACCCCTCTCCAATCCCGACGCTGGGCCTTGCTATCCCCCTGCGCTGGAGGATTTGGAGTTCCATTCCACAGTTTATTTTGCGTCTTGGGAGCAAAATCCTTTCTGTTATTTGGTCGAACCGTTTCATAGTCGTCCAGCTTCTTCACTAGATCTTTTACTGTTTTTATCCGAGTCCACTCATCGATGAAATGTTCTCGAATCTCCTGAGGAACACGGCGTTTTATTTGATCTGCAATCATCAGATCAGAGAGTCCGTCGAAAGTGGTGATTTCAAGACCCGAAATCCAACCCTGAAAATAGTTCCTCGTTTCATATGCGAAATCTGTCCATGTGCTTTCTGGACTTTTTGCATGTCTCACGAATGATTGACGAAATTTCTCTGGAGTTAACTTATAGCGCTTGAGTAGAAGCTGTTTAACTTGTTCATAATCCTGGGAAACTTCTTCAGCTTCCCTGGCAATAATTTGAGCAATATCGTATGGCAACAATCCAATTAAATGTGCTGCCCAGAATTCTTTAGGGATTTCAGCTCTCCGGGCTTGCCTTTCGAAGATGACGAGGTACAAACTAACATCGTTTGTTGCAGGATCAAATCGTTGAATAAGAGTCTGCAAATCCAGTTTGGGTTTGGCTGAATGTGGAACTTCATTCTTTTCTATGGAAGCTGACGTTCGAGCCGCTTCTTCCTGGAGTCTCAACTTCTGTAGCTCGAATTCGTAACCATCCTTCCTCTTTCGCTCTTCGAACTCTAAATCTTCTTTTCTTTCTTTCTCTTCCTTGATTTTTGCTTCCAGTTCCTGTCTATCAGTGATAATACGCTGGAGTAAGTTCTTTACAAATTCTTCTTCGTAAGCCGGACTCGAAGTAATAATCGTTCTTAATTTGATAACTGTATCGCTATCATCAGAATGTTCCCCCATCTCTAATGCCAGACCGACCAGATCGCATTTTCTTGCTTTACCGAGGAATGACATTTTCCTTATAGTTCTGTTGTTCAGAGTCACTTTATATTTTTACCATTAAAAATAGTATAAATAAAATGCACTAATTTAAACGGAATATTGCATCATTAAGCCCAAATACTTTCAATTGAACATCTAAAATGTGTGTAAAAGTTCTAAATTTGTATAATAAACACTTATTCAAAATCCTCAGAACAGTGACAATATTTCACTGAAATAACCTTTGATAAGAAATATAAGGTTAACAATAACACTATTATTAATACGTTCGCAATATTGTGACATTAACAAATATTTTATGCAAGAATGAGTAACAATGACAGTAAATGTATACCAGTTAACATATATGATCAAACTAAAATCCTAAATTTATATAATGCACAATTGTTAAAACAATAGAAATTCAATTGGTATTTTATACACAACCCCCAAAAAACTTTCATGTAACCGAGCTCTGAAATACCAATCTCCCCAAATGTGTGAACAACAAAAACAAAAATCTCTCTTTCGCGAAGCAAATAACGTTCGTCAAGAAAAAATCCTCCTTCAAAATGCACAATTATAAACAGAGCACCCGAAAAACCATAAACACCTTCTCTTTCAATTACAAGGTCACAGGAGTGCAATTCGAACGAATGAGTAGTCCCTCTTACTTTACATGTACATTGTCCCTGAGCATCTCCTTGATCACGTGATACTCAAAACTAGATACCACATAAAATTACAAATGTGTACTTCATAATACTAATTATTACTCCAATCATTCTTAAATTTAAAAAATACTATAATACATAAATTTAAAAAATACTATAATACAACACTATATTATATTTTTTTCCTTTTATGAAATGCACTAAAAACCTATTCATAAGCTTTTAATTCGAAAATGAATCGTTAAGATCACACATAAAGTATATCTTATATCAACAATATACAAGAAAAAAATTGTTTCCTGTCTACTAAACCAAAGAATGATACTTTCAAGGTCCGAATAATTTCCTATCCGATAAGCACGAACATTTAAATTTCAAATCGAAATAAGAATATTTTATTTTTAAAAAATATCATAGCTTAAAAGATAATTAAAATCTTAAAAGATTGTTAGATATATCATTTTTGAGACAAATTTTCAAAACTCAAACAAGTAATTTATACAAGATATAGCCTTTTGGTAACAGGATGTTACTTGAACACAAAGGAATGCATTATTACTACAGAATGGTTTCCCAGTTTGGCCTGGTGAAACAAAAGGTAAACAGAAAATACCTGTTATCCATAAGCGGAGACTGATGGTCCGTACAGCACAGAAACTAACCTGTTTCCATGTGCTTAGCAAAATCCAAAACGGTTGAAGGATTCTTCAAGCGACACCTTTGTCCTAAGTGCGCATTATCTGAAAAAATTACCGAGCCAGGAGCCAAGTTAAAATTTTGACCTCAACAACGCATTCTAACACACGTTGGGCGTCAGTTTGTGGCCGGGGAAAGCCACTGGGTTCTGTTGGGATAAGAAAATGGAATGCTAGTGAGCCAAAATTTAGTGTAACATCTTTAATGAGATCTAAGTTACACACAACACACATATTAAATTTAGTTAAGAGTTAGGGATACAGAAGACCATGCGTCCGCGCATGGGAAACTTGGCTCTCGACTGCCTAATTCATATTGCTAACCGTCAGAGGGAGACACTGTCATTAGCATAAACATGGGCGCTACATGTGTATTTTAATTAACGTCGCACTGGAGCAACACGATGGACTATTGGCGACGGTCCCCGAATTGCGTACACTCAATCTTGATACCTCCAATTTCAACAAAAATATGTGTATTTTAATTAACGTCGCACTGGAGCAACACGATGGACTATTGGCGACGGTCCCCGAATTAAAAGATCGGAAGACAACACGACATAATTTAGAACAACGGTCTACAGAAATCTGTGAGTTTCTCTTTGGCAAGGGAACCAAAGAATACAAGGTTTTGAAAGGATCGATTGAAAAATACAAATTGAAACTTTCAATTTATGTCTTTCCGCGTCATTTCAACGCTGCACTCAATCTTGATGTCTCCAATTTCAACAAAAATATGTGTATTTTAATTAACGTCGCACTGGAGCAACACGATGGACTATTGGCGACGGTACCCGAATTAAAAGATCGGAAGACAACACGACATAATTTAGAACAACGGTCTACAGAAATCTGTGAGTTTCTCTTTGGCAAGGGAACCAAAGAATACAAGGTTTTGAAAGGATCGATTGAAAAATACAAATTGAAACTTTCAATTTATGTCTTTCCGCGTCATTTCAACGCTGCACTCAATCTTGATGTCTCCAATTTCACCAAAAATATGTGTATTTTAATTAACGTCGCACTGGAGCAACACGACTGGTTATTGGCGACGATCTCCAAAGTAAAAGATCGGTGGAAAACACCACGTAATTTCGTACAACGGTCTACAAAAATGTGAGTTTCTCTCTGGCAAATTAACGAAAAATACACAAGTTTTTGAAAGGATCAATTGAAAAAATACAAACTGAAACTTTCAATGTATGCGCATTAAAAAAAACTTTAGCAACCCTTCTTTAAATATCTTGAGATATATCTGTTATAGATTGGGCTATTTTTGGTGTCAATTGAAAAGAGTAATTGGTAATTTTTTTTTAGTTAACGTCGTATTAGAGCAACACAACGGGCTATTGACGACGGTCCGAGATCAGTCCCTTAAGGGAAAGATCCGAGGACAACACCTCGTAATTTTTAACTACGATCAGATGTCGAAGCAACACCTGAGCTGGTACCCAACTCTCCAAACTTCCACACCAACCCAACGTGAGGACTCTCGGCCACGACAGATTTAAGGCGCACCAGCCGCCTCTACACCATACGCTTACAAACATCCATGCCCGGACCCGCATTCGAACCAGCTACCTTCCGATCTAGAGGCTAACACCTTAAACACTATACCGGTTTCAATTGAAAAGAGAAATTAAAGAAACTAGGGGGCCTGCCCCCTGTTCGCTAACGCTCGCCAACCCCCGGAGAATTGCTTCGCAATCCTCATTGGTTCGCTGCACGAACCTATACTCGCTTCGCTCGCCTCAATGAAGACATGTGTCCTAGTAGAAGGGATTGTTTACAAAATATGTTTAAAAAAATGTTTTTCAAATCTAAATTTGCTGTATTACAGAAAAAATATATACAGTATCTCTAAAATCAGAATTCAAATGAAAACTTTGTGCAAATTTTGACTCGAAATGTGAGCGGTGCTTTGGAAATTAAATACCCAGCATGTTGTTTGTGTGTACATTTTCCCAGCACTCAAACGACCCACACTCTTTCATTGAGTTTGTTGCCGAAAGTTGTAGTGCAAGCGTCTTGTTGAACTACAATTGTTGGCCCTGAAAAGGACCGTTTTTTAAATGACCCTGAAAAGATCCTCCGCTTTCTTTGATTTCTATTACAAACTAACTGCAACAGCTCATTAAAATTTCCTTTTTTTTTTCAATAAAACTTCATCCGATAACGCTATAAATTCAATCGATGCGCGAGACTTCGCGATAAACAAACAATCGTACAGTATTGCCAAAACGCGATAACAAATAACGTCTTTTTTGCGTGCCACGTAAGAGAATTATATATATAGATGGGACACCATATTGCCAAGCACTAGCAATATGCACACATTTTCCTTTCTTCCATACCTGCAACGCGTCAAATTAAATTCATTTTTTAACATTCAGTGCATTTCTTCGTTCTTAAATCTGAACACACTAGTTCACGCTTTACTTGATGCTGTTATCCATAAAGGATAGCTTTACAACGGAATGTTTTTCCTTTGCAATCGCAAAAATTTATAAGATGCAAAAATCGGAATCCCCCTTTTCACTCCAAAACACCCAGCAAGAACAATCGATAACAACAGCAATTAGGTATAACATCCCTGCAGCGAAGGTCTCCCCAGGATCCGTTATAACAAGAGTTTACTGTATATCATAAAAGACGTAATTCAGGCCTCAGGAAAACACAGCGTAAAACAACGAACTCCACAAATTGGAGGCTCGTTAAGTATTTTTAGCTGCGACTAGTCACACCTTTTGCTTATAAGTTCACCTACACGAGATTTGTTTCGTAGCAATTCCACGCTTATCCTGTTTTCCAGGTAACTAAGGCAGCCTTTCCCGTTTCGCAGGGGCCGTCTCGCTTCCAATGGCACCTGCAGCGAGAGCTGATGGGATTGTTTGCGAGGAGAGGCCGACTTCTCGTCGCAGACACGCACAGTTGTTCCATCGATTGGGAAACCAACAGATACGATCAATGGCAGAAACCAGTGAACCTATTTGCCGGCTTTCTACCCACGGAGCTCCCAATCAGCAACAGGGCTTACTCCTCTGAAAACGAAATTCCTTTGAGAATTCGGCCGCCATTCCCGTATGTAGAGCTGACACAACCAAAGCACTAGTGAAATAGCATTATATTTTTTTAAATAATAGCAAAAGTATCCTCTGAAGCCCCGTTTGGCAACAATTTCAGTTGCTCAGATGCAAAATGAATCGGTTAAAACACAATGTTATGTATGAAACAAGCGGATTGGATATGGTTTTGTGAGATTGAGTCCTATTGGAACATATTATACCAAACTCAAGATAAAAAGTCTAGTATATATGGTCTGATAATAATAAAATGAAATTAGTCATGACATAATAAAATGAATACTATATAAATTATATGTGACGGATGGAACCAATGTCATGTAAAAAGCTACAAATATATGGATGAGGATTCTCTCCAACCATGTCTTCTAAAACAAAGGTATATGAATTCAAATGTTTAAGTCGTTGCCTATTAAAATGAGAACATTCTATTAAAATGTGTTTTACTGTTAGAGGACAAATGCAGTAATTGCAAATAAGATGATCTTCTCCGAGGAGGTGTCTATGGGTTATCCGCGTATGTTCAATACAACGTTAAATATTTTGAAACGAACGTTAAAGATTTTGTCAAATTTAAATATTAAAATTAAAAACTACATCTCCTGTTATAAAAGGAAGTGTCTGTCTATCTGTCTGTGTGCATCCTGTACGCAGTGTCCTGACGAATCTATGGCACTTACAAGAATGAAATTTGGCACACAGGTAGCCCAAAAAATTTGCGATTTTTCTATCGCGTCCAAATTTTCAAATTTTATCTCACAACATTTAAAAATGAATTTATTAGTTTTATTCACCATTCTTTCTTCCTCCGGAATGTGACGTCACCCGAACGAAGAAGGAACGAATTTTGTGGTTTTCGACTTCTGTCGTCAGTCTTTGGAACCATTCCATATTTTCCGATTCTAGCGTGTTTTGATTTACGTTGTTGATAACAGCCACCTCGAGGCCATCACAGAGCCAGTGAAGTACGTTTGAGAAGCAAACCAAATGGGAATACGTAACAATCACCAGGGGCTTGCGAACGTCAGCGAGCAGTGGTCACACATGACCCCACGAAAAGAACTGTCACGGGCAATGCCGTGCTGGCCGCGCATATTTTCTAAAATAAGGGTGGATGAAAATAATCTAGCAACCAGATTATGATGTTTTCTTACAAGTTGCTACAGTTCGACGCCTAACCTTCGAAATTGACGTGCCTTGGAAAAACTTTTCGCTTAAGAAAAATATTTTCCCTCCACTGTGATTTAAAAAAGAGGATTGAAATTTTCGTTGACCTTCGGTAAACCTACAATGAGTCGCCGAAATTTTAAAAATGAAGATTGAGACGATTTTGTTTAAAAAATACCAATATTCGCCACGGTTGGAAAACAGTAAAATGTCGCATTTAATTTGTCTGTAGTCGCCCTATATATGTGCAGTCAAAAAATAAATGTTGATAGTTTTAAATAAGGAATAAAAATCGCAATAAAATCACAGCACAAGTTGAGATCGTCGTGGCTCATGACGAACCTACACGCAGGTCAAGTGGAATTTGCCAACTGCGATAGCACCTTTGAGATTGGGGTCTACATCTCTCCAGTGTCCGTAAAACTTTCATTGTTTGCATGTCCTTTTGCTTGACGCTGTTTGTCGCAGCTTGGCCAGAAATGGCCCCCTTGCGTCATAAAAATCCAACCAACTCAGTTGTGAACGCCAAACACAAGACAGACATGGCCATACTGATACAGAAGACACACACATCCAGAATATCAAGAAACCTGCACCGCATGTAATTCACTGCTTACTATCAAAGTGGGTAACACTGTAGTCACATACAATAGTTGAAACGTCTGTCCACAATACCAAATGCACAAGCACTTAAATCTGTGTGCACACCGCAAATACCATACAAAGAACTGTTATCATACGCATTACGCGGGGAACTAAATTTGTAGATATTGTCTTTGTGTTAATCTTGTAGATCACGTCAACAGCATAGAGAAGGAATGACTGGACTTGTCAGTTTTTAGTAAATAGTAATTTATAATTAACGTCGTACTAGAGCAACACAACGGGCTAAATTGGCAGTTTGTAGTTTTATTTAAAATTTAACAGTAAAGAACATGTAGATTAATACATGGGTATACCCAATTTACAAAAAGGACAGTGGGAAAAATTCTATTGGACGCAAAACGTCCGATCTGATTCGTGGTATCAGGTGTGACCATTGCTCGCTTACGCTCGCCAACTCTGGTGATTGCTACGCATTCCAATTTAATTGAGAAAAGATCCGATCGGCGTGACGTCACAATCTCTTGCGAAAACAAAAAATATATTCAATTGAAAGGTTATTTTTTAAAAGAAAATCAAATGTAGCTATCGATCTTATGCAATATTTTCCGCAGATTTCAAACTCGTTGAAATTTTAAATCTATCTTTAACGATCCCCATAAAAAACACCTTTGATCTTTGTCATTGACGTTTTACAACCAATGCATTGAGATGGAAAATAGCATACCATTTTTCTCTTTATTATAATTATCAAAGAGACAAAATTAATGGAAAATTGAAAAGTTACATTTTCAAAAAAAAATAGCTTATTAATTTACAGGCTTTCAAAATATGTACTGCAAAACCTGTATAAATCATACATACACACCATTAAATAGACTAAACACTTTAGTAGTAAATAGACAAATAGAAGGTAGGTAGGTAACGTCGCACTAGATCAACACAGCGGGCTATCTTAAATAAAAGTTCTATTCTATACCAAAATCGCGTTGCAACACCATTTCACAATTAGCGCAAATCCACTAAATTACCAAAAACAAAAGAAAAAATTGCACACCATCCTGAACGAAAAAGCAAAAATTTCTTAAGAAACTTCACAACTCGATTCCCGTATAACAAGAAAACACACCGCAAAAAAGAAAATCCACGCAAAAGGCCGACATTTATTTGCTGTCGGCGTTTTCCCTCCTAAAAAAAACACCTCCTGGAGCAAAAAAAAAGTAGAGCAAAGAGAGATGTCATTTCGGATAATAGACTCAATATTTACTCAGCTCCACGAGCAATCTGGAAAAGCACTTTTTAATTCCGAGATGACAAAGCCAGCCCTTCGAGATATCGAAATGGAGCAAATTACTAGTGAATGAGTTAGAGAAAAACTTCGAATAGCATAAAAAAAAACACGATTTTGAATAGCTTTGAGTCGGCAAGGCGACTTGAAGAAAAAGCTTAATTCGAAAGACCAACCATGAAGGAACATGGCAAAGAAAAAATATTTAAAATTCTAAATGACAGGGATGGGATGATACGGCCTGGAAGAAAATCTTTTTAAACAGCAAAGAGTTGCGTGTGGTATTTAATTTGTTCTGCCTACGTCTTTGAGGAATGAGGTATATTTATTTACCTTTGTTCGATAAGCTGATCTAAAAGAAAACTTGGGTTTAAAAACTAGAAATAATTGACAGATTTTCTTCTTGCCCGCTTTTTGTAATGGTGGATACTTTTGAGTTATGCGTTGACTCAATTCACGGTTGGATGGGTTAAGATTTTTGTACCACAAGGGCTGTATTTGTCCAAGATGGGCTAAATACAAGACAAATAACATCAAAGTAATGGACATACACACAAGTAAAGCTTTAATGACACTGAAGAGTGGGTTGATTGTGTTTTTATGGCGCAAGAACCGTATTTAGCAATGTTCTGCCCTACACTAGACATACAATATCAAGTAATGGACATGCACACGTAACGAAAGTTTTCATGACCCAGAACAGAGAAATACACTGACGTTTAGGCAATACACTCAAACTGTTTTTGTGCGGTGGACAGAGACCGCATAAAAGAAAACGCATAAAAAAAAAATCTTCCAAAACTTCACGAGTAGCTATAAAAATGTATTTCGCAACACATTTAAAAAGTATTTTTTTTATACGGTGATAGGGTCCGCATAAAAAAAAGTCTCACGTAGAAAATAACTCAAAACCTTACGAAATAACTAGAAATTGCTTTTTTAAACGAAATCAAGACACGAGGCTTGTCAACTACTTGGAATATTGTCAAACCTTTTGGAATCTCATTTAAAAAATACACATGCGAACAATTTTAAAAATTTTATTTACATATGTACTTATTTTACACATACACAACTCTTCAAAATGAATTAATTTTTAACTATGAATTAATTAATTAGAATATTTCATTCATTGATATATATCGTTTGAAACATTGATATCTTGATATATATCGTAAAATATCGTCTGTTCCAAATATTCGGAAATCGTTTGCATTGCGCAAAGAACAAAAATAAGACTCGAAATAAATGAAGTATCAGAGCTGAAATTCCATTATAAAAAAATAATAATAATTTTAGGGGAAAAAATGCTTTTTCAGCAGTGCTGGTAAAGCAATCAAAAGTAAATTTTTTTTATTTAAGTAATATTTAGTGATAATTTCGTCTATTATGTTCCAATTTGATTGCAATTTTGAAAGGACTGTAAGTAGATTGCACAGAATACATTTTTTTTTTCATATACCGCACAAAAAAAAAGATTGCATAAAAACAGGTTTGAGTGTACAATGGAGTCAAACACAGTTGGCTATCTTTTTAAGCTATTTATTTTCTGCAAAAGGTTTCAATGACAGTTGGAAAAATATCCACAAATTTACAAAGAATAATCACGGAACGACTGTTCATGCAGACACAAGTTGTTCCTCATCGCAGTTAGTCTTTTTTTTTACCGGTGTTTAACCTCACCGTATAGCTGTCTCGAGAGCTCTAACGTCCACCACTTGCTCCAGTGGCTTCTGTCCCTCGTCTCCCTTTCCGTTTTTCGAGGAAGTCCGCTTACTCTTGGAATGTCGATCGGGTGTTTTCCAATGACACCTGCAACATTCAAGGAGTGTCCTATCCCACACATGCGAGTTCCCTCTTTGGATCTTGGAACCGTTAGAAAACGATGTGCGAGATCAGGTGCCAGGTGCAAGAAATCGGCACCGACTGTAACTTGTGTTCTTTGTATTTAAGGGAGGGGGGGGGGGTCTGCTTCCCTCTCGTGGCCGCCCCACGATGATCTGTGTGTCAAAAACGTCATTTTTTGCAAATGTCACAACACCCAGTTGTAGGAACCGGTCATGCACCGCCTACAACTCGCAGTCTCAATTCATGGAAGGCTAGGTTGGTTGTTGGGGTGTTATGGCGCAAGGGCTATCTATGGCCATACTGCACCAGACACGCAAAATCAATCGACGTACAGATACAATGAAAGTTTAACTGCCACAGAAGAGAGGAATGCATCCAGGGAGGAGTGCACCTGACAGGAATCGAACATGTGGCGGCAACTCGTAGGTTGCTAGAGTAGTGGGCATACCCCCTGAGCCACGGCGGCTCCGGAAAATTAGTTGAACAGCTATATAAGTAGTTGGAGTGGAACCTTGATCATTCAAAAAGCAAAGCCGATACAATTCCATTTGACCCAGGCTGCATAGGAATCATTGGATAATCAAGAGGCATATGCCAATGAGAAATCAGTCATTTTATAAAGAAACTACTTAACTTACATCCCTATAGAAACTACACTTAGCTCTCTATATTAAAAAAGCGTTGCTGGAGTCGCATCTGCAGGATTGAAAACTCGTGAGCGTAGTCATCATATATTAATATTCTTAGGAATAAACAAGGGGGCAAAAGAACGAAACAAAGGTTTGAAAATATTCAGTAATAAGAAGAAAATATTTTGTTTAGAAATCCTGTTGAAAAACGCTAATGAGCAATCATATACGTTTTAAAATTAACTATAAAAAAAACGAATAACCAATTATATAGGTATTAAATTTTTCATAAAAATATATTTTATAAAAATATAAGCGAATTTAAATTATTCTGACATAATTATTTCGTTATTGCTGAAAATATTCTTCTGGATGACTGAATGTCACATTCTAAAAAAACATGCAAAGCGAAGCACGTAAAGAAAACCAAAAGGTTTGAAATAGAATTAGCAAAATTGAAGTAGCCCCAGTTTTTTACAGCCGAAAATCCCACTTTTTAAAAAGAATAGAAGGAACAAGAAAACGCCATCTCCCATCAATGAATACATTCCCTGCTACCAGAAAACTCGAAAAATTAAACGTTATGACAGCTGTAAGCTGTTACGGGGAAAGAAAAAATTAAAAACGTGTAAGGGAGGGAAAAAGTACAAAAAAAGTGCAAGTAACACGCTTTTTTCCCCAATCTGCTTATGCTTCACTTAGCTCATAGGAATGTCAAAGCAGTAAAATTAAAGATAACAATGTTAAGGAATTCTTTTTTTAATCTCCTATTCTATCGGGAAAGCGTTCCCCCAATCGTTTTTAAGTGTCGAGAGATAAAAAGGGAAAAAGCGATTTAATATTCAAACAAGACCCGTGTTTTATTTTACATCATTTTCTCGCCCCGACCCTTAAAAAAAATAAATTCCCTTAAAATAGAACGACACAAAAATTACAACAGCTGTAATGCCGATCTCGCAAAATGAAAAGGGAGAAAATGGCACCACAAAGTAATAAAAATTTAAACTGCTTGCGGAATAAGCTCCGTTTGCACATGGATAGACAATCTAAAAGTAGATTCCTACTGAAGGGGAAACAGGGCATTGATAAGAAGAAAATATTCCAAAAATTAATTGTCATCTGACCGTGGTTCAAAATTACGAGGTGTTGTCCTCGAATCTTTCCCTTAAGGGACTGATTCTGGACCGTCGTCAATAGCCCGTTGTGTTGCTCTAGTACGACGTTAACTAAAATTACCATTACCATTACCAAAAATTAATTAATGTTTAACACTCAGACGCCTACGCCCTTAAAGGGCGGGAAATGGCGGCCCGGTTGGTAATGATAATTTTAGTTAACGTCGTACTAGAGCAACACAACGGGCTATTGACGACGGTCCGGAATCAGTCCCTTAAGGGAAAGATTCGAGGACAACACCTCGTAATTTTGAACCACGGTCAGATGACGAAGCAACACCTGAGCTGGCACCCCACTCTCCAAACTTCCACGCCAACCCAACGTGAGCGGCCCGGTTGGATAATTTGGTAATTTTTTAATTAACGTCGTACTAGAGCAACACAACTGGCTATTGACAACGGTCCGGGATCAATTCCCAATGGAAATATTTGAATTTTGAACTACGGTCGACGTTTGAAAGGTAATGGTAATTTTAGTTAACGTCGTACTAGAACGACACAACGGGCTATTGACGACGGTCCGGGATCATTCCCTTAAGGGAAAGATCCGAGGACAACACCTCGTAATTTTGAACCACGGTCAGATGACGAAGCAACACCTGAGCTGGCACCCCACTCTCCAAACTTCCACATCAACCCAACGTGAGGACTTTCGGCCACGACAGATTTAATGTGCACCAGCCGTCTCTACACCATACGTTTACAAACATCCATGCCCGGACTCGGATTCGAACCAGGAACCTCTACGGTTGAAAGAGTAACTGATTAGCAATCGGAGGGTTGAGAGTACGAAACAGTCCAATCAAAGCCACTCGTATACAGGGGGGTTGGTGTACGTTAAATCTATCGTGGCCTCCAATATCCTCACGTTGGCGTAGTACGAAAGTTGGGTGAGTGGGGTGTCAGCTCAGGTGTTGATCCCGTCAACTGACAGTGGTTCAAAATTAAGAGTTGCCTTTCCTTTTCGGGATTGAACCCGGAGCAATAGCCCGATGCGTTGATCCGAAGCTGACGTTAATTCAATTACCAACCTAAAATATTTCCCCCCTTTAGCACTTATCAAAGTTAATAATTTAAATTTCGGTTTACTTCTTTCAAAGAAAATGTTTGTGAGCCGAACCGTTCAGGAGTCGCTCGTTAACCGTTCGTTGAAATTATTTATCCAACGAACTTCCAGCGATCCATGGGAAAGGAAGGAACCACCATGCAGTCATTTGTCGGCCACCGTTGATGACGATGGAGCCTGGAGGTTCGCGAGCAGAAAGAAAAGCAACGAACTGCTAACGATCTGAACCGAGAACGCCTTTGTGTTCGTCGAAAAACCGACATCAAGCGGATCGCCTCGAGCTGTTCGTTTGGCGCCCGAAACCCCGTCCCAACCATGAGAACTAGAGGCTTGCGAACGGTTCGGTTCGCAAATGTATGCGCGCCTTCCTGTCAGTTTTTCGACGAACACAAAGGCCTTCTCGGTTCAGATTGGGATAGCATCGTGAGTAGTTCATTGCATTAGTTTCTGCTCGCGAACCTCCAGGCTCCATCGTCATCAACGATGACTGACTAATGACTGCCTGGTGGTTCGCGGTTGGTTCTTTCCTTTCCCATGGAATCGCTGGAAGTTCGTTGTGAACATAATTTTAACCAACGCTTCGGCTCGCAAATGTATATTCAACGTTACTGATGCACCGTGAGCTCACGTGGTAAAAAAAAAAGAACAAGCGACTAATGGAGAGTCAATTACAAAATTCGTTAGTGCCGCCGATTAATAAATACAATTCCTTCCATTAGAGCAAATTTTTTTTGGCTCTAATTCCTCTAGATCTAGCACATCCCAGACCAAGTCCAGGAAAAAAAGTCATCTTTATAAAGCACGAAATTGTCGAAGGAATGCCAAAGATTTTATGGGAATCCAAACTCCAATCACAAGGCAGACAACACAATGACGGAGAAAGAAGCAAAAAGCAGAGTAAGCGAGGGTAAAAATAAAAGAGAGGAAAGATCACTAAGGTTCCTTGGAGTTAAGATCCCCGTATACACCTAAAGAAAAAATTGCACGTCCATTTTGAAATTTGAGTGTAGTATGGCCACTTTCGAATACCGATAAAGCAGTCTGTGATTTTGAATCGCAGACGCTCCTAAACAATTTGCCATTTGATAGTTTTAAGCGACTGATGTTTTTAGTCCGTAGGCTGTGGCAATATTTTTGTAAGAATTAAGAGGTATTTTCAATTTATCCTGGCTCTGTACCTCCTTCCCATGTTTAAATCAACATCATTATCTCTTGTGTCATAGACAATGGCTCCAGGATGAACAGGAGTTGTTTGGTGTGTGTGTGACATAAAAAGCGTGGTCCTTTGAATTGGTCAAGGTTATACCTTGACGAAGGGAGATTAGTAGCAACACTGAAGGAGTATTACGAAATAGTTCTTAAACAATTCCCAAGTATTCTCTCCTATTGATACACTAACAAAGTCATCTTTCAAAACTGACTAAACCGTTTTGCTTCATTTTAGATAGCTCCTGGTTCAACAGAAGTTGGTTGCTGTGCCATGTAAAACTTGGTCTTTTGGACCTGGTCAAGGTAGTCCAAAGGGATAAGTAACAACATTGAAGAATTATTACAAAACAGTTATCAAACAATTCAAGAACATTTCCTCCGAATCATACAACTGGAAAGTCAGCTCTCAAAGCTGGCCACACCATTTTGCGAAACATAGAATATAAAAATATTAGTTTTTAAATTGGATAACAAATTCGTTCAGTCTGAAATTCGAAATATTTTTTATCAACAGTCCAGTATTAAAAATAATTCTTGGAAATAGATGAAAGAATATGTATCTCAAACTTCAAAAAGAACGTTTCAATTCTTTAATAAACAGTAAAACAAGACACCTGCAAAAATGGAGAAACCAGAATACTAAGAATTTCTTTGCAAACGATAGCTTTTCAAGCGCCCACAAATTTATGCAGAAAAAAAATAACGACGAGGATAAACGATAGATATATTTTAAGAGCCGCATCTATTTTTATCGTCACTGTACACATCCATTCCTCGGGGACAGTTCGAAGAAATGGAATGTAGAGGGGGATATTCGCACAGAAGAATAAACATGTAAAGTAGCGCGTTCGTAGAACTTTAGAGCAATATTTCCAATCCAGATTTCGGCGAACGGTTTTTTTAGGAATGAAAATCGAAAAGATGAAGAGAAAAAACGAGGCAGAAATACATATTCCTCTCAAGTTTTTGCAAATCCTTTTGCGATAGGGATTTTATTTCTTCTAAATAGAAAAGAATGGAGCGCTCAAAAAGTGGAATTCTCTTATTCTTACCCTCCTTACTTGAGCTTCTGTCTGTGGATTCAAATTTACTTTTCTCTAGCGCTCCAAAGCCGCTGGGACTACATTCTTACGGATTTCGAATAAATATAGTTTAGAATAGCAGGAACGTGAAAGGCATGTGCAACAGATAACAGAGAAACGGAACGGTTTTGCCGCTATTATCGTGGGGGGCTTGGGGCTAGATAAAATATATTTGTTAGCTCTGTTTCCCTAACGCTATTCGACTTCCGAACAATTCAAATTAAGGAAATGGAGACATTCTCCATAACCCAGAAGTAGGTATATTTGTTCAGATATAAAATAAATCGACTAAAATACAAAAAGTGTCAATTAAATAAGGAACAGATATTGAAGATCACGCCAGGAAATTCAAATTTTCAAAAATAATTTTTTTTTTAAATAAGGTTTTTGTGTTAATATAGCAACTGCAGATTTCACTGATTTTCTTTAATGGTTACCAAGATTTGGCGTCAGAACTTCGAAATTGGTGTCCTTAGAAGAGATAAGAAGTCCTTAAGAAATTTCTTCCAAAAGAAAAATATATTTTATTAGTTAAAAGGGGACTAAATTTGCGTTGACCTAAGGTGACTTTTCAAAACAAAATCTCCCAAATTTTGTAAATAAGAGCTTTTTAGACGATTTTGCCTTAGTAAATAGTCGCCAAGGTGAAAAATAGCAGGAAAAAGGAAAATGGTTGTCGCTTATGGCAGCCATGGATACGACTTAAGAACGAGTTTTCAGTTAATTCAGACAATTATATGCTATCAATACTATACAAGTAAAAAAGGTTTACGAGTTTTCTAAATACTGACTAAAAAACTATTAATCCTACTTTTTATCCTAGGGGTTGGCAAACGCGGCTCTCCGTTGACTTAAGTGCGGCTCCCATTGAAAATTAAAATCTTTCTTTATCATCATTTGAAAAAATTTCCCCGAATCTTGTTAAACCAAAATATTCACACTTAAAGAAAGTTGCTTGCGGTCTATTTTCTATGCTTGGTACAACATATTGCTACGTATCTCTACTCCACAATGAAGTTCGTTAAGTCGAAATATACTTTACAGTTGACCAATCATCATCTCACAGAACTGCTGCGGACGGAATTAACAAATTTTACGCCCAATTTCAAGGATTTGACCAAAGGTTAAATCTTTGTAAAACTTCATTTTAATACATTTTTATTATTAATACTTAAAAAAATAATAATAATTTGAAAAAAAATTAAAATTACTTTTTTCTATGTGTACTTTACATAGCACTTAAGACTTGTGTACAATATGTAACTATATTAATTAAATTTGAATACTACGTAACTATGGTGTGGCTCTTTATGTGTATGAAAAACCGGAATCCGGCTCTCAATGACCTCATGCGTGCCCACCCTGGTATACCCCATAAAAAATCGCATAGTTGCATCCGTATTTATTTTATTTTGATCCGTTTGAACAAGTGAAAAATAACAATAACCTGGAAACATGTTTCTTGTACCGTTTCAAATGAATCGACTGGAACAGTGTTTGCGAATTATTTCCGGAAACAAATTAACACATTTCAGAAACATACTACCTCATTAGCATGTGCTTGTCAACAAAATGCTTTAAAAGCGTATATGAGGCAAAAGAAACGATGATACACGTGAGGTTCTCCGAACCGAAATTAGACCTTCTCTTTCAAAACGACTGTTGGTTTCTTGGTACGTCATCCGGGTGCTGTGAAGAGGAGGAAAAAGAATTGTAGGGTACAAAGGGATACGAGGGTTGGACACAGACAAGGAAAGATCTGTTCCAAAACACATGGAACGCACGATTTGTAGAAAATATAAAATATGTAAAAAGAATATATAATGCTTGGAATGATAAATAAATGTTTTTTAAAAGCACGCCAAAGAAACGTCATCTTTAGTAGTGAATAGGAAGGAAATGAATGAATCGTGGGTTTCGACAAGGTAGTCGACCTTGGGTCGGTCGACTATTGAAGAGGTGTGAAAGAAGGCGTTGCGATCGTAGATTGTTCCCTCTCCTAGCCACTCCTTCGCTTTCGGTACGGAACAACTTAGAACCAGGATCTGCCAACTGCAGAAGCGCTTTGGCACTCCAATTTATCATCCAATTTAAAAAATAGACTCAATCCAAACCGTGTAAGTGAATTGGATTGGATATGATTTTGTGGCATTGAGTCCTCTCGGGACATATTATGCCAAACTGAAGATAAAAAATCAACTACATAATATAGCAATAAAATGAAATAAGAACTGATGTAATAAAATGAATACTATATATATTATATGTGATGGATGAAACCAATGTCATATAAAAAGCTAAAAGTATTTGGATGAGGATTCTCTCCAACCATGTCTTCTAAAACCAAAGTATACGAATTAAAATGTTTAAGTCGTTGACTATTAAAATGAGAACATTCTATTAAAATATGTTTTACCGTTAGTGGACAAATACAATGATTACAAATAGGATGATCTTCTCCGAGGAGGAGGTGTCTGTGGGTTATACGAGTATGTCCAATACGGAGGCGTGTCAATATAACATTTTGTCTTCTTATAGACAGCGATTTCCATTCAGATATATTGGGTTTAATAGCATGAAGTTTGTTCTGGGTTTGTTCGTTCCAATCGTAATGCCATTTTTCCTCTAAAAATTTATAAATGCAAGATTTTATGTCACGATAAGGGATGGTATGTTTAATATTATTTACTGCCGATTTGGCGGCTTTGTCAACTATTTCATTACCAGATATCCCAACATGAGATGGGATCCAACAAAATATTAAGTTAAAATTTTTGGATGAAAGATGATAAATTCTTTTTAATGAGTCTAAAACAACGGGATGACTGGAATGATCAGGATGTTTCAATGACTGTAAAACACTTAATGAATCCGTAAAAATAATACATTTTTTATGAGAATGATCCGATATATATTCTAATGCTTTATATATGGCCATGATTTCAGAGGTAAAACCGTGTAAGTGGACTGCCTTCCCACGATTTAGTTGTTTTCGGGATTTTATAGAGCAAGGGCCATCATTTGGCCAAGCTGCGCCAAACACAAGACGGACAGCACAATGAGGGATGAAGTTGCTTTACCCGCACAGCAGAGCACAACTTCCAAAGAACGTACCTATATCACAATCTAGTACTAGTTACAAATCCGTTATGTTAAACAAAAGGTTTACCATGGTTATGCTTTTTCTTTTGAACACGTAGGAATAAGAGCGAGGCATACTGTTTAAATTGTCATACCATCATTTATATAAATCTTGAAATCAAAAGGGCCGCGGTAGCCTGGTTGAAAGAGTAGCGAATTAGCAAACAGATGGTTGCGAGTTCAAAAATCGAACCAAAGATCCTTGATTACGTGGGGCTATGGGGCGATATATACAGGGTGGTCCCGAATTCATGGTACAAACTTTAATGGTAGGTACAGGACATTGTAACAATGATTTATTGTATAGGAATGTATAGTCGCAAGTGACGCGGTGAGGCGAAAACAGGGGAAATAACGGCCGAAAGGAAAAACAAAGATTTTATTGAAAGCGTTGTTGACAAGTGTCATGTTTACAGTAATTGTTCAAAATTGCGTCCACCAGTATCGATACATGCTTGACAGCGTCGGTGGAGCGATTGGCGTACACGTTCAAAGATGCCTGGTATTTCACGCACACCTGCAGCAGCTACAGATAAGCGAGCGACGAGATCCTCATCTGAGTCAACTGGAGTCTCATAAACAAGATGCTTTAGATGTCCCCATAAAAAGTAATCGAGGCTCGATAAATCGGGAGATCGGGGTGGCCAAGGGACTGGTCCACCACGCCCAATCCATCGAGTACCAAACGTGGCATTCAGGTAATTCCGTACATCAATGCTGAAGTGTGCTGGCGCCCCATCGTGCTGAAACCACAACCGATGCATCATGTTCAACAGCGGCTAGACATCTACTGCCCTCTACCGGCAATGATACCAACCGATCACTCCATTTCTCTTTCCTTTTATTTCCCCTGTTTACGCCTCACCGCGTCACTTGCGACTATACATTCCTATACAATAAATCATTGTTACAATGTCCTGTACCTACCATTAAAGTTTGTACCATGAATTCGGGACCACCCTGTATTTATCGTGGCCTCAAATGTCCTAAAGTAGGCGTGATGTGAAAGTTTGGAGAGTGGGGGTGCCAGCTGACCGCGGATCACAATTATGAACAGTTGTCCTGGAACTATCCTATCGGGATTCATAACGGACAGTCGCCAATAGTATTTGAGTTATTCCAGTCAACGTTATTTCAATTAGCTACCTTGAAATCTAAAATATTTTATAAATTATGAAAAACTAGATGCCAAACTGACTAGTTAAGAGTTACGAGTTTTTAAATGCCAATGAGGGCTTTACAAATGACTGACTTCAGGAGTTTTTGAAATATGCTTAGCAGCAAGCATATTTGTTTCCAAATCAGAATAAAATCGCAAAAGCCAAAAGAAATTCGTCGAAATTGGTGTTGATTGCAAAACGACGATGTGTAGGGTATGGAAGTGTTGAGGACGATCAATCATGAGTTAACTATCCCAAGACAAAAGTTCTAAAGGCACTGGATATTACACTATGTAGTATATTTCCAAGTAAACAAATCAAAACTATGATCCATATATTTTCTACATTTATTTATACATTTCACAAAAGGACGAAATTCGAAAAACGTTACGAACATCAGTTCTGATACTACAATTTTTTGGAACTAAAACTAAGCGACTGATTCTTCAAATCGTTACCATTCTTAAAAATCTTAATCTCGTCGAATAAAGTAACACAAATAGGTCGCGATGATTTAACTGATTGGTAAGTAATTGGTAATTTTAGTTAACGTCGTACTAGAGCAACACAACATGTTATTGACGACGGTCCAGGATCAGTCCCTTAAGGGAAAAATCCGAGGACAACACCTCGAAATTTTGAACCACGGTCAGATGACGAATCATTTTGTTGTGGAAATTGGTAGTTTTTAGTTAACGTCGTACTGGAGCAACACAACGGGGTATTGACGACGGCCCGGGATCAATCCCTTAAGGGAGGGATCCGAGGACAACACCTCGTAATTTTGAACCACGGTCAGATGACGAAGCAACACCTGAGCTGGCCCACTCTGCAAACTTCCAGACCAACCCAACGTGAGGACTTTCGGCCACAACAGATTTACGGTGCAACAGCCGCCTCTACACCATACGCTTACAAACACCCATGCCCGGACCCGGATTCGAACCAGGAACCTTCCGATCTAGAAGCTAACACCTTAAACACTATACCGATTGGTCGGCCTGATTTAACTGAATCTAAAAGGTAGAGACAATAAAAAGATACTTTTTTATAATTAAAGGGTAAAAAGTCCTGTTTCTGCGAATTGACAATCGAGTCGCGTGGTTTTGGACGAGTCTATTAATTAGATTGGGGTGGGGGCCCGGTGGCGATAGCCATTCACGCTTTTGCGAGTGGCAAGCCTTACTTCCACAACTTATCAAAATCCGACTGACCAAAGGCCGACCAACATTCTTTTCGTAGGTGCCTTCCGATCTAGAGGCTAACACCTTAACCACTATACCGGTTGGTCGGCCTGGTTTAACTGAATCTAACAGGTAGAGACAATAAAAAGGTACTTTTTTTATAATTAACGGGTAAAAAGTCCTGATCCTACGAATTGACAATTGAGTCGCGCGGTTTTGGACGAGTCTATTTATTAGATTGGGGTGGGGGCCTGGTGGCGATAGCCATTCACGCTTTTGCGAGTGGCAAGCCTTACTTCCACAACTTATCAAAAATCGACAGACCAAAGGCCGATCGACAATCTTTTCGTTAGTGCCGCACTATACAGAACTCAAAAAAACCACCAGAGTAGGGCTAACTATTCGGATAAGTTGCTTGAATATTTGGAGGAACATGACCCTTTCCACTTAAGAGAAGAAGAGAGAGACCATTACACCTCAAGTGCGCTGATCCGCGACAGAAAGTGTCGCCAGACAACCTTGTAACCAGCACTTCTGCACAAAAATCCTCCTGTTCCTGTGACTGATTCGGAAAGGAAACGACGATGTGCATTTTGTTCTGTTTGAGCTCTACCGAGCACGAAATGCGTTATAAATTTTCCGATGTGATCAAGAAAGTGCAGTGGCGTGAATGCGAATCGATGAGACGGAAAAGGACAGATTTTTATCCCGAAACGCATTATTGGGGATCGATTTGGATATGGCATGTCAAAATGACGATGAGAGCGTTTAGATAAAAAGAATTTGCGATGTCTTTATTTCTGCTTTTCCCCAAATATATTGACCGAGGGACCGCAAAAAGATGCTGCGCCATGTTGGTCAAAAAAGGCAGAATATATATCGAATTTTGGTCTTTACAGTTTGGCGGTATCATCTGGGCTGCCACTCGTCAAGTACAAGAAAATGTGTTTTTGCAAATACTTTTTTGGTTTAACTCAAAAAAAAAAAAAAAAAAAATTTTTATTTGATCATTTATCCATTCCCATATAATTTTCAATTAATTTTGTCACGATTTTTAAGCTTAATTCATACGAAAAAAAATAGTTTCCTTCTTTGAGAAATTTTTTTAAATTAGGTGTACCGTATAACAATATATAAAAACCATCAATTGTAACCGAGGTGTAGCCAAGTCAGATCACTGGGTCAAAACCACTCCCATGACCTAATAATTTCAAAACAAAATTTCTTTAAAGAATGCTTATTGATAAATGGAATGCATACTTTTATTTCAATTTTTTAACGGAAACATTAATGTTTGTTTTAAAACTCACTTAGAGCGCCATTTTTTTAGTTTTGTTTCTGTGTTCATTTAAAATCATTGTTATTATTTTGATAAAATTGTGCTTATTGTTTTATGGGCGTATCTCGCCGAACTTCCAACTGCCTGGTCTAGCCCCATTTTCCGAAAGGAATGAAAGGATGTCGATAACAACCCCTCTCACACTATACATGACAGCATTGACATGACACATGACATCCCAAAATGAGAAACGTTGACTACCAACGAAAGCATTATTTTCAGAAACACATAAATATCATAAAAATTGGTATCTTAAACAGATAGAAAGCGACAAGTGGTCGAAATTTATTACTTCCTAAAGTAAAAACAATCCTAATATTTGATTTCGTTTTACTCCCCCCCCCAAAAAAAAAAAAAATTTTAAAGAAGTAATTCGAAATTTTTAATTTTTGAAGTGCAATCTATCATTATTAATTTAAGTCAACTTCATTTTTTGTTTGCTTCAAGTTTGGCGCCCAATATATTCAGCCTTGAATTGCAAATCCAAAATAGAAAACATGAAGAAAAAAAATCTGGAAGATTTTTTTTCGACATAAAAACCAACTGTAATAGGAAAACGCCTAAAAATAGTAATTGAGATAAAAAATAATTAAGAGAACTAATTCCGCCAAACTGGGCTTTCAGAAGCAATTCAAAAACAGAAGAGGTTCATTGTTATATGCTTGGCGACAGTTAAAGTGAGAGAAACTTTGTAAGAGAGAGGTAAACTTTGGTGTTTACCGGAAAAGTTGACACATGAATGCAATATCGTTCTATCATGGATTGTCAATTTAGTGTCCTTTGAAGATTTCTCAC
This sequence comes from Metellina segmentata, assembly GCA_947359465.1. Taxonomy (NCBI): domain Eukaryota; kingdom Metazoa; phylum Arthropoda; class Arachnida; order Araneae; family Tetragnathidae; genus Metellina; species Metellina segmentata. The sequence continues at coordinate 44,151,083 of OX375882.1, read as the reverse complement.
ATTAAAAAGAAAAAATCCGGAGGATATTTTTTCAGTCCAGATGGTTGGGAAAAAATTGTTTTTCTGGAAGACTTCCGGAAACGAAAGGGTCGGATACAGTCAAATACAGTCCGCAGGCAGAAATGTGGCTACGCCTGCTACAGACAACAGGTATGAACCTTTTAAACCTAAAAAACCACTCTGAATACCAATAGTTAAATATTGCAGTTAACCAAACAAAAACAAAAAGCAAATAACAGCCATTAAGAAAATTTTCGATTTAATATTTATTTATCTACTTTAGTGTATTTTCAATAGCGTGCAAAAACAAAACATGCAGTTTTGAATTCCAGGATTAAGAACTGTGATTAAACTAGAACACGTTATTAGCGACGAAATATGAATTAAATAATCACTGCTAGAAAGAAGACAAGACAAATCAGAAAAACATCCCATAAGGAGGACCTCAGATCATACAAGTAAATTTTTTTTATTATAACGCTTATATATAATAACGTGACCTCACAAAGTTCAAACGAGGCCGTGGAACTTCAAATTTTCAGGCATCCAGTAAACTCTTAGGAAATGAAGCACAAAAACAAAGCTACAGAAAGTAGTAGGGTTAGCCGGGGTAATTGTAAACAAGGAGTAATTGTAAACAATGGGTAATTGTAAACAAGCTATACAAGCGCCCACGTGAGATTCCGAGAAACTAAAAAGTTGTGAACTAGGAAAGCTGGCAACCCTGAGGATGCAATATGGTGATCTCGTATTTCTTTGAACCACACCTGATAGCTAATATGTTTAGTTGAAAAATTTATGGTTGAAAGTTTGGGTTTTAAAGTTTTTGTGTGCTGCATTTTCTGCTGCCCTCCATAATATATTGAAAGGTATGTTGTTCCAATTCTTTACTACTGTCAGTTATGTTTCTATCGAACAGAAAATCATTGATATTTGCTTCTGGGAACTTTAATGCATCTACAGTTGAATGTTTACAATTAACCCATATTTTTCAAGGGACGGGGTAGTTGTAAACATCACTTTGCCAATAGTTAAATTCAATTTGGATGGAAATTGTCCCATGTAATTCTGTATTTAATCGTATTTAGTACGTTTGAATTGCGTTTTATTGCATTTTTCGTGTTGTTAGGGAGCTGGAAGACTGATTTACTAAAACTTCACACATATGGCGAAGTTCTTACAACTGACCAGAGCCGCGGTAGCTCAGTCAGTACAGCGTCGGGCTCGCATCAGAAGGGTTGTGGGTTCTGTTCTCGTCGGAGCCTGCATTTATGATGGTTGCGAGATCGGCGCTTGGACCTGGCTAAAGACCGTCGTGTTCGCTAATGGTGGCTGGGGCACGTTAAATAGATCGTGGTCACAAAGTTCCCCATGTTCCCATACCAAATCAATACCTCTGGGGGTACCTGATCAGGGGGTTATCGGCCTCTGATTGGGATCTAAATTATGATATGTGTGAGTGAATGGATGTGTGAAAGGGACCTTCCTGTAAAACGGATGTGTCATGTATGTCGAGCAAAGTCGGACTTCCTCCCAATGGGGCTCAATAACATGGAAGGCGCACCCCCATCGCCATTTGCCGTCTTCGACGGGCCTGGCACTCCTCCGGTCTGCCAGTGTAGGCATGAGAAACAACAACTGACCAAGTAATTATTTCCTTGGCAACTTTAGAAGTGCGCCAAAAAAAATCGCCAAGGCCGTTGCCACCACTATGAAAGTATATTGTAGCTGTACCAATAAACTATCTAAAAGCTTACATATTCGCGTTTTTTGCTTTGTCCAATTATGATTACGTGACAGTGTACAACAACAAAAGAGAGAGAGATAGGGGAAGGGAGAGAGGGGGGGGTTGATAAAAAATTAAGAAATTCTTGAAGGGGTCGACAGTCAAAGAAGTTTGGCGACCCCTGGTTTTCTCTGCAGTTATGCCTTTTTTATTACCATGAAAATGAGCAGTTAGTGTCTCGGCAAAATGTCAGGTAAAGAGTTTCTGCCTAAGCCGTAGGCATGACCTACACAACAAGCGTGTGCAACGAACCTTCAGAATTAAATAAAGCAAAGTCCCCTCTGCCATCCCACACTCAAACCACCAAACCACATATATCCTAAACTTCAGTCCTAAACTTCATATGCCTCGGATTTCGCACCATTCCTTCGTCATCTGTGGAAATTATCTGAATCTCTGATGTCGTTGACGTCATGCGCCTTCCCTGCTCTCTCACACCTGTGGCTTTTGTCAATTAGAAGTAGGGATGCGACATCGCCAACAAAACATCGATGGTCGATATTAAAACATCGATGTTAATAATACATCACCCCAAAACCATTGGTTTTTAAACATCAGTGTATTTACAATTTTTTCACATTTTTTAAAACTGGTTTAGTAATCTTTAACATTAGTTTGTCAGTTGCCGTGTTTATTAATTTATAACTAAGATTTTTTTAAACTGTCAAAACAAGTAACAAATCTATTATCTTCGAATTGAATTATACGTTTACAACAATTTTAAGTAGGCACTACTAACTATAAGTATAAGTTGGTAGTTACATAACAATAATTATTGAAAGTTATTATTAATTATTTATCAACTTGTGGGGAAAACATAAAACTTGTTTTTTATTTACTGTAAATAAAAAATATTGCTGCCTATAATTATTGTATGCCTTTATATTTGTTATTTACAGTTTGTAAAAAACTTGTTAACTAGGTAAAAGTCTGTTCACTTCCTCAACGTAAGCCGACATCTTTTTTCCCCAACTATCCCGCCAGTTAGGGAAAAAACTCTTTCTGATGGGATGTATGGATATCGCCATCACTGACAAATATTTAGTTGTTATTAGTTATTTAGTAGTTATATATTTTAATTTTTACTATGGTACTTTTCAATAGTATTTTTACTATGGTACTTTTCAATGTTATCTTTACTATGGTACTTTTCAATGTTATCTTTACTATGGTACTTTTCAATGGTATTTTTACTATGGTACTTTTCAATGGTATTTTTACTATGCTACTTTTCAATGTTATCTTTACTATGGTACTTTTCAATGGTATTTTTACTATGGTACTTTTCAATGGTTCTTTTTACTATGGTACTTTTCAATGGTTCTTTTTACTATGGTACTTTTCAATGGTTCTTTTTACTATGCTACTTTTCAATGGTTCTTTTTACTATGCTACTTTTCAATGGTATTTTTACTATGCTACTTTTCAATGTTATCTTTACTATGGTACTTTTCAATGGTATTTTTACTATGGTACTTTTCAATGGTTCTTTTTACTATGGTACTTTTCAATGGTTCTTTTTACTATGCTACTTTTCAATGGTTCTTTTTACTATGCTACTTTTAATGGTATTTTTACTATGCTACTTTTCAATGTTATCTTTACTATGGTACTTTTCAATGGTATTTTTACTATGGTACTTTTCAATGGTTCTTTTTACTATGGTACTTTTCAATGGTTCTTTTTACTATGGTACTTTTCAATGGTTCTTTTTACTATGCTACTTTTCAATGGTATTTTTACTATGCTACTTTTCAATGTTATCTTTACTATGGTACTTTTCAATGGTATTTTTACTATGGTACTTTTCAATGGTTCTTTTTACTATGGTACTTTTCAATGGTTCTTTTTACTATGCTACTTTTCAATGTTATCTTTACTATGGTACTTTTCAATGGTATTTTTACTATGGTACTTTTCAATGGTTCTTTTTACTATGGTACTTTTCAATGGTTCTTTTTACTATGCTACTTTTCAATGGTATTTTTACTATGCTACTTTTCAATGTTATCTTTACTATGGTACTTTTCAATGGTATTTTTACTATGGTACTTTTCAATGGTTCTTTTTACTATGGTACTTTTCAATGGTTCTTTTAACTATGCTACTTTTCAATGGTATTTTTACAATGGTATTCGACAGTGTAAAAACAACGATAGGAAAGAAACATCGGCTCCAATAAATCGATGTTTTCAAAACATCGACGTCGCATCCCTAGTTAGAAGCTAGAATCTTGAATTGAATACGACAAGAACCTCAACGTTCTTAATTCGATTGATTCGATTAATGCGTGAATCGCATTAATAAGTAATCTTTTTCACTATCTGTAAATAGTGTAAAACAGTAATAAAACTTTTAATCTCACCGAAGAATCTCTCCAACCGCCATTTTTGTATTTGTCAAACTACAATGTAAAAATTCCACTGAACCCCAATTGGTTATTAAAATCCCGCCATTCTGCGGCAACATCATTGCGTCAGACCGCACTGATTTTATAAACAGAACGCACTGTACCTGGAAAAATGATACAACAAGCCGAGTCTCGCTCTTCGAGTCCGCGCCATTCCTTCGACATCATTGTGTTTCCTACGCAACCAAGTACCCAAAACAAAAGGAGGCTCCGTATTTGCATTTAAATCACGTTTGTATTCTCGGTCTACGGACTGGAGGTTCCAGCTCTGGAATCGAAAGTGGGCTCTGCTGGAAGAGCGATTTTTATCTTTACTTTCTTGCAGCGAGTGGCAGCGTGCGACTCCTTCAGGCATCATTGTTATACATGCAATAAAACTGGAAAACGGCAAATGGGACCGAACAAACGAGACGCTGGTAATGCATAGTAATCGAGTTACGAATTCACCTGGCATACATATTAAGTGCGGATACCTACACGAGGAACCACTTGTTCAAAAAAGAGAAAGGAGCGATAATTTACGATGGAAATTAAAATGAACCGAGGAAGAAAAAAAATGTTTCATTCATCAGAGCAAACAGAAGCAGGCGGGAGCAGTAAATTAAACGTAGAATTTTCCCATTGAGTTACAAAGATTATTCAAATTATTTGTATAATTTTCCATGAATAAATGCGAGGTTATCTCCCACAAATAATCGATTTCTAAATTCTGAATATGAAAATCAAAACTATGTACGACAGACAAAACAAATAGTATACTACTGTACTAGTCATGATTTGTATAATTTTCCATGAATAAATGCGAGGTTATCTCTTACAAATAATCGATTTCTAGATTCTGTTTATGAAAATCAAAATTATGTACGACACACAAAACAAATAGTATACTACTGTACTAGTCAAAAGGGCAGTACTTCCAAATCTTTTCCCAGGAACGGCTGACTCAGCATTTAAATTAAAATAAATTTAAGTCTTGAACTATCGCTCAGATTTTCAATACAGCATTAGTCTCCAAGAAATAGGCTGCGGTTGCCAAGAGTAACGGATTAGCAACCGGATAGTTGCTAGTTCGTATCCAGCCAAAGCCTGTCGTGTACAAAGAGAGCTGGTGAACGTTAAATCTGTCGTGGTCTCAAATCTCCTCACATTGGAGTTTGGAGACTGGGATGTCTCAGCTGAGGTGTTGACCTCGTCATCTGACCGTGGTTCAATATGACGTGTTGTCCACGGAATCTTCCCTTCGAGTTTGATCCCGGATCGTCGCGAATAACCCCTTCTTTTGCTCCAGTGCGACGTCAAAATAATCATCTACCCAAGAAATAAAAAGGTAATGGTAATTTTTAATTAATGTCGTACTAGAGCATCACAACGGGCTATTGACGATGGTCCGGGATCAATCCCAATAGGGAAAGATCCTAGGACATAAGGTAATCTAGAACCAATGGTCAGATGACGAGGCAACACCTGAGCTGGCACTCCACTCTCCAAATTTCCACACCAACCCAACTTACCGACTTTCGGCCACGACAGATCTAAGGTGCACCAGCCGCCACTACACCATACGCATACAAACATCCGTGCACTGACCCGGATTCAGACCAGGAACCTTCCGATCTAGAGGCTAACACCTTAACCACCAGACCGGTTGGTCGGCAAAAATAAAAAAAGGATGAAATACCTTATATAATGTACTTATTTTTTACTACAACGTAACTCAGTGTTTGAAAACTAGAGTATAGCGAGCACTAACGAATTTACGACCAATCACGGACTTCGATCTGTGACGTACGGCACTCACACCTGTCCAAGTGGGTGGCCTTTGTCATTGTGAACATTCTGTCCTCTCTCCATATGACAGAACGAAATATGCTGCCTGTCCACCACTAGAACTGCTTCCGCCACTATGTCTGAGTGGCGGTCACTAGAAACAAGGATGACTGGGAATTCAAGTTTATTTTTTGGCGACGGAAAGAGGTTGGCTTAAAAATAATGTGCAAATGTTGGACGCATGTAGTGTGCACATTATCTAGATTAAATGCGGGAAAATTCTTGATTCCGCACGTTAACGGAGCAAATCAGTTGATCTGCAGATTACCTAAGTAATGTGCACATTAATGCAGGGCTCGAAATACCCGGGTGCACATGAAATTAAAATTGTGCACCTAATTTTTAACCGCTGGGTGCAGGTAGTGCACCTAAAGTTAAAAAAAGAGGAGGGGACGTGTTTTATGTTATTTTGATGTTATAACAAAATATTAGTATCAACCTCTCTCGCTCTAAAGGAACGCAATTAAAATTCCTAAATACACACTATGCGAAAACAAAATTTCTGGGCCGTAACGGGTTTATACAGGAGGAAGGTTTACTTATGTCACTGCCACCAGAAGTTTCCGATGATCGAAACATTTTACAGATGGCTCTGTTGAAGCGACTCGCGACAGACGTGCGCCGGAGAGAAGGGCGAATTTAGATTTTTAAATATTTTTATTTACCATCCACTACCAACCTATAAAAACATACCCAACTAATAAAGTAGTTTATATAACATTAATGCTCTTATATTACGTTTTTTTTAGTTGTGCACCTAAAATATAACCCGTGCACTTAATTTAAAAACATAGGTGTACAATGTGCACCTGTATTAAAAAATCTATTTCGAGGCCTGCATTAATGGCTTTCGAGCTTCAGCGGTAACATATACATGCGTATCAGCATATATAACGACGTCACATGTTAGCTGTCGAGAAACAGAGCACGCATGCGCATTTCAGCCTATTTAACACAGCGATATTTTGACAGTCCATTTGTCCATCCTTAAACTGGATACGCATGCGCGGTTTGTATCCCATTTAGCGCAGCGACATGTTTTCTGTCCATAAACAGAGTATGAGTACGAGGGATGCCTTGTCACAAATCCGATCAATGCGTGGCTCAAAACAATAACCAAGTTACCTCCCAAGCCGTATTCGATCTGATCACTTGCTTTCGTTAAGTGCCCCCCACAACAAGTACTTTCGCGAATTCGATTTCGATAAGAACGTCGTTACAGGGGACCACCATAATTAAATAGAAGCAACCACGAACAGAGCTGTAAACACCGACTTATTTCTTCAGGGATCATTTAAGCGTCTAACCCTCTTAACACAACACACAAAAACAGCCTCTCCGTCATCGAGGAAAGGAACGCCCCGATCTCCCTTTTCGTTTTATTTTATTGACCCGTCCTTTTTTCCCCCCAGCATTGTTACATCTTCTTTTAAAGGCAGCCTTCACATCCCAAATGACCGGTTGTCGGTGGAAAACGCACCGAACTTCATCCTTGTTCCCATAGCGGGCTATTCCCAATTACTAAGAACAATAGGGAACAAGACAGGGGGGGGGACGCGACCGAGGACCGGATTGGATGAGAAAGAGCTGGGGGTGGCAGAAGATTTAAGAGGAAGGGGTAGGCCGGGAAATGGTGTTTAATCCAACAGAACCCGTATTGTTCTCCCATTCCCGTTGCCTTAATTAAAGAAAGTACTCGTTGCTGGAAGGTATGATTCTTACGACATTTGTTGCAGGCAGAGGTAGTGTGATGGGATTTCAGAAATGAGCCTGATGTTGGGTGAAAGTCAACATAATAATGACGCGAATGCCATGCAATTTCGATGTTTGGGGAGACACGATGCATGCTGATTTCCTTTCGGAAATTGCTAGGATGTGACCGAGTAGAGTACGGGGTGTAGGGCATTGTTTCGGGAGAATTAAGTCCGACATCACACGTTGCTTGGATATAATGATTCAAGCACGTCGCCAGAGAACATTTGCTCTTGCACAGCTCAGAGGATCGTTATACTTGACAATATGTGGATTTTACTTTGAATGGGAAAAGGCAGTTCTCACCTTTCTGAACTTTAAAAAAAAAAAAGTTTACTCGCACACTCGTAGAACACGGTTTGCAGTTTTTGTTTCAGTTTTTGATTCTCACGGGAAAAGGAAACGCTTACACTTGCTATAATGCCTATTTTGATTTCATTTGATCGTATAAAATGGACAATGCTCAATAAAGGTGGAAATTTTTTTTAATTTTACAGAAGTTATTGTTCCGATTTCCGAAGCAGAATGTGGGTTTCAGAAGAAAAACAGAATCCGGATCCCCAACCAGTCTGGTGGTTAAGGTGTGAACATGGTTCCCACTCTTTGGTGGGAAAAAAATTCAAGTACTTTTCCGGGACTTTTCAAGGCCCATTTGAAGTTTTTCAAGGACTATCGCAAAAAGGCAGAAATTCCCTCTGTAACCCCTATTTCAAATGACGAGATCCGTAGTTTTCACCTAATTTCCGTTGCAACTACGGAAATTCCGTAACAGTTGGAGAGTGACAATTTTTAAAAAAACAAATCTTTGCCTTATGGGCGACGTAAAAATGCACATTTTGTGCATATCAAAAATTTCCTATTCCTTGTTTATTAAATACCTGAAAGTTTTATTGCGTCTGGTCGATAAATAGACTTATGAACATTCTTTTAAAAAGGTTTCAAAACACAAGAACACAGAATCGTCGACATACAAGTGAAACACACAATGTCAAAATTTTAAAGTATCTAGCTTTTTAGCTTTTCTAAGCCAGAATGTGGTGATATTTAGACTGAAGTCCACTGTTATTTTTCTTCGATTACATTTCTTCCGAAACACGCTCAGTGAGTCACGTTTGTGAGCAGAACTTCACTGTCTTCGATTTATCAAAGCTATGTTTTTCTTGACTTCGTGTTTCACTTGCAAGTCGACGATATGCTTAGGTAAAATATAAATAGCTGATATTTCTTATTCTAGATGTTATAGGAAAATACATGAGCAATCTTGTGCCACACTTTTTGAAATCCTTTATTAAGCTCTCTCTCTGTACTTCTTGAAAAACATATATTATTATTACGGCATTCCTTGAAAATCTATATGTATCTTAGCACCAAAAGTGCCTTTAAAAATATTTCTCAAGCCCTCTTATACTACTTGAAAATCTTGATATTACTCATGTTGTACAAGACTACTGCTTGAAACATAAAAATGAGCCCACTAAAGCATTGGTTTCCTAAGAAAGCGTAGCCGTGATCTAGCGGCCGTGATGTATCGGTGGGTAACGTCACTAAAACGTTGTTTATATTAACACATGGCGTTGGTTTCCTAGAGATAGTTGTTTGTGAGCGTAACGAAAATGATCGGAGCCGCCATTTCCATGACTGTCGTCGTAGCGGTCTCAAACAGTTGGGGAACGTTTTTTCTCTTGTAGCGGCCAGTTTTCATTTCCTGCTCCAAACGATTCGAACGAAGAGGAGCGAAATAAATAAACATCTTTGACTGCCATTGAATAATTCGTTTTTGTAAAATCGGGATCGTTAAACACAGAATAAAAATTTCAACGGATTTGAAATCTGCGGAAAATTTGACACCAGATCGATACCTTAATTGTGATTTTCTTTAAATAAATAATCAATTATTTAATAAATAATTAAATAATCAAATGGTAAATAATTGAATAATAAAACTGTTTTTGATATCGATCTGGCGTAGAAATTTACGCTGATTTGAAATCTGTAGAAATTTTTACTCTACCTTCAACGATCCCGAAGTTAGAAACTTTAAACTGGAGAATAAAAAACCACTTTGTTTTGTTTCTCGAATAAAATAAACCACGACAGCCGTCTGTGTTGCCCATTCTCCAACGTATTCTGTCCGTCTAAGTTGACACCTCTGGATTTTTGTTTAGACGGCCGTCTAGTTATGCCCGCGGCATCATGACGTATCACGGCTGTTATATAACGGCTCCACTTTCTTAGGAAACCAAACCTTAAGTGAATGGTTCTTGGAAGGGATTCAAGAAAGATTCTGTTCGGGTCACACACGTTGAATACAATAGCTACAATACAAATCTGTTCTTTTTCTTTGTTTGCAGTTTGAATTTCCACTTGAAAAACGCATCTAATAAGCATGGGCATAGAGAGAAATTTTTCCAGTTTTCTCAAAACTGTTTTATGTCTTCGTGTTTCATTAATAAGCTGACGATATATTCTCGAAATAAAAACAAAAAATAGTTCTCATGCGTTTAGATAAATTCCTACCCAGAGACTTGCGCAATTTCCAATAGAAAAACCCCTTGCATAACTCAATACAAAAAGAAACACGAAGCAAAAAAATCCAATTTAACCAGAAATAAATCTTTAAAAAAGCTCAGATCTCAACGCTTCGAAATTTCCATAAAAATCTATTCGAGCCGCCATACATCAACAGGAGCGTTCATTAGAGCTGAAAACGAGTTTGATGTTTTGACTTGCAGCGAAATATATTTACCATCCCATTAAAACCAAAATGAGAAACAGGAGCGCGCACACACACACACACACGACTGAAATTCTTCAGCTCCCGCCCTAAAATAAACATTTTCCCGTTTTCAAACTATTCGCAACCGAGCCGGTCATATCAATCAGCATTTTTCAAACCGCGCTTGAATAAGCGCATTGTAAAAAAGATAACGCGGCTCAATGCATCGTTATTGGAAGGAACACGTTATCCATCATTTAGCACGCAGATCGGAAGTGGTGGAAAAAGAGGGAAGAAGAATTTTAAAAAAATCGCAATTGTGATAGTATTTCGTTGTTAATGAAATGCTGGTTCTATTCTTCGAAGTTGTCGGGCTGAAATAACATTAGCTCGGGTAGAACAAAAAAGGAGACACGCCATTCAAAAGAGGCCGTTTTTGTCCAGGGCTCATTTATTTAAATTAAATGTGAAAGCAATTCACGACGCGGCCTGAAGTAAAATGGCTTCTCTCATAAATAGGTGGTAAATGTTTTTGTTTTGTGGAAATTGTCCGCAGTACCAAAAAGAGCGCTAATCTGACTGATTTTTAAAAGGTATTTGAGAGCTGTGAATGGGGCTTTATTCCTTGGTCTGAAAGAATAAGTCATTGATGGCTTGCTGTATGACTAACGCCATTCATTCGTTTTCTATTGGGGGAAATAGAATCGAAACAAAAGAAATGCGATGTTAGAACAGGTGGTCTAATAGGGTTGAAATTTCAGCAAGAGAAAAGTTGGTACTTGAAAATCAATGTAATTCGGATACCAAGTATTCGATGAAAAATACTCGATTCTGCCTGACTACAGTAGAGTCCCGATTATCAGAGTTAAGGTGGACCAAGACTAACTCGGATAACCAAAAAACTCGGTTAAAGCGAAAAGTGTAAATTTAAAAAATCGTGTAGGTTTAAATGTATATTTTAACAAATACAAAAGTTATACAGATACACCACATGCAATTCATATTGTTATGATAAATAAACAGTTCTTCTTATTATTATTATTATTTTTTTTTAACGTTACCTTGTCGTTTTTTTGCAGCAATGTTTCGCCACTTTTTAAGGATAACAGGACTAATGGTGTCGCTTCTTGTGGTTCTATATATTCAATAGCACTTTCGATAGCTTTTAGTTCATTTGTATGGGAGATTTTCATTTGTCGATTTTCATCGTCACTGTCTAACATCATCATCGCTAGATTCATTTTCCTTACTGACCATCATTTTTATCTGTAATCTCTTGTTGTTCGTCAGCGTTTATCGAGTCACGGATTTCTTTTTACCTCAGTATTTGTGAGATCAAATCCAGAATTTTTTTCGGTAGTCTTAAAAATGGAAAATATATAGAACCAAAAAAAAACCTAGAAATATTTGATAGCTAGGTTAAAGCGGAAACTCGGATAATCGGGGTTTTACTGTACTTGAAAACTAATGCAATTCGGATACCAAGTATTCGATGTCTCAAGTCCTGTCTTCAAAACAGCAAGCAAGGTGGTCGACGAAAATCGCGCCTGTGTGTCTGCTTAACCGCGGCGCTCCACACTCGGCATTTTCTCCCACTCAATTTCAACCTGCGATCCCCTGGTAACAACAAGCATGGCGTGACATTCTGCCATCGGCTAACAAAGACGCGCCGACACATTACGTCGGAATCGACGAAAAGATGACCGACTAACGACAACAGGTGTGTATCCCTCGGATCATAATAATGATCATAAGCGGCGGATAGAAGGAAGAAAGAGGATCGAAAAAAAGGTGAACTCAATCACGACACACAGATGTCAGAGATGAAAAGGAGAAATTCTCACACTCCTGACAGCCGATGAATGCAGTGATCGTTCCTTGGGGGCATGGACCAACAAGTTCTATTTGCTTTTCGTATAAATCCATCCCAAACGAAATAAGGAGGACAGGGAGGAAAAATTAGAAACATAAATCCCCATATTTCTCCCTCTATGAAAGGGGCCCTCGCATTCTTTCGGGATTTATGTTGCTGGGATTAGTGGTGCAGTGAATTGTGGTTATGGCACTCATATTACGAGACCCGGAAAGCTTTTTTTTTTGGTGTACCCGTCTAACGATGCAGTACGCGCTTTTATAGCTAATCACTGACAGATAAATATTCTCAACGGAATGGATATTCGCAACAAATTTCATTTGATATCATGACTTCGCGGCATGCGACCATGTCTACAACAAAGTGGTCTTGTTGTCGGATTCCAAAGCTGCCATTCAGGCTATTGGGTCAAACGAGGTGCCTGCCTCAAATGATATCTTAGAATGCCAGATGCTCCTTGAGGGATTAAAGGCAGAAGGACGACAGATCGTTATCCAGTGGCTCCCTGGGCACTGTGATATTTTCGGTAACGAGCAGGCAGATATGTTGGCCAAGAAGGGCACACGGATAGTTGAACAGCCAACCACAAGCTACTCATTCCACTCCATAAAACTCTACATCAAAAATCAAATGAGACTTAGATGGAAGTCGAATCTCACTTCTTGTATTTCCTCGAAGAGCTGGAGAAATTTATTAGACCAAAAAATTTCAATTAAACCTCGCGAAAGAGCGGTCGCAGAATTTAGACTTGCAGTGGGGCATGACTGCCTTGCAAACCACCTACACCGCATTGGCGTTTATGACAGTCCTAAATGCCCACTCTGCAAAAAGGATGAAATTATGGACAGGTCCCATATCCAAAGATGTCCAGCTCTGTGTGGGGTCTCCGAGGTGAGACGCTACTGGAGTGCTAGAGCCTTGCTGATGAGATACTGACTTTTTTCTCTTACTGTTTTGTATTCTTGTAATCGTTTTGTAAGATATTGTCATTTTCTCTTGCCATTAGAAAAAAAAAAAAAAAAACTTTGCGACCATGCGACCATGGTTCAAAATTACGAGGTGTTGTCCTAGGTTGATTGGATTGCGTTTTATGACGCAAGGTCCATATCTTGCTATGCTGCGCAAAACACAACGAATATCAAGTAATGGGCATACACACAATTAGTTTCACCAACACGAAAGAGAGAAATACACCCAGGTAGGAAACGAACCTATGCCGCAAAACCAGTAGGTTACTAGTGCAGTGGATATACCTAATAAACCACGAAGGTCCCAGTATCGCCCTCGAATTTTGGGTTTGACCACCGACAGTCACCAATGGCCCGTGAGTTGCCTCCGGCGATAGGTAAATTCAACTACCTATCCATTATAACTTAATCGATAGATTATTAGATGTCTGGAACTTAAATTTACGTCGCGCTGGAGCAACCCAACGCTCTATATTTGGAAAATTTGACCAAATTGCGCCATATACAAGACATTAAGTAATGGGGATACACACACAAGAAAAATTTTACTGACACAAAAGACAGAAGTACAACCGTGGTAAGTTACAGGTATCGAATCCGAGCCACCTATAACTAGCAAGGCGCTAGAGCAGTGGGCAAACCCACTAGTTTGGTGGTTAAATACCAAACTAACCAACTGGTTTGGTACAGAGGAAATGTAAAAGTAGAGTGCGAAATGGTAACCATTTTAGGTGTCGAAGATGACGTGACCAAAACTAATAGTAATGTGAACCCTACGCTACTTTCGCCTGCTGGGTGAATCTAACATTCATCATATGATTGGTCCATGGAACACGAGAAAACGCCCATCCAATGATTTTCATCATATAATTGGTCCATTGATTGATCATCTGATAGCAGTGCTTTTGCGATTTCGACATTTTTTTTTCGCCACTCTACAGAAAGGCGCATCCACACACCCTGTCATAGCATATTATAACTCAAAACAAGGCCACGAAATCGGCCAATCAAGTCCATTTCTAAGAGCAGTCATGAGATTACAAGTCGACAGGTTGGTCACTTTTTGAAGCTTCTCAATAGCAAGCTTGGTCTACTTATATTGGGTTTATGGGTTCTACCGTTGGGTTTTACAGCGCCAAGGCCAAGCTGCAACAAACAACGTCAAGTAAATGGACATACACACAAAGTCAGCTTCACTGACACAGAGGAGCTTTATACAATCAGGGGGGGGGAGCGAACTTGACAGGCATTGAACAGAGCCACGGCAAACGAAGGATAATATTTAGGTGCCATCGACGCTCGACTTTCTGCTCCAAACACCCACCCCGACTACTCGGGAAATAATAATGAGGCACAAAGCAAAATTAAAAATTGCACCCCACCCGATCCGAAAGGAAGAACTCGAGAAAAAAGAGGAACAAATCTCAGAAACGGCAAAGAGACAGTCACACGATCGCCCCCATTCTCTCAGAAGAGAGAAAAAAGAATCCCCTCAAGAAAGAGAAATAAAAAAAGGTGCAGAAAAAATTCCAGTCCCGAGCTAATCCAGACAAGAGAAGCCACTTATGCGCCCAGAAGGTCGAAAAATCCAATTAAGTCCCACGGGACAGAGAGAAGGAAAAGGTCGGGCTATAGCATTCCGAGGCCCCGGAGGGCTCCAAGTAAGAAATCCTAAGTGTTAAAAAGTAAAACAGAAAGAAAGGTTGGAGAGGGAACAGACACGAAATCATAGTCAGAGGGCGGTAGAATCATCGATTTTTCATTTGTTCCCCCATCTGTCGAGCACGCCGGAACAATTGGAACGGGATACTTTGTAACAGTTTCGAATGTTTGCGCCTTTTAGCGAATGAGCGATGCCGCGTGGAGGGAATTTTCATCGGGGGTTGTGTTCCGAAGAATCTCCAGAGCAGGTAACGAAGTGGGAGATGAAAAGGGTTATTGCAAAAGGGGGTTAGGAGCTTATAATAAATTATCTTCCTGAAATTTCAGACAACGGAAAATCTAACCGATTTTAGGAATTATGCAAGGAATGTTCCATTGAGTCGAACGTGTAAAAAGTATTGGATTACAACTATACTACCCACTGGCGTCACGAGATTTCAGAGTATTATTCCTTTCGCTCTACTAAAAACAAGTAATGACTAAACAAACAGGAGGATATAATAAATAGTTGGAGCATATAATAAATTATCTTCCTGACCTTTCAGACAACGGAAAATCTAACACCTTTTAGGAATTATGCAAGGAATGTTCCATTGAGTCGAACGTGTAAAAAGTATTGGATTACAACTATACTACCCACTGGCGTCACGAGATTTCTGAGTATTATTGCTTTCGCTCTACTAAAAACAAGTAATGACTAAACAAACAGGAGGATACAATAAATAGTTAGGAGCATATAATAAATTATCTTCCTGACCTTTCAGACAACGGAAAATCTAACACCTTTTAGGAATTATGCAAGGAATGTTCCATTGAGTCGAACGTGTAAAAAGTATTGGATTACAACTATACTACCCACTGGCGTCACGAGATTTCTGAGTATTATTGCTTTTGCTCTACTAAAAACAAGTAATGACTCAAAAAACACATCTTTTGGCTGAAAATATTGTAGGAAAGATTCCATTGATCAAAAGCTCAAAACTGGTTTGAAGCTATACATAAAAGACGTACAACGGTGGAGAAGCACAAAATCGTTAACTGAAAGACGGGAGGCGTATATCATACTTGCCAACTTGGAAAACTGTGCATCAGTAAAACGTTTGCGCCGAACGCCCCTTGCCATAAAACACAACATAAATTCATAAATTAATGTGTATTAGAAATATCCGTTTGTCGCAATAACTAGTATGATGTGTATTTAAAAATGCATAGGTAAAAGTTCACATTTTTATCGACTGCAGAAACCTCGCAAAGCAGTGGTGTTTATTACCAAACTGAACACATCCACTGTTATAAAAACCTTCCCTTTATGAGTACCTACACATTGCATCCCAAACTGTAGGTTACAAACCATTTAAACTTGTGTCAGGATTACACATCATTGGTGTTCATAAAGCTTATTTACAAGTAGATGAAAGAAAAAATTAATGTTCTATTTACAAAGTTGTTTCATCTAGTGCAGGGCTCGAAATACCCGGGTGCACAGGTGCACTGTGCACATGAATATAAAATTGTGCACCTAATTTTTTCCCGCTAGGCGCACCTGTGCACCTAATTTAAAAATTTAGGTGAACCTTGTGCACCTGTATTAAAAAATATATTTCGAGGCCTGATCTAGTGTTTTATCCAGAAGAGGGGGTTGCAGAAAAATTCAATGAAGCTCTAGTAGCTTGTTTGGTCTTTAATAATTTTGCAATGAATTTCTGCTCAAAACAAGATTTGGGGATTTTTAAGGATTTAGTAAATGGTTGCAAAGAAGGAAATATTTCGATAGCGCGATCGAAATATTAAAAATCCGAAAAAAGGCAGACCCATCCGTAAATCAGTAAAATTAAGTGGAAATCCGTAAAAATTACGGATAATCCGTAAAAATTACGGATAATCCGTATAAGTTGGCAAGTATGATATATTTCCATAAGAAAAAACATAAGCATTTTTTAAACTCTTAATATAGTTCGTTTCTGGCGAGTTAGCATTTGAGTCGGGTGGTTTTGGTAAAGTATATTCGTTAAATTGGGTGACAGATAAAAAAACACGTTTAAATTATTGCTGTCTTTTATCGCAGCTTTAAGTTTTTAATTCAGTGCGGGAAGCCATAATAGTCATTACAAGTTAGTGAAACAAATCAACATGGTGATCGCCAATTTTGCGTACGTAGGTCTTTTTTGCCAGACAAGCTCATCACATTTCCTAAAATGGACAAGCAAAAGGTCATCTACCTTCTCGCATGAGGCGAACTTATTTTGATGTTTTTACTTATTTAAAATCCTTTTGGGTCAAAACAATTTTTACTTTTGGTTACAACAAAATTTTTAATCAAGATTTTTGCTCTCCTATTGAAACTTTATATCATCATCTGGAAGAAGTCGGAATATAGCACTTTAATTTGAAAGGTCCGTAAGGAATTTTAACCAAATAATTGTCCGTTGAAGCGTTTTAAATTTCAACATTGCGTATTACTTGTGTGTTTAATGTTCTGTCTCGTGTTGGGTACAGCTAGGCTAAATAACACCCTTGTGCCACAAGATCTAAGCAATCATCAATATTTCTTAAAGAAGTCATGCATAATATGAACTGAACCTATGCAGTGATTGGTTTTTAAAGTGCTAAGGGCGACATTTGGACAAGCTGCGCCAAACATCAACGTGTAGTGCAGTTGGAGGAAATGTTCTGGCATACACACCCTGGAGAGATATTTTGGTCTACCGGAAGATCAATCAACACAAATAGCAAGAAGGTGCCATGTTATATTATCTATTATTGAAGAAGAGAGGTTTACAAAAAAACCAACTAGCATTTGAGACAGAATTTTTAAATAAATTCAAATACTTTCGCGCACATGCTGAACAGATACAATGGGTTATTGCAGTATTTCTCAATTTTCAACTAGTATTTACAACAAACTGCAAAGGAAAACACCACTACCCTCGCCTTTTTTTTTCTACCGTTTTGCAACTGTTCAGCCATGAGCCTCCGGCATCAAATGCAGTTGAAAAACACTTACGCCAAACGCGTGACCAAACCTTTTAAGAAAATAGGATCATAAAAAGTAATGGGGAACGATACATTGAATGCCACGAAGACTGAAAAAATCGTAATAACAAAACGAGTTACACACGAAAAAAATCTGCCGCTTTCTTTCATTCGGCTACTGTTGGCGATTGTTTCGCTCCAGCCTTAATGCGCGTTGAGCAGACTACCATAGTGCATGAAAACGCGAGTAGTGATAAGCGATGGGTGTGACGGATGCAGAAACTCACTATTATTGTAGTAGTAATGCCCCGTCCGACCCGAATAGCTTGCAGTAATTGAATTCGAAGGAAAACGTTTTTGGTGGACGGAAGATAAACCTTGCAAATGGCGCATCATCGGACAATACAGTAAGTAGTTTTCATTCGTGAAACACAAGATTCTGTGGAAGTATTTGTATGAAAGAATGGTACGGAAATAGAACGGGAGGAACAATTTGGAAGAAAAGCGATTTCTAGATTTAATGGACTACTATCCTAATTCGAACGTTCACATGCAAAAGCAAGAGAACCAAAACAAAGTTTACTAAAATTCAGCATCCGTGCTTTCGCACGGCATACAATACAGATTTAATGTATGTACTGGTTCTAGGTTTCATGGAACAAAGGCCATTTTTGAGGCCCAGTCGCTCCAAACGCAAGAGAAGGTCAAGTAAGAAGTGCGAAAGAGGGAATTGAGGAATAGAGTGGTGTGTAGGTAGGCAATTTTTAATTAACGTCGTACTAGAGTAATTCAACGGATTATTGACGACGGTCTTCGATCAATCTCCTAAGGGAAAAATCCTAGGACAACAGCATATAATTTTGAGCCACTGTCAGATGAAGTGGTCACACCTGAGCTGGCACGCCACTCTCCAAACTTCCTCACCACGACAACGTGAGGACTTTCGGGTCACCAGCCACCTCTACACCATACGCTTACAAACATCCATGCACTGACCGGATCCGAATTAAGAACCTTCCTATCTAGAGGCTAACACCTTAACCACCAGATCGGTTGGTCAGCATAGAGTAGTGAGATGAAATCAGTAAAAGACAGCTTAGGTATCCAGGGAGCGCAACTCCGGTGTTTACTAAATACAGTAAACCCTATGGGAAATTAAAGGATCACTAGAGGACCTTGGATTCATGAAGCCTGTACACCTAAAGGATGTGTCCCAGAGGGCTGCATCTAATGGTTTGTAGTCATACGAACCGAGAGTAGTATGATTGGTTGGGTTTCTTAAGGCGAAAGAGCTATACTTCACCAAGCTGGACCAAACTCGAGACAGATAACGTCAAGTAAATGGGCATAAACGTACAGAAGAAAAGTTTTACTCAAATACAAGAGAAATACATTCAGAGGCAGTAACGACACCTCTCGCAAAACACACTAGATTTATTAGAGGTATCGTGAGTGGAAATTGTGTGGATTTTCCCCAAATGGGATGAGAGCTATGGAACTTTGTATGGTATTCAGAGATAAGGGGAAATTGTTTATCGAGAGGTTGGAATCTCAGTTGCGAGCCGAAGCGTGATGATCTTTCCAATGTTTTCCCCTCCCAAAGAAAGGGCACAGAAAGTACGTGTCTTTTGATTGATCTGGCAATAAGCTGCGTATTTGTGTTCTGTGTATTAAAAATAATAATAATAATAATAATAATAATAATAATAATAATTATAAAAACAGAAATTCCGACTGAATACGCAGATGTTTCTTCTGGACAGTCAATTGATCGAGCAACAGATGACAAAAAATGCATGCAAAGACTTGTACATATTTATGCAGTAGCGCAATTTTGTAAAATACAATGAAAAAAGATGTTTTCACTTTATAAACTTAGGTGGTTGTTGAATTAACGTCGCTCAGGATAAACAAAGACTATTGGCGTCGGTAAGGGATCAGTTCTGGAGGGAAATATCAGAGAACCTCGTAATTTTGAACCAAGGTCATATGACGAGGCAACATCGGACCTAGCACCCCAATCTCCTAGCTTAAACCTCAACGTGACGACATTTGAGGATACGGCAGGTTTTAAATGAACCAGTCTCCCACGTACACGACGGTTTTTGGTTGTGTTGCTTCAAGTTATAAATGTAGATGGCGTTTCCTATAAACGTCGCCCTGTTATGAAATTAGTGTCTATCGTCAGTAGCATTAAAATTCTCGATCGAGACGGTTTTGTCTAAAGAGCCTTCCTTCCTTGGGAGAAGAGAAATGAGACACCAGGATTAGCGGCCCTTAGGTTGGATCGAGTTGGAACTCGTAAACCTTCGGTTTTTAATTCGATACTCTTCCAACCGGGTTTCCGCAGCCATCTTTTCAAAATTAAAAAAGAGATTGCTCATTAACCCCTCGAGTACATATTTATTTGAAAAAGTAGTTCGTATTATCGTTTGTACATTAGTTACTGTTATATTTTCGTATTATCGTCTGTACACTAATTACTGCTATATTTTCATATTATCGTTTGCACACTAGTCACTGTTATATTTTCGTATAATTTCGTCTGATAAGAATGGCAAGAGTATCGGAGAGATCGCAGTTTAAGATCTCCGCGTTCATTCGAAAAAAAAAATGTCTGATAACGCAGCTGTGTAAATGTTTATATGTATAGAGTCAGATTAAAGAAAGTGTATATTTTGTAGAGAACGATTGAGTAATTTGATTTATCATCGTTTGCACATTAGTTACTGTTATATTTTCGTACTATCGTCTGTACACTAATTGCTGTTATATTTACGTATTATCTTTTGCACACTAGTCACTGTTATATTTTCGTCTGATAAGAATGGCAACAGTATCAGAGAGATCGCACAGTTTAAGATCTCCGCGTTCATTGCAAAAAAGAATGTCTGATAACGCAGCCGTGTAAATATTTCTATGTTTGGAGTCAGATTAAATAAAGTGTATTTTTGGAGAAAACGATTGAATAATTTGATTCAAGGAGAGTCTCGAAACACCAATCACTCTTGCCATGGAAAAGAATGTACATGTTTAATTTTGTCCTAGTTTTAAATGGCGAATTAGACTCGTCATCCGTAACTTAGGGAAAACAAGCGTATGACGAGTCTCAGAGTCGTCAAATGTACCCAATGGGTTACAGTACAAAAAAAAATTTCACATTTCTCGGTACCATGTTTCCAGCGAGACCCCAGACACTACGATGACTACCGAAAATATAAAGTTCGAATAGAATATCGAATAGAGCAGCATATGGCTGTCGAGAACACTCGGCGCTTTCTTTTCCAAGTTCGAAACGCGTGATCCATACCAAAGCTAGTCTACATCAGATCCTCGTCGCAATGGCCCACTCAGCGGCGACCCGACCTCGACATGATTTGTCTTCCGCAGTTTTCCTTTTTATTTGACGGGTGAAAACAAAACCGTCCAAGAGAGGTGAAAGTAGACTAAAAAGGAAACGAAAAAAGACGAAATTTTCCCCCCTTTTTCCCAGGAGTGGGCGCTGTGATGAAAACATTGAAGTATTGATCCCAACGAGGAATATAATCCCTAGACAAGAAAGTAGGTTGGTTGGTTGTTGGGTTTTATGGCGCAAGGTCCATATTTGGCCATGTTGCGCCAGACACAAGACATACAATATCAAGTAATAGACATACACACACACAATAAAAGTTTTACTGACAAAGAGAGTAGAGCACCTGCCAGGAATTGAACCTGCACCGTCTACAACTCAAAGGTTGCTAGCGTAGTGGACATACAGACCGGGCCACGGCGGCTCCAGAGAAAGAAAGTAGAGGGGAAACATGACTGAACAATCACCAAGCAAAACAAGACTATTTTGGAAATGAATGAATCTGAATTGCCAGATGAAAGGGAAATAATTTAGTTCAGAATCCGCACTATATTCAAAGAAATTGCATTTAATTCGATGCAAATA
Organism: Metellina segmentata; assembly: GCA_947359465.1. Classification (NCBI taxonomy): domain Eukaryota; kingdom Metazoa; phylum Arthropoda; class Arachnida; order Araneae; family Tetragnathidae; genus Metellina; species Metellina segmentata. The sequence goes on along the minus strand of OX375882.1, from coordinate 44,129,179 downwards.
AAATTTCGTTGGTTCTTTTGCTGAAGATGCGTGTATCTTGCAGCAGCAGGAACCAAATTGCAATTAAAATATATAGATAAAGACGTGCTTTTGCATAAAATCAATCCACTTTGACTGCCATAATGGAGGTCATCCGGACACATATTCGCCATAGGCGTCGATGGCTATTTGGCCAAGCTGCGCCAACACTCAAGACGGACAACATCAAATAATGGACATACTCGTACAAGAAAGGTAATTGATAATTTTTAATTAACGTCGTACTAGAGCAATACAACGGACTATTGACGAAGGTCCAGGATCAATCCCCAAAGGGAAAGATCCGAGACAAGACCAAGTAATTTTGAACCACGGTCAGATGACGAGGCAACACCTGAGCTGGGACCACACTTTCACAACAACCCAACGTGAGGACTTTCGGCCACGACAGATTTAAGGTGCAAAAGCCGCTACACCATACGTTTAAAAATATCCATATACTCACCCGGATACTTATCAGGAACCTTTTGATCTAGATTAACACCTTAACCACCAGATCGGTACGTTCTAAGGCCACTGAAAGTTGATAATTTTTATGAAAACTATCAATACAGTTTTAGCCTCCCATTAAATTCTACCGGACCTTTCCTTTCGGGATTGATCATAGGATTGTCGCCAATAGCCCGTTGCTCTGCGTTCAGTGCGACGAAAATTCAACGACCTACTTTCAATTCTGCATGATGAAAACTTCGCATGAAAAGCGAGAGATAAAAAAAATTGAAGGGTTTCTGTTAATATGAGTGATGACAAGCCACTTTTGAAAATTTTCAGGATTCACTGATCCCAAACAAAGAGAACTTACTTCTGACGGTCATAGAATACAAGGTTATGTAATCAACTTACCTGCAAAGAAAAAGAAAAAAGTATTACAGTACATATAATCTCCAGTAATAAAGACATGAAAATAATCACTGCATCAGAAAATGTATTCATTAGTAAAATTAAACACTGTTTGATAATAGCATTGTTGCAGAGCGGAACAATTTAGAATTTAAAGAATTGTACATACTAAGTTTTCCAATACCCTTAATTGAGTAGTGGTCATTATAAAAAATAATTACAAGAGCTTTGGACAGCATAATCCAGGCTTTTATTTTTCAGGAAAGCAATTTTTAAATATTGAAATATTCGCAACTAAAAATGGTTTATCCATTATTCAAAACGTCATGTTGTCTTAAGTATTTAGCAATCATCGAAACAATCATAAATTCTTTTGATCCCTTATTTTTCTTCATTCCAATACATGCTACTGGGGCTTATCACTATGTTTAGCTAGGAGCCCGTCAATCCAAGGTATTCATCCCACTTTGGCTTAGAAATTAACGCCGATGGTCGTATTTTAGCCCTTAAAATTTTTTTTGGTCGTTATTTTTGACGTCTAAGTTTTCTGAATGGTCATTCATGCGACAAATTCCGACCAATCAACCGCTTATCTTACGTTCCAACAACCTGAGCACTAATTTACCAGTAAATGCCAAAAACAATGACTCCAATAAACTCATTAAAGAACCAAAAAAAAAAGTTTCCAAAATGAAAGTAGACATTATAATCAATATATTTAGAGTAGCAAAAAATGTTAAGGAGCCATTGACAACTAACTGACTGTGCACATAAATTCTTACCATGTCCCATCACTATGAATGGGATTTTCAGAGCAAACAAAGCAGACGGTCTGTAAAAATTGTACTTCAGCTGTCCAAAAGTTCTTGCGTGATACGTATGGAGGTAGCTAACCCTAAAATTTAATTAATCGCGACGTCGAGTCAGGCGTTTGGTCTAATTGGCGTTAACTGGCGAAATCTGACAGCAAACCGCAGAAACACTTTATTCCGGGGAGAAGGCTTCCTTCGAAAGAGTATATTAAATTAGGGATTGGTGGTAACGAAAACAAAGCACTTCCACATCTGTCATTAACAACACGGATTCTGTATTGAGGTCTATAAGTTTGGTACCAAAAGGGAAAGTAGTGATAACAAGTTGCAGGGGGGGGGGATCCACGGCGATCGCCATTAAAGCTTTTGCAGTCTTCTCTTTCGCAACTATTCAAAAATAGACTGATCCAAGGTTGACTGCGTTTTCGTTGGAGACGCACAATACTGCCACATATTTAGCTTCAGGGTTGGTAGTATAGTTTTTACTGTAAGATCCAAAGACATTGACGGCCATATTCACACGTCTCGAGTTCACCAGAGGCTTATCAAGAACCGTTTTCTGAAACGGCGGGTTAAGTGATCCACGGTAAAGTTATTTTTTAGTTAACGTCGTACTAGAGCAACACAACATGCTACTGACGACGATCCGGGATCAATCCCTTAAGGGAAAGGGATAACACCTCGTAATTTTGAACCACGGTCAGATAACAAGGCAACACCTCAGCTGGCACCCCACTCTCCAAACTCCCACGCCAACCCAACGTGAGGACTTTCGGCCACGACAGATTTAAGGTGCACCAGCCGTCTCTACACCATACGCTTACAATCATCCATGCCCGCACCCGGATTCGAACCACGAACCTTCCTAAGTGATCCACGAATTAAAATGATACGCTCGCTGTGATTGGTTACTACTGTCTCCTCACGATCACGTGATATTGTTTACAATTACGACGTCCGAATCTGCATTTATACTGGTCAAACACGTACTTCGCCGGCCGAATTGATCCCAAATTGTGATTCTAATCGAACGCATATGGCATTTTAATTTGGGTTTGGAAAAAGAAATGCTAAGGTAATTAATTCCAAATTGGATTTTTATAGAAACCTAAATTTTGCAAGAAAGAATTGTACACAATGCCTTGACAAATGAATGTAATACGATGATCTTTGTACTTGTCAGTATGGGTGTGTGTTGGTGCAAAGGTGAAGTAACTTGCACTGTCAATTTCACACACATTTCATTTTCATAATAAATCAACAAAATAGTTTTGATTCCACGACGAATTTACATCTGCCATGGCAACCGTTCGCTTATTGGATTCTACACAGGCGAGCCAGAATACAGTTCGAACCAGAACGCATCACGTTCTTGTTCCGATTCATATAAGATCAGTTGAATCCGCATCGTCGCGAGAATACCGTAATTTAGCACAGAATGAAGTATGTCGTCCATTTTGTTTTGTTTGCAGTATATCTCGCTACTTTCGCAAAAAGATATTACTGCGCATGCGTCACCTCTCTCCACCGATTTCTCTCATGCTCTCACCGATTTCGGATTATCAAAATGTTACACCAAACGGCGATTTAAACCTCGGATCAGACATTGTGAATACGGTTTTTTCGATAACCCAGGGATAGTCGTTGATCCGCGGTTTAAATCGGTCTTGTGAATACGGTCGTTAGACCCTCAGGGTCACACCTACTTCAAGTGTTTACAGGTTTCACGGACCCGAGGTACTATAGTGATATTTCCTCTTCCCATGGGGGTATAACTGACTTTTGTAAACGCGGGTGCCATGCACTCTGGATGCACGTAATCTTCTGCATCTATATATATATTTCTCTTACGTGGCACGCAAAAAAGACGTTATTTGTTACCGCGTTTTGGCAACATTGTGCGATTGTTTGTTTACTAGGAGCCTCGCGAGTCATTTGAATCTATAGCGTTATCGGATGAAATTTTATTGAAAAAAAAAAGAATTTTATACGAGCTGTTGCTGTTCGTAATAGAAATCTAAGAAAGCGGAGGATCTTTTCAGGGCTATTTAAAAAACGGTCCTTCTCAAGGCTAACAATTATAGTACAACAAGACGCGTGCACTACAACTTTCGACAACAAACTCAGTCAAAAAGTGTATGGGTGGCTCGAGTACTGGGGAAATTTACACACAAACAACATGCTGGGTATTCAATTTCCAAAGCAGCGCTCACATTGCAAGTAAAAATTTGCTCAAAGTTTTCATTTAAATTCTGATTCCAGAGGTACTGTATATATCTTTTATGTAATACAACAAATTTAGATTTGAAAAATATTTTTTTGGAATACATTTTGTAATCAATCCTTTCTGCTAGGACACGTGTCTTCATTGATGCGAGCGAAGCGAGCATAGGTTCGCGCAGCGAACCAATGAGAATTTCGAAGGAATCCTCCGGGGGTTGGCGAGCGTTAGCGAGCAGGGGGCGGGCCCCCTAGTAACTATAAGTTTTACAAACAACTTTTAAACTTATCTTTTTCTCTTGTGTGCCGCCAAATCGTTAAAAGTGTGCCGCGACAAAAAAAAAAGGTTGCGAATCACTGCTTTAGACTACGGCAGGTACAGCAGTTGTACCATGATCGTGCCAAGAAACAATTTAGACCACGGTCAGTACATGAGTTGTTCCTTGTAAGTTATAACAATCGCGCCAAGAAAGAATTTAGACCATGGCCAGAACAGCAGTTGTATCTTGAAAATTAATAGAATCGCGCTTGTTATATCTATAGCCGTAGTCAAAAAGTTAAGTGAAGACATTTATCGTAGCAAATTTTTCATCGCGAAACAATGGCTTACCAACAAAAACCTCGCCAATATTCTGGTTAACAGATAAAACCGCCAATTCAACCATCTCAAAAATTAAAGCCAAACTTGCCCCGACGCTCAAAAGCCACCCCTTCTACGGAGCAGCCGAAATCTTGGCCACCCTCCCAATCCTTTAATCAAAAGACATCTTTTAACAAAACTTGCATTTAGCCCCGACAGAGGCTATCAGATAACAGATCCGAAATTTATTTTCGCGCCGACAGAACCAAAAAAAACTTACTCTGACCGCGTAAAAATAAGCAACCTCTCTCCAAAACAATACAAAAAGCAAAACTGCAGTAAAAGCCAGCTGTACAATGAAATATCTTCACCATTAATTCCACTTTACACACGGTACAAGGGGAGGGCGGATTTTTTTTAAGGCACTCAATAAATTTCTCACGTTTCTTCTCCCAATCAAGCAATTGAGGGAAAGAACCTTTAAAATCCCCTTCTTTTTACAACTGTGTTTCTTTTCGGGATCCATTCCTTTTTCTTTTTTTTTTATATAAGGGCAATTTAGGGAGTAGTGGCGATGGCTAATGCACCGGGATCGTAAAAGATTTATTTTCTCACTTTTAGTTGTTTATTTGCAGCTCTTTTTTTGTTGGGCTTTCATTGTCTCTCCATTAAGAAGGATGCAGTAGCTGGATTTTTTCGCAATCGCGTGTGGAGTGGTGTTTAATAAAGGAGAAGTTTTTGTTTAGGGGATCGCCTATTCACTTTGCACTCTCGGATGGACGAAAGCGGAGGATTTTTCGGATGCCAGATGAGAGAAGGCTGCTTTACACAAGAGCAAGAATGGCTATACCCGTGGATGGTTCTCCCCTCTCCGCCGTGACTGATACTGATGTCGCTTTTGTCACCGAACGATAAACAAGAACCAGAATCCACAGGAGCCGCGGTAGCTCAGTCAGTAGAGCGTCGGGCTCGCATCAGAAGGGTTGTGGGTTCTGTCCTCGGCGGAGCCTCCAATTCTGATGATTGCGAGATCGGCGCTTCGACCTGGCTAAAAACCGTCGTGTTCACTAATGGTGACTGGGGCACGTTAAATAGGTCGTGGTCACAATGTTCCCATGTTCCCATACCAAATCAATACCTCTGCCGGTACCTGATCAGGGGGTTATCGGCCTCTGATTGGGATCTAAATTACGATATGTGTGAGTGAATGGATGTATGAAAGGGACCTTCCTGTAAAACGGATGTGTTATGTGTGTCGAGCAAATTCGGACTTCCTCCCAATGGGGCTCAATAACATGGAAGGCGCACCCCCCCCCCCCTCGCCTCTTGCCGTCTTCGACGGGCCTGGCACTCCTCTGGTCTGCCAGTGTAGGCATAAGAAACAACAACAACAGAATCTACAGTCGTGGCAACGATTTGATTACTTTACTCCCAGTTACTTTAACTGAGATTGTTCAAAACCACTCGATTCGAATGCCAATTCTAGGGAGCCAGATGTTAAACAATGACTAAAAACAAAAACATGAATGGATATATATCGTCATATCTGTCCTGTAATCAGAAATACTGCAATTAAAAGGAACCCTAAATGCCAAATGAAGGTCATTACACTGTATGTTTCTCCTCATCCGCATGAAAACAAGATTTTCAAAACGAAGTATTTTCATAATATTTAGTAGAAAAACGGACAGATAACCTTGGTATCCGAACCCAAGACGTACGAGTGTTGGTTTTGGTTGAGTTTTACGACGCATTGGCCATATTTGGTCTTGCTGCGCCAAACATATGACAGAGAAGGCCGAACAATGGACATAAACACTGGGAATGTTTTTAGAGAGGTACAAATACATACAAGGAGGATTCGAACCTACGAGTGTAAAACATTTTTTCGACTGTAATGTGCAATAACTTTATGACGCCATCACATCGCTTGTAACTGTGATCATGACTGTATTCTGTTGACATGACTGTTGTCTGATCATGACTGTTTACTCAAGGAATGTGCTGTTATTGGCAATACAATTGATTTTCCTTATATTTACCATAAATTTGTGGGCCACAGATGTGCAAAAAAATTGTATTTGTGCAAGTTCGACAAGCAGCAGAGTAGAAACAAATATTTTTGATTCATTGGGGGGGGGGACGTCACCCCAACTGCTACTGGGGCCCGGCCAAAGGGGTACCGGATGTTCCTCTTGGGGTTCACTCTTGTGTTCCAAGATTGAAGATGAGTACCCTTACAATCAAATTAGAATGAATTCAGTTAGGTAGGCGTGAAGCATCCCACGATTTTGATTCGGTTCACTCAAAAGTCGAATGTAATAAAGATTAGAAAACCGCTCGGCTAGCACCAAAAGAACCAAAGACAGCATTGAAACTGAACAAGCGTAGTTCCAGCCCGACCTTGGGAAGGCGACCTTAGACAAAAACCGCTTTGACGAGACTCACGTGACTTCACGGAATTGAATAGAGGTGAAAGCCACCTCCCCGTAAATTGGTATATTATCATTTTTCATACCTCGTTTCCCCCGGTTGTACATGGTCGTTCACATCGCGCGGACCTTTCCGCGTGCTATTTGTTTCTTTGTTGGCTGATGAATGGATAGCAATTTATAAGTGGACCCCTTGTTGGTGCACAATATTCCGATTTTAAACTTTTACAAAGGCACTGGTTAAATACACAGAAGAAATCCGCAAAGAATGGCATTTAACCCACAGATGTGAAATATAAGTTAACAGAGCATTGCTATTGGAAGAAGCTTCAAAAATTGCGATCGCCATTTTGGCTAGTATTCACGTGACTGCTCTGTGAAGTTGACATGGTTGACCGACTTGGCATCTTATCGCCTCGTTTGACGATATAACATCTTAAGAAGTGGTTGGTATGTGGATGAGCCTTTCTATAGATAACGACTAAAGTAGTGAAATCGCCAATCTCTACTACTATATATAACACGCGGGTCAATCAGATGAATGTTTCTACCCGCAGACGAAGAATGACGTTACTTGACTACTACATTGGGTCACATGATCCTGTGCATATAAAAAAGGTTACTATATTGCTCACTACTTTTTATACTTTCCTCTATGATTTAACCAAAAGAGTAGCTACTTATCGGAACACGTATCAGAACGATGTCATACACGAATTTGTATTTTTGGCCATTTTCACCCAAATGCGCGTTTTACACTTATCCCATGTTTTATAATTTGGCCAAAAGCACGAATTTAAATTGACAGCTCACATTTAAATGCAATAGAAGTTTTCATGAAGCTACAAAGAATTTTGTTTTCTTGTTCCTCAAACGAAATATTTTGCAGATTTGGCAAGGTACCGCGGGTGTTCCAAAACTTCCGACGTGTAAATGGGACTTCACCCCATAATTACGCTGAAGAACGTCTTTGTGCAATGTATTCATAATGATTTTCCTCTTACGATGTGTTATGAAACGGTTTTACTATCCACAAAATCAAATCCGGTGGAAAAGTTCTACAATTAGGTTCCCATGGAGATTGATAAAATTCATGGGAATCACGAGGGCAGTCCTAAATCATCAGGTAGCTTCTTAATGGATTCCCGCCAAGTATGGCGTTCAGAGTAATAAAGTATATCTGACTTTAGCAAAACAAGGAAACTTCTCAAAAGACTACATAACTTTGTCCTGTCATTCGTTCAAATCAACCTCATAGCGAAATCTAGACTATCTCCAAGTCACAAATGGTAAAAGATGGAGACCACTCGTTGACAAGAGGAATCTCGTCCATGACTTTCCCTGATCTACGGCAGTTGCCCATTTCAGACTTTGAAAGGGTCGCGACTGTTTGCCTGCCCATCTTTTACAGACAGACCTGGTGTTGGTCAGTTGAGCATGTCTACAGCATTTGAAGACATCAGAACTACTGCACAAATACTGGACAGCTCCAGAGTCTCGACATTTGCCAACATAAATCACTTTTAAGCGCATATGTTTAAGTAATTGTCCCTGTTAGGGGCAACGGCAGCTACACAATGGGTGTGCTCTCAGAATCAACAGTTCACCCCTGTTGTACAGACGGTCGAAAAAGTCAGTGGCATGGCCAAAAATGTTGGAATGTAGGTGGTTGAAGGCCCGGGGGTCAATTCGGAAGGAAAAGCTGCGATGAAAACGGTCAAAACCCGAGCTGCACCTCACCCTCCCAACTTCCTCTCCACCAACGTGAGGACATTTGAGGACACGATGGATTTAATGTGTACCCCCCCCCCCCCCATGTACATGGCGGTCTTTGGTTGGACCTAGTTTCGAACTCACAACCCTGCGGTTGCTAATCGCTACAATCGGGCAACCGAGGCCCGTTAACCTTTTGACAACGGCTATAGATAGAACAAGCGCGATTCTTATACCTTTCAAGATACAAATGATATTCTGGACGTTGTCTAAATTCTTTCTTGGCGCGATCATGGTTCAACTGCTGTACCGGCCATAGTTTAAAGATTAAATATGTTGGAATGGTCCTCGGAATTCCGCTGTTTTAAATTTGAGGTGTCTTGGAAGTAGATTGACCGTAGTGACAATCCAGACGAATGGACTCAGGGTTGTCTGCTCCTGATTTAACTATCAGTAAACCGCGATCTTCCAGCCATTGAATCACTTCAAAGCTTAAAGTGCTCCAATCATAAGCTGCCATTTGTCAGTGAAGAAAAGTTACACTAGACGCAGTTTTTGTGAAACAAGTGAAACTTCAAAAATAAACACACGAGCTGGTTTTAGCTTGATATTATCAGCTGTGGTTCGCACACGAATATTGAAACACATCGTAAAAGCTGTGACCGTCGAGTATCCTTAACGTCACCATTCAAATCCTAACCAAACGGGGAGGAAGCACGGCATTATCAATTCATTCCGGGGCAGGGCCATGTTTGGTACTATACCAGTCTTCGAGATAAAAACCAAGAGCCAACGCCTACAAGTTAACCTCGTTTACCAATGATCGATTTATTCGACAGGAGGTGAGAACGCAGAACCTTTGTCAACGCTTCCTGTATTAAACACGGTTTTAGATCACTATGCTGTCACACTAAGCTGAGAAGGAACAATGAGAAAGAAAAAAAAGGAATATACGAATTGTTTCGTAAATGTTGTTCTAGGCAGACAACAAAGTGGAATTCCGAAAAATAATAGTTTGTTCCATTTGCGTTATTAAAATAATTGTCTTTATATAGCCTATTGACGCCTTTGTGTTTGTTACTCTGTATTCGAAATAATTTGCATTGTAAATTTTAGATGATGGCTTCCTTAATTTGCTTGCATCATATTCTATTTCAAAAAGCATTTGCATTTTCTTTTGTTAGATCTCTGAAAAGAGATGAATACATATTCAGTTATCTTTTTGTTGGAGCACTAATGAATTTTTTAATGCGAAACAAAACGTTGAAATAAACGTTCAACAAAACTTTCTGCAGAATGCGATTACACGCGAGGTGAAAGAATGAATAGAATTCTTTTATTAATCTCATACATATGAAACCATTTATTGACTTGTGTGGATTATTTAATTAATCGCTCTATGGTCATTCGACTTGTTAAGAAAATCAAATTTGTTTCTGAAAGATATCACTCGTTACATTCACATCCCAGACAAAAGATAATTGTTAAAAGAAAAAATAAGCAGAATCTAGACTTTCGCCTTGCAATTACACAGAGCAGACTTATTGCCAAAAATGATAAATCACTTCATAAGTAAAACAGCATCGTATTTTGATCACACAAAATGACATATTTTAAAACTTATAAGAATTTTTTTTTTCAAATTTAATTGTATTTATTTCAAATTAGTTTAAATTTAAAATTAGTTCGTTTACAAAAATTTCCATTCGTATTTTTAAGAGTGAAATGCAATACAAAGTAGAGAACAGTGCGAAAACCAGGACCCAAACTTGGGAAAAGGTCTCCAGTGCAATGGTATATGTGCAGGAGTCATGGAAAGTATGGCGCATACAAGAGGCGAATACAAAGTATTCCAAGTACTCTAAAGTCCTGTCATCTAGTAGTAGCCCCTATATAGGGTAGGTACCTCAAGAGAGGGCACCGGAAATGTGGTACGCTTTTGTACTACAGTGTGCAACCCATTTTCACATTAGTTTTAAAAGCTAAATCTTCTCATATTTGGACATGCTGCGTGAGACAGAATACAGGCAATATCAAGAAATGGACCATACACACAGTTTTACTGACCACAGTAGACAGACATCCAGTGAGGAATGGAACCCGACATAAATCGAACCTGTCTACCACTGGCAGGTTCTAGCTCAGTAGGCATACCAACTGAGCCACGACAGACCCCCGTGACTATTTGGAATACGTATCGGTGTATCACGAAAACACTATCAATTAGACCTTGTTCTTGGATGCATGTAGATAGGGTCCTGGTAAAACCACCCTCCAAATAGTGAAAGGCATATTTGTGCTTGAATTGAAAGGCTTCTGACAAACAGTGACAAGCCACAGAATAAAATTTATGGCATGGAAGAAAAGGGGGAAAAAAAAAAACACGAAAGATTCAGAGAGGATCCCAAAAGAACTTTTAATTGTTTAAAGGAATGCGAAAAAAAAATTTTTTTGAAAGTTTCAAGACAACCTAACATCTTGGATAATGGATAACTCATTCTCTGCAACAAAGTTGATGCCGCATTTTTTAAAAGACAAAGGTCACAAAGAACGATTGCGTCACATCCAGAAGGAAAATATTTCCTCGTGACACATCAGAAAATGAATTTTTAATAGGCACCAAGAGGTTTCAACGAGCGCAAATTACACGCCAAACTGCTCCTAAAACAATTATTACGACTTCCTCTACCGGAGAGGCTGACTAGAATATTCCCATAAAACCCTCGGCACACACCCACGCCTCCAGGCAGCACACAAACCGATGAACGTCTACCCGCTCGCTGGACTCAAAATGCACGAGACACAACAAGAAACGAAAGCGGAAGGAAACACCGCTTGAATCCGAGAGCCCGCTGGAATAAATATTCAAACGCGGCCCCGGATGTTATGTCGGCGGTAAAAAAACACAAATCCGCATTTATTAACAGGTGCCCGATTACGTGTGCCCCGTCGTTACGTATGCAGCGGACGTCTAAGGAATGCTCAAAGGTCACCTGGCGCGTGACAGATCCTAAGTGGCCGTATGATTCATGGCAGGACGCTAAAAATAACGTTCATCGGGGTGAACCTGTTCCATTCGGAGGATCAAGTGAATAAAAAAATGGGCGAGTTTTGTGAATGGGCCGGAACGTGCGTGCTGTATCTCAAAATCAGAAGTGAGATCGCATCTGGTGTGGATAGAATCGGACGGATGTGTTACTATCTCTTCTGACGAACAGGTAGAAGCCGCATATACACAAAGGAACCCCCATAGCATATATATACGCTAACACATATGCATTGCGGGTCACAGTAACAAATTGGGTGGGTCCTTGTACCACATGGAGTAGCGGGTTTCAGTACGAAATTGAGATGGCAACAGTACCAAATTGGATGGTGGACCCCAGTATGAAATACAGTATCGGGCCTCAGTACCAAATTGGGTGTGGGAGGGGCAACAGTACCAAATTGGTTGGTGGACTCCAGTATCAAATAGAGTGGCGGGTACCAGTACCAAATAGGGTGTGGGAGGGCAACAGTACCAAAATGGATGGTGGACCCCAATATCAAATAGAGTGGTGAGCCCCAATACCGAATTGGGTGTGTTGAGCACCAGTACCAAATTGGATGGTGGACCCCCATTATCAAACAGAGTGGCGGGCACCAGTACCAAATTAGTAGGTAGGCCCCTGTACAAATGAAGTGGCAGGCCCCAACACAAGATTGGATGACAGGCTCCAGTACCAAACTAGACAAGGATTCCAGTACCAAACTAGACAAGGATTCCAGGACCACTTAAGATGAAGGATCCCTCATAAAATAAAAATCTCTATACATATATTTTTCTTACGTGGCACGAAAATAAGATTATTTGTTATTGCGTTTTGGCAACATTATACGACTGTTTGTTTACCACAAAGCCTCGCGCATCAATTGAATTTATAGCGTTATCGGATGAAATTTTATTGGGAAAAAAAAAAATTTAGTCGAGCTGTTGCAGTTAAAAGAAATCAAAGAAGGCAGAGGATCTTTTCAGGGAAATTTAAAAAACTGTCCTTTTCAGGGCCAACAATTATAGTTCAATAAGACGCTTCCACTAGAACTTTCGACAACAAACTCAATGAAAAAGTGTGGGTGGCTCGAGTGCTGGGTAAATGTACACACAAACAACATGCTGGGTATTCAGTTTCAAAATCAGCGCTCACATTTCGAGTCAAAATTCACTCAAAGTTTTCATTTGAATTCTGATTCAGGAAATACTGTATACAAATTTAGATTTGAAAAATATTTTTTTTGGAATATCATATTTTGTAAGCAATTTCTTCTGCTAGGACACATGTCTTCATTGATGCGAGCGAAGTAAGCATAGGTTTAAGCAGCGAACCAATGAGGATTGCGAAGCATTCCTCCGGGGGTTGGCGAGCGTCAGCGAGCAGGGGGTAAGCCTCCTAGTAACGATATATTGCTTAAGTCACATCTAACACATAAATTGAAAGTTGATTAGTATATTTATCTCACCCTCCGAAGTGAAATCGCATCGGGAAGGTGTGAAAACGGTATAACAATAAAAATGATGAAAGAATGGATAGATTCCTTTCTGACGAGCAAATAGAAGCCAAGTCATACACTCCACGCACGCACAGAGATCTGCACTGCGGGATCTAGTGCCAAATTGAATGACAGCCACAGCACAAAACTGGATGACATTACCAAGTTAGGAAAGGGTTCCAGTACAAATTTAGATAAAGAATCATAAAATAAACGTTATATATCCAATAGTCTTCGGACACGTAGAACTACATAGAAGAAATGTTCTTAGTTTGCATAAATGATCCAAATCCAAGATTGGCGGGAGTGCAGTAAAGACCATTTGAAAACTGTTCACATTTTTAGAAAACCAAATAATACAAAAATATAACAATAAATTCATTTCAAAATATTCTACATTAAATTTAAAATTGGGAGTAAATATCGCTCTACTTTTCATAAGACATCCAAACCAAAATGATAAAAATTAACTATACGAAACCCGAAGTACTATACAGAAACAAACAAAAGATTGCGTAAATGAAACAAACCAAAAATTGGATAAAAGATCAAAATTAAATATCGCTTAACTTTGAAAAGGTATACAAATAATCCAAACTAAAAGTTATATGCTTTAAAAATGATAATCCAAACTATCGTACTCCATTAAATTACTTTTATAAAATGTTCTAGATTAAATTTTAAAATTCGGACTGGACAATAAAATTGCAAACAATTCGGACTATCTTTGTGCCAAATTTCATAATTGTAAGTACCATAGATTCGTCAGGACACGGCGAACACCCAATACACGAACTTCATTTTATAATAGTAGAGGATTCAAATTGCACGCGTTAAAGTTAGATACCTTTTTCACGAAAAAATGAAAAACACAACTGCGTGTGTAGACTTAACTTCGTGTTAAGAAAAAACAAATGTTAACGGATCTTAAAGAAGTTTAGCCATTGCAAACTTTCCTAATTTTACGGAACATTATTCCGTGACGATGTTTTGATTATGCCAACTTTTTAGATTATAATTTCTTCCTTGTGTGTTATTGCGTAGCATTTAAAGAAAGATTAATGTTTATTATTTTTGTAAGAAAATAACAACGTCTAAAAGTTGTTAGGGCTCGATTCACGCTTTGTTGAAACTTGAATACATCCTGGTAATAATTAGTTGAAGTACATCGTAACGAGATAATAGGTAAACCGAACATTGTTTGTCGTTCACGGTTACTTTTTGCAATACGCGGGCTAATGAACCTATTGAATTGGAATGAACGGATCAATTTTTTTGTTAAAATACAAAATCAGATGGATGAAAGAAATATTTTAAACGAAGCATAATTCGTCAAGTTTGTAAGATTACTCGAGAAAGAAAATACCATGCCTCAAAAATGAGACAAAACGTAAAGAAAAATTAATTTTTGCAATTTTCATGCCGTCACGGCAGTGCTGAAGGTATTTGTCATTTCGAATAAATGATAAAAATTGAATTGTAATCGTAAATAAAGTTTCATCGGCAAATTTTAAATAGATAAAAAACATCTTAAAAAGAGATCACTCGCTCATAAGCTAATGCGATTAAGTCCTAAAAACAAATATTGAGAAAATTAATGTGTTTTTATTTTTAATACATTGGTTTTTATAATTTTTGGTTTATTAATTTGATTAGAAAAAGCTCTGCAAAAAAAAAAAAAATGTACAAGACGTGCAAATAAAAACGTAAGAAATTTATGTAAAAGTAGATTGTTCTGTTTTATCGGTTCATTTTGTAATGTATGGAAGCGTTCGTAAATGCTACTTCAGAACTGATAAAACAGAGGATTATTTCTTGGTTTAAATTTTTTTTCAAAGAATTGTTTACGAACGCTGCCTTAGTGTTACCGACACATATCGAAAGAAGAATAATTTAGTTTTTACTTCAAAGTTTACATTAAAAAATATTGAAAAAAAGTGGGCTTATTCGCAATGGCTTCTGAAATTAGTATTCAGAAGCTATAAAATTAAGGGCTTTCTGACCAATAAAAACGAAGTGAATCCCTTAATAACTGAAAAGAATATTATTGAAGAATCTCTCCAATTGTCATTTAAGTTAGACTCTTGCAGTTGAAGTTAGACTCTTGCTTCGATCTCGTAAGAACCTAAGTGTTCTTAATTTGATTGATTTGATTAATCTCAATTTGCATTAATATGTAATCTTTCTATGTTTGTAAAATAGTGTAAAGTAGTAATTAAACTTTAATGTAGTTGAAGAATCTCTCCAATCGTCATTTTTGTAGACCGAAAAACACCACTGAACCATTTGATATTAGAAATCCCGCCATTCTGCGTCAGAGGTATTCCACGACATGACATACGACAGTTTATCAAATGCATAAACGTGTGGAAAGTTGGTTTGTTTGGCCATGAACCATACTTGGCCAAGCTGAGCTAATCGAAGAACTTGGATACCTGGCACAAAGACCGTGTTGACAATGCTGCGGTAATTGGTAATTTTAAATTAACATCGTGCTAGAGCAACACAGCGGGCTATTGACTACTGGATAATGCTGCGGTGCGAGGAACTTTAGTTTTGTTGCTCTTGTACCATTAGGTATGTGCATTATTGTGCTGAAAATACCATTTGAATATTTTATCCATCTCAAAATGGTCAGTTACATACTTCACGTCGGTTTTCACTGTTTCGTATCAGTTGGAGCATGCGGGAATTCGAGCGCGCTATGATGTTCCAAATTTTTTTTTTTTTTTTTTTTTTTTTTTTAATTTTTTTTTTATATTTTTTTGCGTGCAACTTTACTCCCGGATGTTTTCGGTATTTTAATTTCAACTTAAACCGCGGAATTCGGTAACTTTAACTAACGTCGTATTAGAGCAACACAACGGGCTATTGACGACGGTCCGAGATCAATCCCCAAATTCAAAGATCAGAGGACAAAACCACGTAATTTTGAACCACGATCAGATGACGAGGCAACACCTGAGCTGGCACCCTACTCTCCAAACTTCCTCACCAACCCAACGTAAGGACTTTCTGATACGACAGATTCAAATTGCACCAGCCGCCTCTACACCATACGCTTACAAATATCCAAGCGCTGACCCGGATTTGAACCAGGAACCTTCCTATCTAAAGGCTAACACCTTAACCACCAGATCGGTTGGTCGGCAACCGAGGAATTAGAATTCTGATTTCGGAAGAAAGACAAAATTTGTTTTCAGAACAGGGTTCAACGGTCGGAGTCATGTAAAAATTTGTAGTTTTATTAATTTTTTCTAGGTTTGAATTCCAGTGTACTTTCTATGCGCACCATTCGCAATACACTTAAGAAATTTGTAGGACTCTTACGTCCATCCACAGACACAACGACTGACAGCATCCTAAAGACATGGCGACAAGACAGTCTCAACATGCTATCATTGTATCAGTTCCGCGTCCAGTATTATTGATCAGATACCATGAGTTCACGCTGACAGATTCCACATAATTGATCATATTCTATCAATCGGCGAACGGTGCCGGGGTTCCTATGTCTGCAATCCATTCCTATGTCTGCGCCATTTCAGATGACGGGAACGCCATAAATTATTTATTCCAAGTGCTCAATAAACTTAACTTGCACAAATTCAAACTTATTTCTTTTCCTTTGCACACAGTACATTTGTACATTACAATTACATTCATATGAGATAATTTAGCAAATACGTCAAATACAACAATTTTTTTCACATCACTCAGCACGTGGTGTAGAATTGTTTAATAGTTCCGACATAGAAGCGAAATGCAAACTATGCGTTCCCATACACTGTAAAGTTAGAAACAGTAGACTCACTGAGTTTACTTCTAAATATTGCTCAAATGGGCTCAAAATATGGCCAGTTATTTTTAAGCATATTGGAATAAATCTAGAGGGCATGACTGCAAAGTATTTTACTTTAAAATATAAATATCACCCTTGTGCCTCGTATTAGAAAGGTGAAAAATGTTCTTTCTTCCCAAACACAGTGTAACGTCACGATCTACGTCATCATGAGCGCCCAGAATACTTTGCGAAAGCAGAAGAACAACGAGTGCGACGTGACGTTGTATTCAACTAAATTTAAAATATCTTTCTTTTAATTTAATGTCATGTTTGTCCGTCCAAGTGGTGCACGTTCCTGTATTGTGTGTTTGCGTCGTCCAAGCCAATAAAGACTTGACGGTGTAATCCAGCTACCTTTTTCCGACTATGAAACACCTTACAACAGGTGTACGTCAGACTTTTACGTTACCTTCTTTCCATTCGCATTTGCACTCAAATTTTTCCTCTAATGCTTCATATGCTCTTAGATTTTGATTTTACCTCTGCACATCTTTGGAGTTTCATACGAGTATACATAAATATTTACAAATTTTAAACTTATAAAATAGATTGCACAACACAGTATAAAAACGCATCACATTTCCGTCAGATGCTACGATCAACACGTCCTCTGTATGCCAGTTAATCTACGGCTCAATTTTAGTATCTCTATTGCAATTTCATACAACCTAAACGATTTTTAAAGTCCTCGCTGGCGATTCACAGAATTTTCACTTCCTAAATTTTCATCATACACGTAAAACAGAAAAACGCGATTTATTTTTCCGGTTAGTAAAGGAAAGGAAACTTAGATTAACAACCCCCCCGGTGGTTTCGATGAAATATCTCGACCAAGATCTGATCAATATTGCTAATGATGTGAGACATTTCATCTCCAATATATTGCCGATTATTTTCATGATGAAATCGTTTCAGTTAGCATTATGAGATCAAGGGCCGGTTTTCTTTTGTTTACGAGATATCTCGTCCATCAAGATCTGGTCAGCGTTGCTAATGATGAGATAGCTCGTAGAGACAACAATTAAGAGATTTCAACAAACTTGTTTTCTTCTTTTATCATATTTTCCCATCACGTGACTGATAAGAATCTAAATACTCGCATAACACTGCGATAAAATCACAGTTATTCATCCTACCTACATTCCGAGCTTGATCACAAGAACCCGCTTATAAATCGTCAAGTAACACACAAGCCCAGATGCAGAATTATAATCAGTGTTCTGCAATACAACTACAAGCAATTGCAATTGTTCTACAGCCATTTTGTCCGAATTTTGAAAACTGCAGTCAATTCAAAAACAGTAGTAAAACTCAATTATCGGCTAAATATGCATTACATATAAATAACATAACACATCGAAATTAATTGTTGTCGTATGTTCTTCTGGGATACATATGAAAGCAAGGGATGAACAGAAACATTCAAGAGACAAGTACAGAAGAATAATATTTTTATTATTACAAACTATGATCCCAGCAAAGAACAGAAGGGGTGCGCTGCTTTTCTTTCGAGACGGGAATCCATTTCAGGCGAAAGTCCGACTTCTTTTCTCAATTTTACATCCATGCCTTATCCCGGATTCGAACCAGGAACCTTCCGATCTAGAGGCTAACACCTTAACCACTATACCGGTTGGTCGGCTACAAGCAATTGCAATTGTTCTACAACCATTTTGTCCTAATTTTGAAAACTGCAGTCAATTCAAAAACAGACGTAAAACTCAATTATCGGCTAAATATCTGTATTACATATAAATAATATAACACATCGAAATTAATTAACTTACTTCATTTAAAACCAAGGCATACTTTCAGAATTTTCAATTCTGTCGATAACTTTAGAAATTAAATATTTTGTCATTGACATAGATGTGTTATTTATAAAGTGTTTGTGGTAATTTGGGCGGTCTAGGCAGGTTGTTTGTTTGCACTGCAGAACATCTTAACTCATGTTTGAAAAAACAACGGCCAAAATTTTGACAAAATTAAGGAAAAGTTGTTCTGCAAAGACTATGTTTTGCGACGTACGTCGCAGTTTTAAGCACTTTCTGCTCCCGGGCACACAATGAATGTTTTGATGATACACAAGAGAGAAGTACAGCCCGGGATAGATCACAGAAATCGAACCTGCACCTCCAGTCGCAATCAGATGATCGCCAAAAACAAAATGCGATTAAAACCGAAAACAAAAAACTTCTACCAAGTCTTCAGTAAACGCATCCCGACTGTCGGTTCAACTGATAGGACAAAAAAACAAAAATAAATAAATTGTCGCGTTGCAAAAGGCTTTTTATCTCTACAAGGCACAAAGGACAACTTTCTAACAAAACAAACTACCCGAAAAATCTCTTCCAAACAACCAGCCGCGCCGATATACCATCTAATTTAAACCAATCCACCTTCTTGCGATGCCCGAAACGCCCTTCCCCGCTCTTTACTACTTCAAATTACAGCCGCGTCTCTTAGCAATCCGACTAAGTATTCATAGAAGGACTTAAATACAGATTATACGACGACACATGGGAGTCGGAGAAGAGAAAATAAATCTCACCTAAACGCTCCTCGCCCATAAGAAGGGAAAAGAACAAAAGAACAATCACAGCAATGGCCGAACCCGTCCCCGAAAGGAAAAAAGGAGCGCAGAAAAAGGCCAGGACTTTCGGAGTCTCCCGGGAACACGGAGAGCAGGCGAGAAAATTGGGACTTAAAAATTTCCACTCCGGTTATATCTTGAAAGATACATAAAAAGACAAACGAAAAAGCACACAAACGAGAAGAGCAAAAAAAAAATATCTTGTAGTAAAATAAAAACTAAATCCTACAGCCATACAAGATATTTTTGTGTGGAAAGAATAAAAAAAAATATATCTTCCTTAAAGCTCGGTGCAAATAGCATCCTCATCCGTTTTCACCCTCGCAGGATCCATTATTCATGGGCCTTTCTTATTTCTCTATTGCAGCCTTTAGTCAGTGCGTCGCAGGGGACACGGGTATTTTTTTATGGTGATGCGGAATTTGAGAAAATTGGAAGGTGTAGACTCCGGGTGTCAAGAAAGGCGTGTTTTTTTCCCTGGTAGTGGGAGTTAATAACACTTCCCGCTGCTTCTTTATAGTAGGAATATACACTGGCGATGGCTTATAGGACCCGAGATATGAGCGCCATATTACGTTGGTATATAACTTGGAATCATTAGGCAGATCTGGGTTGCAGTATTATTGTAATCAAAAACTGAGTAAAATGGGGACCGGAGTTTTTTACGTAGAACTCGTCTCCCCGCCAGACTAAAGTATTGAGCGTCACGAAAAAATGCAACCCATTCTAGCTGCAACAACTCGCTAATGACTCAGCACACATAGTGATATTGCATATACCGTTGGACAGATGTAGAAACATCGCGTCAAAGGAGATATAAACAACCCCTGCCGGTTCAGCCTTAGCTAGCCGACAACGTCGCGAAAATGTCTTACATTCGGCTAGATCTCGAGTTGCGACGCGTCCCCTTTTGGTGCGTATACGTTTCCGAACCGAACCGTTCGTGAACCGCTCGTTGAAATTATTTTTACAACGAACTTCCAGCGATCCATGGGAATGGAAGGAACGAACCACCAGGCAGTCATTTGTCAGGTGAGGGCGATCGAGCCTGGAGGTTCGCGAGCAGAAAGAAATGCAACGAACTACCCACGACGCCGTCCCAATCTGAACCGAGAATGCCTTTGTGTTCGTCGAAAAACCGACCGGAAGCGGATCGCCACGAGGCGTTCGTTAGGCGCCCCAAACCCCGTCAGAATCATGAGAACTAGAGACGAACGGTTCGGCTAGCAAATGCATACGCGTTTTTATATGTCACCATTTGAACTACATGCCATAGCGTTGACAACTGTACCTCAGTTTGCAGCTAGAGAGCCGCGCTATCGAACGCATAATCGCGCCTCAATTTAGACCGAGGCAGGGGCCCGAAAGTGGGTCATCGACTTAAAAATTCCAATCATGCCCACACGATGCGACGTTCTTTTGCGATCGACGAGTGAGTCGAGGCCTCGGGGGTTTCGAAAAACGCTGGCTGAGCGAAAGCGCGAGCAGTGTGGCCGGGAGAAGTTGACACGTGTGCAAAATCGACTCGTGCTGCATTGGAGTCGCAACAATCGATTTCTCGGACAACCGACATCGCGATACATCACGTGCCTTGGATGTAGATGCATGGACCTGATATCTGGGACGAGAGGGTCGAGCAACAGGTCTCCGAAATCGAGTACATCAGATGAGCGCGAATACTAGGCCTACTACAAGCGCGCTGGCGACACGTTTCATTTGACACACTGCAAGATTCCATTCCGAGAGAGTGATACGACAGCCTCTTTATAATCGGGCAATCACCGTGCCCGTCGATGCCCACACTACGATGAGGCAGTTATCCAAACGATGTTTTTAACATCGATGTATTGGAGTCTATGTTTTTGTAACATCGATGTTTATACTTATCAATGTTTTTCCGTTGTCGATGTTTTATTTTTAAATGAAAAAATACAGTTATAAAATTTTTTTAAATAACCAAGTAGCATAACTTCAATAATCAGCAAATTGAACATACTTTTAGACCATAGTGGCCAAAGGTGAAGGGTCTGAAAAGTAGGGATGCGACATCGATATCTTCAAAACATTGATGTTTAAAAAAAAACATCGATGTATTGGAGCCGATGTCACATCACTAGTTGCTAAACCAGTTTTAAGAAATGGGGATAAAAGTTTAAATACGCTGAATTTTAAAAACCTCGATGGTTTTGGGGCGATGCATTATCAACATCGATCTTTTAATTTTGAACATCAATTTTTCTAAACATCGATGTTTTGTTGTCGATGTCGCATCACTAGGTGCTAGACCAGTTTTTAGAAATGGGGGAAAAAAGTTTAAATACACTAAATTTAAAAAACATCGATGTTTTGGGGGCGATGTATCATCAACATCGATGTTTTAAATTTGTACATCGATGTTTTGCTGTCGATGTCGCATCACTACTTCTCCCATTCATCACATTGTTTGCCGTGTCTGATATCATTCAATCAAGTTGAGAGTAGGGATACGACATCGATGTCGATATTTTCAAAACATCGATGTTTTTTAAAAAACATCGATGTATTGGAGTCGATGTTTTTGTAACATCGATGTTTATACTTGTCGATGTTTTAAGTCGTCGATGTTTTATTTTTAAATAAAAATGTACCGTTATAAAAATTTAAAAAATAACTAAGCATAATTTTTATAATCAGCAAATTGAACATACTTTTAGACCAAAGTGGCCAAGGGTGAAATGTCTGAAAGTAGAGATGCGACATCGATGTCGATGTTTTCAAAACATTGATGTTTTATAAAAAACATCGATGTATAGGAGCCGATGTCGCAACACTTTGTTAAACTAGTTGTAAGAAATGGGTAAAAAAGTTTAAATGCACTGAATTTTAAAAACATCGATGGTTTTGGGGCGATGTACTATTATCAACATCGATGTTTTACTTTTGAGCATCAAAGTTTCAAAACATCGATGTTTTGCTGTCGATGTAGCATCACTAGTTGCTAAACCAGTTTTAACAAATGGGGCAAAAATATTAATTACACTGAATTTTAAAAACATCGATGTTTTTGGGGCGATGTATTATCAACATCGATGTTTTAATCTTGAACATCGATGTTTCAAAACATCGATGTTTTGCTGTCGATGTCGCATCCCTAGTTGAGAGCCGTAATTGCATACCCAACCTCGTTTTAATTTTCGCACCACCCGCACATATGCTGCATAGTAAAGCTACATACGTTTTTTTACATGACGATAACTCAGTTCAAATGAAATAAAAAGGCAGGAATCTGTTAATTCCGTAAATAATTTCAAATTAAAAACTTGAATAAAAGATGCAACCAGAACAATATTTTCTGGAATATTTGCAACGCAACTAGTACTTTCCTTTCTCGCACAGCTGCTTTCTTGCCGGTGCAAATAATCTCAACGTCATTTCTGTATCCCCACGTTGAAAGTATAAACACTTTCAAGATAAGATATGTCACCCTGAAGATTCCTATTATTATGTGGTTATCAGAAAAACAAACTCACTCACTCCCGCTGTTATCAAACCACTACAACCGTTGCAGTAGACTTAGAAATTCTAACTCAAACAAACATCTACATAGATGTGGGAGGAAGGTGGATCTTATTTTCGATTTTCCAAAGTATTCAGACTATGATGTAAATCCGACTGAGTTTTGTGTTTTATCATCAATATTTCTTGCATCTTTTTTCTGACAATTATTAAATACCTCATCCAGTCTGAATGCATTATCCTCCTTGTCTTGGATTCGATCCTTCTTTATCTAATACCATTTTTAAATTTGGATTCTTCTCTTAAAATTTACCAGGAGAAAGGAATAAAATTCCAGGCT
The DNA here is from genome assembly GCA_947359465.1 of Metellina segmentata. NCBI lineage: Eukaryota > Metazoa > Arthropoda > Arachnida > Araneae > Tetragnathidae > Metellina > Metellina segmentata. Next base: position 44,105,744 of record OX375882.1, on the reverse strand, counting down.
AAGCTTTCGTTTTCTTTCATTAAAGCAAACTTAGCAATCTTGTCTGTTTCTATGGCAACAGAAATGGATTCAGGTGGAGGCGTTCGGTGGCTTTTGATGACATTTTCTATCCGAAGAAATGACATTTGTAGTGAGCATTTCCCTCCTATTCATACATAGATAGAATTGTAGACAGCTCTTATTTTTCTATCCCTAAACGCAATATTTTATTTCATCGGATGTGGTTTTGATACGTAACGGTTCCGGCACGAAATTTTACAAGACATCATAGTACAGTTGACACTCCTTTCTAGAATACGAAGAGACGAAGGAAAAGTTTGAAAAATAGAAAGTTCGTTAAAAGGAATACAAATTGGTTGAGTTTTTTTTTTATGGCTCAAGTAACTATATTCGGCAAAGCTGCGCCAAACACAAGGCAGACAACATCAAGTAATAGACATAATCAAACGAAGAAAGTATTACTGACATGGAAGAGGTAAATACACCCAGGATAAGTTATAGGAATTGAACCTGTGCCACCTGGATATAAAAAGAAATTGTGAATGGTCATATGGGCAGGAAGAAATTGAATTTTAAGTCCAACTGGAGCAGAGCAACGGATTATTAGCGACGGTTCGAGATCAATCCCGAAGGAAAAGATCCAAAACAATACGTCGTCATTTTAAACCACAATCAGATGACGAGGTCAACACCTGAACTGGTACCTTACTCTTGAACTTCCACACCACACCAACGTGAGTACATTTGAAGCCTCGACAGATATAACAGTCACCAGCCACCACGTACACAACAGTCTGATTGGATTGTTACATACTCGCAAGACTATGGTTGCTAATCCACGATTCTACCCACTGGACTACCCTGGCAGGAAATTGGACGGGACTAGGGAAACGAGTGGAATGAGTAACGAGAGGATCACGTATTTTATTGAATGGTTAGTTTGATTACAGATCCAAATGGTTTCCAATTGACTCACTAATGAATTATTTAATCAGATTCGTTATTTTTTTAGAACAGGATATTAAAATCATCAAATTATTAAAACGGACCTCTATTTTTATATGATATTAGGTGTAGAATAGTAAATTTATTTTTTATTTTAATTTGAAATGTAACAGGCAAAAAGTTCATATCAAAACGCAGCAAAATTCAAAATTTAATCAACCCGAGAATGTACGTTTTTCAAAAGATCTTCTCTTAATATAAGAATATCCTATTAATACTTCTAAATTATGTATCCTCGTCTACGGAATACAGCCATAGGATAATTACAGTAGGTGATATGATGGACAAGGAAGGTTGAGAGAATACAAGTGGCGTGCCACAGAATTCCATCTCAGTGTAATCAGACAACAGCGGTCTCGCACAGAATTCAATTATCGATCTTAAACGCTTTAGGAACGTCGAGGTCTACATCGTAAATACAATTTGTAGGAATAAGCAGCTATTACGCACCGCATTACTATAGACGACATACAGAGTATTATTGTAGAAGGTTATATTCACTGGCGTAACCTGCTATAATAGTACTCAGCTATAATGGTAGAAATAGGAAACAAGCAAATTAAGATTGATTATAGTAAATGTAAAATACGTGAGAGATAGATAAATTTCTTGTTACCGTAAATTTTTTATTTTGAACAATCATGCTCGACGTTGGAACATACTGGATAAAAAATATAGCCTTGGCGACATAAAAACACTAACAACCACAGGCGTAAGAACTGTCGAGATCAGATAGATAAGAAGGATTTTCAGTGTAAAATAAACCATTGGAAGACAAGGATTTTACATCCAGTTACTTAATACGAACAGGAAGCATGTTTTATCCAAGAAACATTAGCTCCATCCACATTTAGCTTCACAGAAAAAGCCTCTCATAGAAGTGTATCGAAAAAGCAAAGTTGATGGACGAAGAAACTTGAACAGCGGATGCGGTTCACACGAGAAGACAATCGACCTTGGGTCAGTCGATGTTTGAATAGATGTGAAAGCGCGTTATAAGGTTGCCGCAAGAAAAAGCATAAGGGCCGGTGCACAGATCCGGGTTTTCAACGTGCGGCGCCGCTGCGGCACCGAAGCCCAACTATGCACACATAACCGTGAAATGACGCAAGTACTCATTTCGCGCCAGTTACGATAAATATTCTACAGAGGGAAACGTGTTTATTTCGCTTACTTGGGGTACAAAAAGTATATTTTGAAACAAAATAGACGTTACTGGATACAACCATTTATTAGTTATTATTTATACTTCATTTATTTATGAAAACAGGGTACTTTAGAACGGAGACGCGTGTGCGGCGCAGTGGGGAACTGCAGTACAAATTGCACGCAAGTTGGACGTGCGTCGTCGCAGCGGCGCCGGAGGCATGTTTGCACTACTCCATTGGATCTGATGTATCTCAGAACGCACTTGTGCTGCGGCAGCGGCGCCGCACGTTGAAAAACCGGATGTGCACCGGGCCTATGTGTCGAAGGTCGTGGATGTTTTCCCCTCTGCTACCTCCTAACAGCTAACGCTTTCGGAACCGAATGATAAACTTAGCTGACACAGAATGATAATCCGCGGTATATGCACATGTTGTGGAAGCGTTTTGTTTACGTTATCATTAGTCCCTTAATTTAAGACTCGTTCAAAACCACGTTACTCAACTGCAGCAATAAATCGGGCTAGATAGCTTGCTACCAAGAACTTTCGGTCCTTATTTCAGGTCGGTAGGTTGTTTGGGAGGCTTTATGGAGCAAGGGCCATATTTGGACATGCGGTTTGGTCAGGCACAATACATACAATACCAAGTAATAGACATACACACACATGAAAGTTTTAGTGACACACAAGAGAGAGAAATACACCCAGGTAGGTAAATTGGTAATTATTAGTTAACGTCGTACTAGAGCAACACAACGGGTTATGTCACCCCCAGGTAGGAATGCATGTGACAGGAATTGAACCTGCACCATCTATGTCTCGAAGGTTGCCAGCGTGGTGGACATACCCACCGAGTCATGACGGCCCCGTCCTTATTTCAGGACAAATCTGCATAGCCTTCAAGGACAAATAATCTCAGGGTACATAAGCAAAAAATGGAAAGATTCTTTAATGACAACACGCTATTATACGGTAAATACAAAAGTATTTTTCAAAAGCACATAAGTATTAGGGATGCGACATCAATGGCGATGTTTTCAAAACATCGATGTTTTAAAAAAAAACATCGATGTATTTAACATCGATGTATTGGGGTCGATGTTTATACTTGTCGGTGTTTTTAAGTTGTCGATGTTTTATTTTTAAATAAAAAAAGTACCGCTATAAAAATTTAAAAAATAACCAAGTAGCATAATTTTTATAATCAGCAAATTGAACACACTTTTAGACCAAAGTGACCAAGGGTGAAGGGTCTGAAAAGCAAGGATACGACATCGATGTCGATGTTTTCAAAACATTGATGTTTTATAAAAAACATCGATGTATTGGAGTCGATGTCACATCACTAGTTGCTAAACCAGTTATAAGAAATGGGGGAGGGGAGTTTAAATATACTGAATTTTAAGAATATCGATAGTTTGGGGGCGATGCATTATCACATCCGCCCCCTGCTCGCTTACGCTCGCCAACCCTCGACGAGCTGCAAAAATTTACGCGTTGAGAGCTACTCTTAAAAAAACTCACGGCTGAAGACTGAAAATTTGTATGTGTTTTGCTCACTCGCGGAAGAAATTTCGCTTCTTGAATTTTGACACTTAATAAACCCTAAACTAATAGCCGCATCGGAAAAAAAATCTTAATAATTGTCCAGGGAATACGATGAAGAACAAACCATGTTAATTTTGTATTTTTTTTCCGATCAGTACTTTCTCGTGAAACCGTCTAAGAATCGAGCTAAACAACAGTTTTCAATCCTGCGGCGGCGGTAACATTTTTTTAATATAGAGAGAAATAAAACGCGGTGTTGATGGATGGTTAACTCCAGGTTTCGGAAACGGAACAGATGTAAAACTTTTTTCTCCCAAGATAACGACCACTTAATTTTAACTAATAAAAAGTGTATCCGATTCATAAGTATGATAAAAGCACTTTTCCACGGTCAGTCGAATTTACAGGAAAAACTGTTGCTGCAACATCTCCAGCAATGACCAAAAAAGGAAAATATTTGTCCCTCAGTTTCTAAACTTCTGCACCTGTTTCATGATCCGAAACGCTGAACTTACTTCCTTTGTGTTTTTCTGCAAAAAAAATGCGCGTTCATTTTTCTTCCGCAACTTAATTTATCGTAAATACTGCTTTATTTTTAGTGCAATAGCATTTTCTTGACCTGAAGTAGATTATAGGTATGAGTTACGTTAATGTGATTGTGCAGGACAGTAAATAATATAAAGTAATAATACAATATAGAAGTTACTAACTAATATTGTTCTGGAAACAGGACAGATTAGTTTAAAGTACGTATATTTAAGTAAATCCTCGACTGAATATACAAAACAAAATATTTTAGCTGAATTTTATTACGAAGCGGTGGGTTTATCTACTCTTTTTCATGGTCAAATTGAAAAGTAATCAAGAGCATTTCAGGTTCTGAAAAGTTTTCAAGGACCTCAATTGGCTGATGGGAATATTTTTAATTAATATTACACTGGAGCAACACAACGGTCTAATTGCAATTTGCTAAAGAGACGAGCATTAATTTTCAAAAGATTAAATAATTGACACGCCAAATAGCAGAAATTAAAATACAATGTAAAAATAAAAAATTGATTTGAATTAATTCAAGAATTAATCGAAACAATTTATCAAATTTTTACATACAAGTGCATCAGAAGCTATATATTAGAAAAAAGAGAGCCATAAATTTGAAAATTTCTATTGTTATGCAAATCATTTTAATTAAATAAACATACATCTCTAAGATAATAAAGAACGAGATATTAAAACACAATGTCATTTTTTTATGAAACAAATTAAATGAAAAGTGAAAAAATTGAAATAGCTTTATTTACAATGGGTAGTGTGCTTATTTTACATGTGTTTGAGAAAGGTAGATAGATAGTTGAACTAACGTCGTACTAGAGCAACACAGAGTAATTGGAAAAGGTCCGGGATCAATCCTGAAGAGAAAAGATCCGAGAACAACATCTAGTAAATTTGAACCATGGTCAGAGAACAACACCTCTCTTTAAGCTTCCACATCACACCAACTAGAGGACATTTGAGGAAACGACGTTAACCATCTCCTCTATGTTTAGGAAAGACTAAAAACATTGGTCCACTTTGGGATTAATGGTCTAGGGGTCATGTTAGGCCAAGCTGTCAAAAACAACACAGATGTCAAGTAAAACATTACAACGTCCATGCTAGGGTCAGCGGTCAACACTTGCACCAATGACAGCCGTTTGTATATCTCGACCAATCTATAGGGAAGATCTTTTCCACGTCTAAATGGTTTTTAACAGATGTACGACGACCCTCTTTCTAAATATCCCCCAGTGTCAATGGGAGGGAAGTAAAAAGGGAGACGATTTCAAAACTCGAGCTGGGCAGACATTTCTGCAGCGCCTACACAACCTAGGGACACAACCCCCCCCCCCGAGTATTTAGCGTACATTCCTGTTAAATAAATGTTGTTGTTGTTGTTGTTGTCGTGCGGGCCATATATGGCCCAATTGGGGGTGCCATTGCCAAGGAGGGTTGGACTTCTTCATTCATGACACATCCGTTTTATAGGAAGGTCCCTTTCACACATCCATTCACTCACACATATCGTAATTTAGATCCCAATCAGAGGCCGATAGCCCCCTGATCAAGTACCCCCCAGAGGTATTGATTTGGTATGGGAACATGGGGGACTTTGTGACCACGACCTATTTAACGTGCCCCAGCCACCATTAGCGAACACGACGGTCTTTAACCAGGTCTAGGCGCCGATTTCGCAACCATCAGAATTGCAGGATCCGCTGAGCACAGAACCCACAACCCTTCCGATGCGAGCCCGACGCTCTGCTGACTGAGCTACCGCGGCTCGTTAAATAAATAACTACTTTATTTGCATTTTGGTAGTGACGTCCCTTGTCACAACTCGCTCCACTGTGTTACAACAATACACGCGCAAGGAAACTTTTGCTGACAGAGAGAAAATACACACAGGGCAAGTAACAAGAATCGAGTCTTCTCCGCCTACTTCTGGTAAGTTTTTAGCGCAATGGGCTAACCCATTTAGTCACGGATATCATAAGGGGGTCGGGCAACTATGCGTTGGCGGTGGATCTGCAATATAGGTGGTGTTCGACTTAATGAATAAGATCGAGTAACCTCACAAAAACAGGGCAACCCATTTGTATTTGTAATATTTATCCTTCCTCCTTGAGGAAGGAGTGACCATAAAAATATGGGATGGGGCAACAGGGTCGGGCCAAAGGAGTTAGGACCCCTGCTCTGTATAAATGCCTGACGACTTAATAAGCATTGAGAATTGTCAAGGTCATCTAGGAATTCGATTAATATTTGTACAGGGTTCCCACTCTATTTCAGAAATACAATTCCGACCTTTTCAGGTTTTTGCCAGACAAATTTTTACAAAATTCCTAGCAATTCACGACATTTTCAGGCTGAAAAACCAAGAAATAATTTACATTCAATAGTCAATAATAAAAACCCAATTTAAGAACTATATACTGCAAAAATTAATACACAAAGTACAAGTAATTTTGCATTAAAATAACTTATTCAAATAATCCAACCTGTTTGATTTAAATCAATTTGTGATATAATGTATCATAAGCAAGTGGACGAAACAAAATTATTTACCTGTTAAATATTAGTTGTTTCTTTTAAAATCGGTTGAAAAATTCTATTCGTAAAATAAAGTGACATGAAATCGTACGAATCTTATTGGCTGCTTTTCACCAAAACGTCTGAGAGGCTATGAATAAACATTTTCCAGGTCATTGAGGCGATTTTCCAGGTTTTAGACGAAAATATGTGGTTTCCTTTGACGAGGTGTTGTCCTAGGACAACACCTCGTAATTTCGAACCACGGTCAGATGACGAAGCAACACCCTGAGCTGGCACTCCACTCGCCAAACTTCCACACCAACCCAACGTGAGGACTTTCGGCCACGACAGATTTAAAGTGCATCACAGTCGCCTTTACACCATACTATTACAAACATCCATGCCCAGACCCGGATTCGAACCAGGAACCTTCCGATCTAGAGGCTAACACCTTAACCACTATACCGGTTGGTGGGCACACGCCGGAGCTGGAGCTAAGTCAGGCAGCTGCAGAAAAGTAGATGTTTCAACTAACGTTGTACTGGGGCAACACAAAGGGCTACTGGGGTGAAAAGTGCACCACATCTTTCATCCACAATAGACGTTTCATACCCGAATGTCATAAAATTTCAGAAATACAAATCTACTCCAACAATAGCTGAATAATTAATTTTATACATCCTCCATGGTCACGGTGTAGAATTTATCATGGAGAGACACCGACCAAGTTGGTTTGAAGACCGGTGGCATTCCAATGCTAAAAAATACCATCTGCCACCCAAACCAACTAAGCGAAATCCAATCCGAACGACTCACACGCATTCCGAATCCAACAGCTTTCGAACCTCTAAAACACAAATAAAATGATAAATGCCAAAGATTTAAAAACTAAAAGCAAAACCCGGAATATTCCAATTTTAAAAACGCCCTTCGAAGATCTAAACCTCGGCATAAAAATTCAGCCCCAATTGTAAATTCTATATCCCCACCCTTAAAGCCCATGAAAACGATAGGAAGATCGAAACGACAAGCAGGGCTATGCGATGACGGGGCATGATCCAAAACGAAATTCCTGAGCTCTTCCTTCCCTTCCCTATTCCATTATTCATGGTCTCTAAATCTCGTCCTCCAACTGATCGTATTTTTCACTTAAAGGGGGCTTCCGGCGCCCCTCCCCCCCGGCCGCGTGATTATAACGACTTGTCATGGCGAAATGATCCCCGAGACGGATCCATCATAAGAGGTGGATCAATCACGGCGGCTGCTGCGAACGGATCCATCACCAACGACGGATCAGTTGCAGGGGAATCGTCCTCGACACGATCTCCAATCGATGGCCGCGTCCTTTCGAGCAGATAATGTCCGGGGGATATGCTGTGGCTTGAGTACATTATTGTGTCTCAGACCAAGAAAAGCCCAATCTTGTTATATGACAGTGCAGAGTTGGTAGGTTTTGTGGCACAAAGGTCATATTCGGTCAAGCTGACTAAATAGGGCCGTTTGACGAAATATGCCCTTTGACCAACGATGGATCAGTTCCAGAGGATTGTCCTCGACACGTTCTCCAATCGATGGCTGGGTCCGTTCGAGCAGAAAATATTCCGGACATACGCTATGGTTCGAGTACATTATTGTCTCAGATCAAGAAAAGACCAATGTTTTTATTTGACAGAGCAGAGTTGGTAGATTCTTTAGGTTTTGTGACGCAAAGGCCATATTTAGTCAAGCTGACTAAATAGGGCCTTTTGATTAAATATGCCCTTTGACCAACGATGGATCAGTTCCAGAGGATTGTCGTCGACACGTTCTCCAATCGATGGTTGGGTCCGTTCGAGTAGAAAATATTCCGGAGATACGCTATGGCTCGAGTACATTATTGTCTCAGATCAAGAAAATACCAATGTTTTTATTTGACAAAGCAGAGTTGGTAGGTTGTTTAGGTTTTGTGGCGCAAAAGCCATGTTAGGTCAAGCTGACTAAATAGGGCCTTTTGACCAAATATGCCCTTTGACCAACGATGGATCAGTTCCAGAGGCTTGTCCTCGACACGTTCTCCAATTGATGGTAGGGTCCTTTCGAGCAGAAAATATTCCGGAGATACGCTATGGCTTGAGTACATTATTGTCTCAGACCAAGAAAATACCAATGTTTTTATTTGACAGAGCAGAGTTGGTAGGTTGTTTAGGTATTTAGGCGCAAAGGTCATATTCGATCAAGCTGACTAAATAGGGCCTTTTGACCAAATATGCCCTTTGACCAACGATGGATCAGTTCTTGAGGATTGTCCTCGACACGTTCTCCAATCGATGGTTGGGTCCTTTCGAGCAGAAAACATTCCGGAGATACGCTATGGCTTGAGTACATTATTGTCTCAGACCAAGAAAATACCAATGTTTTTATTTGACAGAGCAGAGTTGGTAGGTTGTTTAGGTTTTGTGGCGCAAAAGCCATGTTAGGTCAAGCTGACTAAATAGGGCCTTTTGACCAAATATGCCCTTTGACCAACGATAAATCAGTTCCAGAGGATTGTCCTCGACACGTTCTCCAATCGATGGTTTTGTCCGTTCGAGCAGAAAATTTCCGGAGATACCCTATGGCTTGAGTACATTATTGTCTTAGATCCAAAAAAGTACTGATGTTTTTCAATTGAAAGAACAGAGTTGGTTGCTTTTAGGTTACATAGGGCAAAAGCCATTTTCAAGCCGCACCAAACACAAGACAACATGAAGTAAAAAACGCCGCGAAAGGAAAAAAAAGAGAGATTGGGGAATAGAGTATATAGGTGCAGTGTAATACATTACAGATATTTATCTATACAGGGTGGTCCCGAATTCATGGTACAAACTTTAATGGTAGGTACAGGACATTGTAACAATGATTTATTGTATAGGAATGTATAGTCGCAAGTGACGCGGTGAGGCGTAAACGTCTTCAAACTTCTCCAACAGTTCCACCAAATCTGTAGGGGAGTTTATTTCTGTCCATTCTCTGAGATACATATCTTTGAATTCGGATGGTGTTTTTTTCTTCATCTGATCTGTGATGATCAAATCTCTCAGTTTTTCAAAAGTAAGGACCTGACAACCTGCAATCCATCCATCGAAATAAGTAGACAATTCATGATAGAAATCCCTCCAGTTCCGATCAACTGCTTTATGGTGTGAACTAAATAACTGTCGAAATCTTTCTGGTGTTAGTTTGAACCTTTTTAACAGAATATTCTTGATGTGATCATAATTTATAGCTAGGTCAGCTGGTTCACGGGCTATTATATGAGCAATCTCTTGGGGGATCAAACTTAATAGGTGAGATACCCACATTTCTTTACCCAGCGACAGCAAAGTTGCCTGTCGCTCGAACAAGATTAAATAAAGACTCATATCATCTTTCATGTCGTATTTCGGAAGGATCTTGGTCAAGTCTCGATTCGTTGGTCTAGAATTATCAACTGCACATCGCTGGGTTTGACTAGTTGCTTCTATTCTCAATTTTTCCAACTCATACTCTCGTTCTTTCTGCTTTTCTTCGAGGTCTTCAATTCTCCGCTTTTCTTCAAGGTCTTCAATTCTCCGCTTTTCTTCAAGGGCTTCATTTCTCCCACTTCAAGGGCTTCAATTCTCCGCTTTTCTTCCACTTCAAGGGTTTCAATTCTCCGCTTTTCTTCCACTTCAAAGGCTTCATTTTTCTTTCGAGTTTCTATAATTCTACCAAAAAGTGCTTTGGTGAATTCTTCATCATATCCCTCACTTGAAGTAATAAGATTCACTAACTGTTTTATGGATTTTTCTACGGTGATTTCTAAATCTATCTCCTCCACCAATTTGATCAAGTCCTCTTTCTTTCCCTTAACTAAATAAGTCATGATTAAATTCTAAACAGTTTTCCCCTTTGGACTCAAATATAACGTAAGGTACAAAATGAAAACTTTTCGAAACCGAAACCGTCCAGAATTCTGACTTACCTTATAGCCAAGCCACAAGAAATATAACTCAAAGATAATAGAACAATAGAAAAGAAATAAATGTACAAAAACCAATTTTGTAACCCAAAAGACCTTCAAAAGAAAATTAATTTAAAAAAAATTTTAATCAAAACACCATTTCAAATACAAAACAAATTTAAATTATTAATTAAGATAAATAATCATCTACGACAACTAAAATCTCTTAAATTTCTATTTCACATAAATTCCAAATCAATACTAATTTCTATTATAAAAGCAAAATTTGCAATAAGGAAATTTTTTTGTTTCGAAACCTGTTACGATAAATGGAAGTTATCACAAAAACAGAAGTAAAATTGTACATTAAATACAGGGTGGTCCCGAATTCATGGTACAAACTTTAATGGTAGGTACAGGACATTGTAACAATGATTTATTGTATAGGAATGTATAGTCGCAAGTGACGCGGTGAGGCGTAAACAGGGGAAATAAAAGGAAAGAGAAATGGAGTGATCGGTTGGTATCATTGCCGGTAGAGGGCAGTAGATGTCTAGCCGCTGTTGAACATGATGCATCGCAGTAGGGAAAAGCGCCATTCACAATTGTGCTGCCGTAGACGATGGGTGACTTTACGTATGCAGAAAAAGCAGACATGCATTACATGTACGGCCGTGCAAATGGTAACGGCAGAGCTGCGTTACGAATGTATCGCGCGGAGTATCCTGATCGACGAATGCCGGATCATAGAATTTTTCAACGGTTACATCGTCAACTTTGTGAAACAGGTGCGTTCGACGTCAACAGACATGGCGCTGGTCGAGTAAGAGCTGTACGCACTCCAAGGCTGGAAGAAAGCATCTTGAACATTGTGGCTGATAGACCCGAGTCAAGCACAAGAACTGTTGCGCGTGACGTAGGTGTGAGTCATCAGACTGTATGCAGAGTGTTAAACGAAAATCGCTTACACCCCTTCCATTTTCAGAAAGTACAAGCATTGAATCCGGCAGATTATCCTCGCCGCGTGAACTTCTGCCTGTGGGTGATGCAGCAATGTGCGTTGCAGCCGGATTTCGTAGATTATGTGCTATTTACAGATGAAGCGACATTTTCACGCGAGGGTGTCTTTAATGCGCACAATTCCCATGTGTGGGCAACCGATAATCCACATGCAACGCGTCGACATGCGTTTCAACAACGTTTCAGTACTAATGTGTGGGCTGGTATTGTGAACGACTTTTTGATTGGCCCATACTTACTACCCACGCGGCTCACTGGCGGAAGCTATCTTATTTTTCTGAAAGAAGTGTTACCACAACTGCTGCATGATGTTCCGATCGCCATTCGTAACCGCATGTGGTTTCAGCACGATGGGGCGCCAGCACACTTCAGCATTGATGTACGGAATTACCTGAATGCCACGTTTGGTACTCGATGGATTGGGCGTGGTGGACCAGTCCCTTGGCCACCCCGATCTCCCGATTTATCGAGCCTCGATTACTTTTTATGGGGACATCTAAAGCATCTTGTTTATGAGACTCCAGTTGACTCAGATGAGGATCTCGTCGCTCGCTTATCTGTAGCTGCTGCAGGTGTGCGTGAAATACCAGGCATCTTTGAACGTGTACGCCAATCGCTCCACCGACGCTGTCAAGCATGTATCGATACTGGTGGAAGCAATTTTGAACAATTACTGTAAACATGACACTTGTCAACAACGCTTTCAATAAAATCTTTGTTTTTCCTTTCGGCCGTTATTTCCCCTGTTTTCGCCTCACCGCGTCACTTGCGACTATACATTCCTATACAATAAATCATTGTTACAATGTCCTGTACCTACCATTAAAGTTTGTACCATGAATTCGGGACCACCCTGTATTTGCAGTGCAACACATTAAACGTGCTTTGCAGCACAAATGAATATTCAAGGTTCGAATTCCTAGTTATAAACCGATTAACTGAACCATAACACAATCCCACTTCCACACAACTTAAGCACCGAACTATAATATTTTCCAACAATCCTTGGAACCAGATTGACAGAAAGCAACTTCGAGGCCCGACATGGGAAGTAAAGAATCTCGGTAAATATGTGCATCCTTGAACAGCAAACATTTTCATAAGTTTGCTAGCAATTATAAACGGGGCAGGATCCAAATTAATATTCCTTTCACTCAAAGCGGCGCCCGAGATCAGCAGCCACCGCATAAAATTATGTGGTACATTTTAAATACATACCCGCCCGGAGAGCTCTTACTATCAAGTCGTGAACGATGGATGAGAACGGGAACTAGAATAGACTAGAAAGTAGGTAAATTAGACAGTAATTAAGGGGCCTGTTTTAGTAATAGGTCACAATCTGCAATAAATTTATAATGATCTCATAATTCACTCGATGAAATCTGGAGCTCCTGTTGAAGGGCCCATTGCAACACCATGCCCTCAGGAGTGTAACAGGGCAAGACCACCCATACAGAGGGTCAAGACGGCCAAGTGTCGAGGACTTGAACGGAGACCTTAGAGAGGAGTGTTGACAGAATAATATAGTCAGTATCTTTCATTGACAAGTTGGCTCAAAATGAAAAATTATAGGGAGTTTTGTAGAAAAAATGTAATATGCGTGGCTCTGAAGAAAAACAACTTTGGGAGGCACGATGTAATTTAATGGTCTATTTTCAAGAGTATGAAGAAAACTTATATTTTAAGCACCCCCTCAACAATTCTATAAAATAAGAGAAATAAAATAATTCTACATTCAAGTTTCTGTAAAAAGGCGGCACTTAGGGGAGTAATGATTTTCAAGTTATTTTTGTATCAGTGACAAACCCATCTACCAGGCTGCAATGTAGATTGACAGGGACCCCGATTTGCAAATAGAGGATTGAAAGTTCGAGCATGGGAATATCACCTGGTACCTATGTGCAGAGTAACTGGGTCAAAGGCACTTTAAGATCATGTTTTATGTAAGTTGATAAATTCGAAATCTGTCGTCTTTTTTTCGTGGCCCAGAAAATTGATTTTTGAAAATTGAAAGCCCCTTTTATATGATTTACATTCAAAAACAGCCTCCAACAACGCAATTCTTTGAATGCGTGACAAATTCTTCTTTCAATGAAGAACAAAATAACGTGGAACTTTATTATCGCACAACTTGAGTGCGAAGAAAATCAAACGATAAAAATCAAAGAGTTAGATAAAACTATAAGCAGACGATAAAATTCAATAATTAAAAAAAAAACACGGGCAATAAATATTTTTAAAGTTGGAGTACGGGAACTTTTAGGACACCCTGTATTATACTACATTATACACACAATAAAGATACTAACGGTAAAATAAACCATCTAAAATCTCAATAAAGCGTCTTTTTCACTTGTCCTATTATAAATGCGTAATAATGAAAGAGGGGGTCGATAAAAAGCAAAGAAACTCTTGAAGGGGATTGACGGTCATAGGAGATTAGTGACCACAAGTCTACACAAATGAGGCACTTCAAAGATCACGTGATTAGTACAAAGCAAACAGAGATCTTAAAAGCGAACTACGGGTGAAATTCGAAATCTATATCGGCTTTTTTCCGCAGCCCAGAAAACCCAGTTCGATACAGACAAGTAAAAGGGATGCGCAGAGGATATAGTATGTATGAGAAACATGCCCAGAGGCCTCTCGGAGAAGGGGAGCTCTCAAAAATTTTTCTACTCGCAGTGAATTATTCATGGAACAGAGCTCTGTTCTCACTGCCTGGGTTGATTCGATTCCGTGAGGCAGGTTAAGTCTCCTTTTGGAGGAGTAATCCATGCATTCATGTTGCCTGCCACCAGTCAACTCGAAATTGAATCGAACTGAGAGCCGGATGAGATCTAATTTAACTCTTGAATGCAACCACCGCGGTGGAATGGATTGAGATTCGCTTCTTTTTATCTTTTCAAATGAACTTGACGTCTCAGAGCGGAGCGGTGATTACGGAATCTTGCAATCGGTGAGTTCCAATTGCGAGGGGCCTCACTTCGCTCAAGTAGTCTCGAAGATGTACGTTTGATGAGTTGTTCACAATGAGGATAAAGGGGAAAAAATCAGTCTCGTACTTTAATCCAACAGTACCTGGCCCGAGGCACTTCAGAAACTACTAGTTTCAATGAGGAAGACCGACAGCTTGAAAAATTGTTCTAAACCCAATAATAGCCTAGATTGGAGTGTGCTCTTCACCTACTCACGTGTGGGAAGAAAGGTACTTGAAAATACATAAAAACTAACTCTGCGTAAAGAAGCCTCTGATGGATTAAAATTGAACCATTGTCAAGTTAGGTAGTTGAATCAACGTCGCACTGGAGTAACATAAAGAGCTATCCATGGTTTCCACACCTTTATCCGCAAAAAATGCAAGGACTTTTAAAGACTTTTCAAAACAAAAAAAAAACAAAAAATATTTTTTCAAGGACCTGAAACTTTTTATAACGACCTAAAACAAGGAAAATGCAAAAGTTGTCAAGTAAAAAGAAAAATGTGAAGAAAAAAAAATGCCAATTTGTTCACTCCATTTCTCCTTTACCTATGCCTTCAACTGTGGTTAGTTTTATATACATCACGTGGTGTCAAAGTGCGTAACACCGGCTTTATTCAGAATGATGCTCAAATGGCGCACCTGCCATGAAGGAAACTAGTCTGGACACGTTCCAACGCAATTCCAAAACACACAATTTTGTACCAGTCAAAAAAAAAAAATTCAAGTACTTTTTACCAAGTTCCGTAATTTTCAAGAACTTTCAAGGGCCTCAGAAAAAAAAATTCAAGGACTTTCAAGAACCGTTGGCCGCTGTGTCAACTGGGAGGGTAATTGGTAATTTCAAGTAACGTCGTACGAGAGCAACACAATGGGCTATTGACGACGGTCCGGAATCAATCCCCTAAGGGAAAGATCCTAGGACAACACCACGTAATTTTGAAACACGGTGTGATGACGAGGCAATACCTGAGCTAGTACCCCACTCTTCAAACTTCCACACCAACCCAACATGAGGACTTTCGGCCACGACAGATTTAAGGTGCACCAGCCGCCTCTACACCATACGCTTACAAACATCCATGCCCTGACCCGGATTCGAACCAGAAACCTTCCTATCTAGAGGCTAACACCTTAACCATCAGACCGTTTGGTCGGCGCGAAGGGGCGGGAATAATCCCAAAGAGAAAGACGTGGAAAAAATATCGTAATTTTGAACTACGGTCGAATGAATAGGTCAACACCCCACTCTCCAAACTTCCGCACCACGCCAACGTGAGAACATTTGAGGACACGACAGATTACAAGGCAGCTCCTCTTACACTAGTCCTTGGTTGGATCGAGTTTCGAACTCACACCCCCCCCCCCGGTTGCTATGTTACTCTTCAAACCGGGTTTCCACGGCGGCCCCAGAACCACATTTAAAACAGCCTATCTAAGTTACAAAGGCAACATCTGAATTACACTAATCACGTTCTATTAAATACCCATATAGTAAAAATGATTAAAAATTCAAAAATAACTCTCGACTTAATTATTAAAAACGCACAGCTAAAGAGGACTGGAACAATTAGCTAAGGTTTTAGTTAGAGCTGAGTCACTTATAAAAAAGTAAACATTTTTAGTATCGTTCCATAAACAAACAGGAAATCCATCAACTACAGAAGAAAATCTTTCCACTAAGATCTTGAAACGGATCTGCGAACAACATTTTCCGGAAAAGATCGGTGAAAAGAAATACTTAAGACATTATAATAAGTCTAGTCAAAGAAAATAAAGGAAACACGGCAGAAACAATCTTATAAAACCTTCAATTTTTGAAAACCGAACAAAAAATTCGTATTGTGGCCGCAGTATCACGAAAAAGTGCTCCCGAAATTCCGTGGTGCTGAGGAGGAACAAGACATGCCAGAGGGTGGAGAAACAAGAAAACATGCCAAAACCATCCTCCGCGACAATGAATGATCACGAAGTCATCACTCAACTTCAACCCGACTGTCACCGACGCAGGGGGAGGAGTGGAAAGGAAGAAATATCGAAAAAATAAAAACGAATGTCCACATGCATAGATAAATTACAACTTCTCTATGGCGAACAAGCGAATCTGGCATTCTGTTTTCTTAAATAAATGTCAATCTCCCGATTTTTGATGTTCAAAGAGTGTTGTGATTTTTGGATTACTTCCAAAGAAATGGATGTTTGGTACGCCAGGCAGGTGGTAAAATGCGACCAGTGTCAAATCAAATTTTATGTCGTGAAGATATTGCGAACCTCAGAAAAAATTGAAATATTTATCGAAAGTCCAACGATTGGGAGGGTAAAAATCCCGATCCACCGAAGAAAAAGGATAAATAGATAAATCATTGTCCTCAAATTCCCTAGTAAATGTTTCAATTTTTCGACAGCAATATTCATAATTCCGAACATTGCATTCCAGAACGTGAATACAACCTTACAAATTTTCCAGAACATAGATAGGACGACTTTGGAGAAATCCATTTCTAGAAAGGTAAGTAAGCTCAAAGAGGAAAGGTCCAAGTCTCAGCAAAACCTATGAAATGCTCTGACGAACTCGCATCTGTTCTGCTAAACAAGTAGCCAGCAGGGATGCGACATCGATGTTTTTACGTTGTCGATGTTTTATTTTTAAATAAAAAAAGTACAGTTATAAAAATTTTTAAAATAACCACGTAGCATAATTTTTATAGTCAGCAATTTGAACATTCTTTTATACCCAAGTGGCCAAGACTGAAGGGTCTGAAAAGTAGGGATGCGTCATCAATGTCGATGTTTTCAAAACATTGATGTTTTATAAAAAACATCGATGTATTGGAGCCGATGTCGCACCTTTAGTTGCTAAACCAGTTTTAAGAAATGTCGGAAAAAGTATAAATACACTAAATTTTAAAAACATAGATAGTTGGGGGGGGGGGGGGCGCGATGCATTATCAACATCGATGTTTTAATTTTGAACGTCGATGTAGCATCACTAGTTGCTAAACCAGTTTTAAGAAATGGAGGGGAAAAGTTTAAATACACAGAATATTAAAAACATCGATGTTTTTGGGGCGATGTATTATCAACATCGATGTTTTGCTGTCGATGTCGCGTCCCTAGTAGCAAGTAGATGTCAGGGAATTGTAGGCTTACGTCACAGGTTCTCCAACCACTCCAAAACCATCCTTGCCAAGACGAAAGCTGCCAGACGCAAAATGATGTGTGGCGATAGCCATGTGATTGTTTTGCTAGTATGTATACAGTTCAGGACCGGAGAGTTGGCATTTGAGTCCCGCGTTTCCGCTGTTGGCAACGCGAATTCAAACCTTTTTGGTTCCGCATTTGTTATTATTATGAATACGCGAAACAAGTGATTAAAAATTTCACACACACTTAAATCGAAGTACCTCCCATTCGAAATAGAAGGGGTAGCCTCGTACATCACATGGCTATAGCCACACCAGGGTGGCAACAAAATCCTTGAAAAAAAGTTCCCTTATAGTCTCACAAAAATTTCCCTGATTTAACAATGCCCTTAAGAAATGTTGTATTCCGTGATTGGTATCGATATACAGTATCCACATAACACTATTTTTAAATATTTAGGGTCAGAGGGTGTAAAAGGATCATTCTCCACAAATATTTTGTATTTTTTTTCTCTATATTTTAATTGTTATTATTTGGAACCCTTAATGGAACTCTTAAAATTGCAATTAAAAAACTGGAGAAAAATTTAAAAATATTTTGATCAAGGAACTTTTTACACCTGAACCTACATTTGTCATACTATTCATCGAAACCAAATGCAGATATACATAAATAATTCTACAAAAATGTAATTGCAAACAAAAATAATTCTACAAAAATGTAATTGCAAACAAAAATAACTAATTTAATACACAAAAAAAAAAACATCATTTCAAATTGTATCCCACACGTTGTATCACTAGCCTCAAGGCAACAAAACACTGCATCCGCAAAAAAAACGGCGGCGGCGGTTTCCGCGGTGTTTAAAAATTACGATCCTATGGTTCTTTTTTCGAATTACAATTTCAGAGGATACGATTTATTCGATTCACAAAAGCACTCATAATCGTGCATCTCTAAATAGGACAAACGATAATAGAAGCTGTTTAAATTGTCAAAATTTCCCTAATTTTTTGTAAAATTTGGAAATTTTCCCTGAGATTTCCCCGATTTTTCCAGAAATAAAAAGTTCCCTGAGAATTCCCTGATTTTCCGGTTTTCTAGGTTCTGTTACCACCCTGCACACATGATTTTGAGCGTAGCAGCTTTCTACTTGGCAAGAATGGTTTTATGAGTGGTTGGGGAACCTGAGACGAATATCCTAAATCTCCTGTCAAGTACTTGTTAGTAGCAGAACAGTTGCAGGTTCGCCTTTTATATGTTCACGGAATTTTTGTGGAAAATGTTATATCCTTATACTAAAAAATCGCACTTACAAACTCCGATGAGCAGATATCTTTATGATTTTTTAAATAAGTAATGATACCTCAAAACCAATGGTTTGTTTAACAAATAAGGTGGTACTATCGATAACAACGATGATTACTCTGTACAGGAGGACGAGTATTTGTTAATGTTGAAATACGTGTGTGCAAAAATTGACTAACACACAAAAATTTGTATTATTTCGTCCAAGATGGGTGAAAAAGGGATAGGTAAGCGTCTTACATGGTGAAACCTATGGATTTTTTAAAAATCGATTTAAGCAAAATATTGCTATTTAGGAAACGGACGGTGTATACGTTTTATTATCATGTGTATGTGAATGCTGTACAAGTGGATGAAAAAAATTTTAAAATTTCATCCATCTGCGAAAACAGTTTTCTATCCAAAAATACGTTAGACACCCAAAAATATCACACATATAGTATAAATTTGTCTTTTGCCGACTTATAAAAATGCTTCTCTGATTTCTACTTAAATTTTACTGTTAATTGAAAAAGCCTTTTATAAATACACCATACTTTCAACCAGATTAAAGTTAACATTTCGAAAAAAATAGTAAAATCTGAAATAGGTGGAAAATGAAAAAATGTGTATAAAATGTGTTCTCTGATCCCAAACAAAAAGAACTTACTTTTTACAGTATAAGAATGCACGACAATGAAATCAACTTACCTGTAAAGAAAGAAAAAATGCATTACAGCAAAAACAATCTTCAGTTATAAAAACACGAAAATAACTATTAGTAAAAATATAATCATCAGAAAAGTTAAATGCACTATTTGTTTATAGCAACATTGTATCTGAGAGAAAGTAAAGAAATGTATCCACATAAAAGTTGATCAAATCAAGATCGTTACCAAACAGAAAAAGTAGTGTTCATTTTAATTTACAAAATCATTTGGAGAGGATTATTCCAAAAAAAGATATAGTTCCTTGTATTTTTTATCAAAAAGCTATTGAAATTTTGTGATATGAGGTCAGTTGCTTGGTGTTACGAAACAGTTTGTAGAGTGTGGAAATGCAGAGATTCTCAAATACCAGAACAAAGGGTTTACAATATATATTTCAGCACTTAGGCCCCTAAAAACCATTGAACCTTCAAAACGTTTAATAGGTTCATATTAAACCCAAACATAGGTCACTATAACCGGGAACTTAAGAAATAAAAACTGAAACGGAGATACTCAGCTAAATCTCAATAAATCAAGTACAAATTTTGAAAATGTTTTATTTTTCCTAGACTAATAGCATTGTGAAATGAAAATTGGTAACAAACCAAATCCAAAACAGAAGCAATTACATCCACAATCACGAAGAACATGCAACATCTAGAACACGAATATTTCACTCGTGGTTGCGACAGAACATGACTAAAGAACTCTACCCTGAGATACCCCACTAAATTTTATACAAATCCCGATCCCAGACAAAAAACGCACGAGATAACGGAACACAACAGACACTAAATCACACACACACAAAGAGGTCAATAAATATGCAAACCGCTTTTCTCCAGTTTTATCAGCCATTTCCCAACAAAAACTATTCATTTCCCCCGAACGGCAATAACAAGAAACGTTTTGTAACCTCGGAAACAAGGAGCAGACAATGACGGACGATTTCGAGGAGAAAAACGCAAGAATAAGTGGTCTAAATATTCGCATTTATCCAAAGCATAATAAATCGCCCGGTCTCTCCCTCAAGGAACACAAACCATTTACTTCCTTGCGAAAGAACTAGAGTGGACGGACAGCTTGCCTCGGACAATAAATTTTTGAATTTATAGCGGAACTTACCTCTAGACCCATATTGTGGAACCAGACCATTCCTTCATTCCCCCCATACCCAGTATCCCATACATCCATGCATACATTCTCATCGTGTGTGGCCGAGTGCAGAAAGCCTTGGCACGGGGAAAAATCGCCCCAGTATCCCCCTCCACACTCAGTAAGCGCGTATCGTTGGGTTCAGGGAAACAACAATCCATGTCACATTATTTGGCGATTTATCGCTGTTGGATTCGGAGGCGAAGTTTCATCTAATAACCTTCCTCCAGGAGATATATACGGGGAACAACATATGAGAGGCCATCATGGAAACGGGATATGGGTTCATAAAAAGAGATGAGGGCGGAGATTTTGCGCTGTTTTCTCATCAGTGTTGAGGGGAAGGCGATAAACGACGGGAGAATTATGACATTCTTCTTTGGGGGGTGGATTCTAATCACTTCTCTTGTTTCGAAGCGGTGGAGGGGAATTTCGATTCCGTTCGACAGCACCGCGAGAACATGTTTTTCTGTCGTGCTGTTTTGTCAGCTGTCGAAAAAACCGAAACGCGAAACTAAAATAAATCAGAGAAGAGCAGGAGGTTGGTTCTTAGAGGGGGTTTTAGAGCGCAATTGCCAAGTTGCGTCAAACATAAAACTTGCAAAAATGTCGGGAAATTGAAAAAAAAAATGGGATTGGGGAATGGAATAATTTGAGAAAAGCAGAAAAAGATCGCTTGAATATATGAGATGAGCAGGGGATTCAAACGAAGTTGAATAGGTATTTAATCAGTGTACATATAAAAGGTTGAATTAATAAATTTTCTAAAAAAGTATTAAATAATAACATGCACTCAACATAATATAAAATGTAAAAAATGTTTTCGACACTTTACAATGTTTATATATCAAAAGCCTCCACTGCAAAATTTGTTCTGAACTATTAGATATGTTAATTACAACGGATGGCAGGGAAGCTATTTACAGGGTATCGTCGTTACATCACATTTTCGTCGTGCGTGGCCGTATGCCACCTTCTTCAGGATTCTCCCGCGTCTCTCCTTCTAAGATCTTACTCGTTCAACGGTCTGCCTCGTCAACCTAGGTGGTTTGACCACAGGAAATAGCGTGTGTTCTTCCGATACTTCATATCCAGAACACCCCATTTATAAGGCAGGTAGTTTCAATACAGAAGCCAGTACCCCTGACCATAAGTGAGTACTCAACATGAGGTAAAATTAATACTTCATAAATCGGAAACCTCGGGATGCTCAAAGGACTGGCCTGCGAATCCTAACCATAAGTGAGTACTCAACATGAGGTATAAGTAATGCTTCATAAATCGGAAACCTCGGGATGCTCAAAGGACTGGCCTGCGAATCCTAACCATAAGTGAGTACTCAACATGAGGTATAAGTAATACTGCATTGTTCGGAAACCTCGGGATGCTCAAAGGACTAGCCTGCGAAACCTAACCATAAGTGAATACTCAACATGAGTTATAAGTAATACTACAACACTCGGAAACCTAGGTGACTTGACCACAGGAAATAGCGCGTGTTCTTCCGATACTTCATATCCAGATACCCCCATTTATAAGGCAGGTAGTTTCAATACAGAAGCCAGTACCCCTGACCATAAGTGAGTACTCAACATGAGGTAAAAGTAATACTTCATTACTCGGAAACCTCGGGATGCTCAAAGGACTAGCCAGAGAATCCTAACCATTAAGTGAGTACTCAACATGAGTTATAAGTAATACTACATCACTCGGAAACCTCGGAATGCCCAAAGGACAAACCTGCGAGTCTTAACACCACCCAAAACAATAACAACTCGCAGTTGCGATGTCTTTTCATAAAACCACCAACGCCCCAAACACCCAGCTCCTGAACACAACCAACAGAGAAACACAAAGCACTAGCGAGAGCTCAGAGCGATAAAGAGGGCTGGACAACAACAAAACGCGTCCCGGAAATTCCCCCGAACAGCAACCTGCCCGCGCAACCCTTCCCAAACAGAGTTTGGAATCAGATTTCCTGCACCACCCCTGGAATGAAATCGGGTTATCACAAACACATCCCGCCGCCCCCAAACAAAATTTCCGAGCGGGCATGCGGATAAACTTCCTTATCAACACAACCCATTGTGCTGCGAAGCCGGAGAAAAATCCCTCCGAATTTTCGATTCCGAAAGGGGTCGGGGAAGAGAGAGAGAGGGGTGGAGGCCGAAAACAAAAGTAGGAGCTTCCGCGCAGTTTCCGCAGTTAACTACTTCCTCATTTACGGGAGAGCTTCCGTAAAATTACGGGGCGCGGAGAAATGGTATTGAATCGGGCATCCGCCTCCACCCTCCCTGCTCTCGGTGCTCTGTGTCCTTATAAAAGAATGCGGGTAAAGCCCGTGGAAATCAGTTTAGACATTTCACTTACAGGTTTCTTGAGCGAGCGAGTAATTGAAGAGGCACGGTTTGAAACTCGGGGATTTAATTTTCACTTCAATTGTTCTCTGGAAGAAATCCTTTAAAGCCTTCTTTTTATAAGTATAATTTAGGCGGCAATATCCACGAATGGAGTTGATGATTGTCATTTAAATGTACTGAATATCGTTAACCCTCCAATTCGCGTCGGGAGATGTCCATCAAGATGTGACATTTTGCAAATGACGTTATATCTCTCGTCGAGATAAATGTCTTATTTTCTCCAAGGGAATGAAGATTGAAGTGGAGAAAACAAATTCCCCTTTTGACAATTGAATCGGATTTTGTGCATCAGAAACTGGTCACTACTATGAATGCGACATCGACAGAAAAACATCGATGTTGATAATACATCGACAGCAAAACATCGATGTTGATAATACATCGATCAAAAACCATCGATGATTTTAAACATCAGTGTATTTCAGGGCTCGAAATACCCGGGTGCACAGGTGCACTGTGCACCTGAAAATAAATATGTGCACCTAATTTTTTAACTCTAGGTGCACGCAGTGCACCTATCGTTAAAAAAAGGCGGGGAACATATTTTATGTTATTTTGATGTCGGAACAAAATATTAGTATCGACCTCTCTCGCTCTAAAGGAACATACTTAAAATTCCTAAATACACACTGTGCGAAAACTTTAATCCAGAAAATTTTATGTTGCAATGAAGGAAAAATACAAAAAGAAGAATGGACACTAAACTTTATGGGTAAAGGTCTGCTAAAACCATAGACGTTTCTGATTCTCACCAATGTCTGATGATGACTGAATACTTACTTGTAAGTAATAATTTCACAGATAAAAAAATGTATAAATATTTTTTATTTACTACTACTTGTAAAATACCCAACTTATAAAGCAGTTTACATTACATGAATGCTCTTATATTACGTTTTTTTAAATGTGCACCGAAAATATAATCTGTGCACCTAATTTAAAAACTTAGGTGCACAAGGTGCACCTGTATTAAAAAATCTATTTCGAGGCCTGGTGTATTTGAACTTTTCCCCCTATTTCATTAAAACTGGTTTAGTAACCTCAAACATTAATGTTCGCCGGAGGGGGGAGATTTAATTTGCCGTATTTATTATTTTATAGGTAAGAATTTTTTTAACTGTCAAAACACAAAATAAAAAAATAATAAGAAGAAATTAACAAATATTTTATTTTTAAATTGAATAATATAAAAGAAAATAATATTTGTAGCAATTTTTGACAGGTACTACTATACTAACTATAAGTATAATTAGGTAGGTACATAACAATAATTATTGTTAGTTATTATTAATTTTTTTATCAACTGAGCGGGGGGAGGAACAGAACAAACTTATTTTTCATTTGCTGTAAATAACAAATATTGGGGCCTATAATTATTGTAAGCCCCAATATTTGTGATTTACCCAATTTTGTTATTTGTTTAATTTTTACTAACTACCTCACCAGTTAGGAAAAAAACTCTTTCTGATGGGACAAACGTCGCCATCACTGCCAAATACTTTGATGTTGCACGGTTATTTTTCTTCACTTTTACTATGGTGCTTTTTTCATTCAAAAATAAAACATCGACAACGTAAAAACATCAATGTTAAACAAACATCGGCTCCCAATAAATCGATGGTAAATACCACAATGTTTTTTTTAAAACATCAATGTTTTGAAAAGATCGACATCCAATGTCCCATCCCTACTTTTCAGACACTTCATTCTTGGCCACTTTGGTCTAAAAGCGAATGACCACTGATCTACACATTTGCCTCGCGATTCTACACGCCATTCGTGCGAATGTGTAGATTCGGTGTTAGAAACTGATTTGGAATGCGTAGATGAAGGGGTGAAATGGCCCAAGAGCCATTACAGAAAGGAAGCCACAAGCTGGCTACTTCATGCATGGCAGAATGAATGGGACGAAGGAGAAACAGGCAGGACGGTGCACGATGTGTTACCAAAAGTGTCACTAAAATCATCAAGTTGGACCAGGGAAGAGACACTTTTCTTCACAGGGCACGGCCCATTCCCATCCTACCTAACGAGGTTTAAGAAAATTAAGTCCGAAAACTGCTCATGTGGTGAAATTGACACACCTCTACATTACATCACAGTTTGCCCCCTTACAGCCTCATGGCATATGAGAACACCTGCCGACCACCTAAAAATTGCATGGCTCAGGAACATTGCATGCAACAAGGGCTCGAGGGTTAAAATTATTAACACGGTGAGATTCATTGAAAATCATCAGGACTTGATTATCCTGAGACTAAGAAAAACGAACTTTTTTCTCACCTTGCATGATGGATATATATATTTATAATGTAACCTAGTATAGTGATTTAATGTATATACTGTATAGATGTAAGGATGTATAAATGTAATGTAATGTGCTCTAACATTCTGGGTAGACATGTCACCTTGGTGGCATGCTCTACTCATCCAACCACACTTATTTAAACTGCTACAGTGTCTCACGACACTAGGCACGGGAGTGTGTGTTGGTGTTAGTTAGTTAGTTAGAAACTGATTAACGAAGATTGGGAAAACTCGTTCCAGTAAGAAATACTTGTTCTTTTTAAAAACCTTTTACACTGTCTGAATCCAGAGACGCTCTGAGCGTCCGAATCTACAGGAGCCCTTCACATAAACAGAATCCGAATCGATCTGAATCCTGTATAAACTAACGAACGTAGATTCGGGTGAACTGAAGGGCTCAGTATTCATCAGGCAGTATGAAATATGTATCAATGGGCTATTCTATATCTTAGGTAAGCGACTCTCCCGAATACTCGTTATTCAATTTCTATGGAATTCAGATTGATGCGGATCGCTGCGTATACTGTTGATGTGAAGCTGCCATGATGTAGATTAGGGTCACTGAAGAGGGAAGCTTCGGATTCCGTGTCAAAGGTTTAAAGACGAACAAGTTATTTCTTACAGAAGACGCTTTCACCGAATCGTCATTAGTCAGTTTTTATTGGATTCAGATCGGTTCTGTTGATGTGGAGCGGCCTTTAAGCACTTTCTTACTAGTCTCAAAAATCAAACAAACGGAACTGCTCATTAACAATGAAGCAAGTTGATTCGTTTGAAAAAGATTCAAAGGTGAGTTCCTAAGAAAATTTCAAAATATTTTCGGTCCAATTATTTAGTTTCGTGTATGTTTCCAAACGTAACGTCATTTAGCTTGGGGGTTTTTTTTATAATTTTTTTTATATTTATTATTTTTTTAAACTTTTAGACTAAGCCGGTACAGCAGTTGTACCATGATCGCGCCAAGAAAGAATTTAGACTATTACGCTCAGTGCAGCAATTGTACCTTGAAGGTTATAAGAATCGCGCCAAGAATATAGACTACGGTTGGTACAGAAGTGTACCTGGAAAGTTACGAGTAGCGCCAAGAATCGTGCCAGTTATGTTTATAGCCGTAGTTAGAAGGTCAACACTCCTGGCGGTTTATCTTCGTTTCAAAAACTGTCCTGTATTGGCCAAAGCCTGATGCAAAAACTAATATCAAAATGTCACCAGTTGTGGGCAAGAGACAATTTGTTTTTGTTTTGTCGAATCTTCATTCCTCTTGGAGTAATAGGCCAATTTTATCTCGACGAAATATCTCGTCCAAGAACTGGTCAGCTTTGCTTATGACGAGCAATAGTTGAAAGGGTTATACGATTTCAGCAATTCGCCAATAAAAATTCAAAAGAATAAATTTCGAATTGATGCATAATAGTTCATTAGTCAACGTCAATAAGATTAAACGCCAAAAGTTAAATTGGCGATAAACTATATTTTAAGGTTTCCCCTATATGAGGCTATCAGAGCAAGAGTGGCCACAACATACTCAATGGAGAAAAACGCGATTTTCTTATCATTTTTATTTGTCTGCAATGTGATTTGAGATTCTAAAAATTTATTTATCATAGATCAATTATAAGTTAGGTTATTTAGAAGACTTGAACCTGCGCATTTAAAAAAAGTAAAAGGTCATAACAAAAGGTAATAGGAATTTCGTGAGACAGGCCACTCTTGCTCTGATAGCCTCATATTTCCTCATATTCCCATGCGCGAGCATTTTGGAAAAAGGAATTCAATTATTCGTTTTTCCGTCTGTTTCGCTTACATTGAAAACCCTTCTCAATTACAGCATATCCAGAAAAGAGGTTCCTTTAACCTACACAAACTAACGTCACCGTTGCAGTTGGGATACTCAATATCTCACATCCCAATTTCCAAGCAACACAAACTGAATTAACTTCCCAACATCGCAAACCTTTCTGCCACAAGGATATCGAACGCAGCGCCTCCAAAAGATCTGCACTGCAGCGCACCTTTTTCAAAATATGATTCACACCCCTCCAGAAAAAGGAGCAAAAACAACCACCTCCGCCACCTTCCCTCCAATAATAATAAAGCCGGTGACAAGGCAGTGCCATCTGTTGCTTTCCAATATCCTCTCCATACCCTGGGGGGAAATTGTGTCGCACAATTCGCGAAACATACCATCGATACCATTATATTCGACCCCCGTGTCATCGCGCTCCCACCCGCATTGCAATTAAGTGTGCAAAGCTGCGCCCGGGGATCATCAGAGACAGCTTTTTTTTATTTCCGCTGGGAAAATGGCGTCGTCAAAATGGAAGGCGAGGAAAAACGTTTTTGGCCGCGACAAAACGCTGCGTGTTTTGTCGTCAAGAAAAGATTTTTCGGCCGGGAAAAAGGAAGAAGTTTTTAATATCGCGGCCTGTTTTGGAAATGTTTTTTGAAAATGTAATCAGGCCCGTTTATTCGGGGAAAAAACGGTCGGAATTCTGTTGAAAGGAAGCGAAGCGTCGTATTTAAAGACTGAATGAACAAGGCAGCAAAAAATATACTTTTAAAAATAAATTTAAAATGTGCAGTGGCATCATTCCATTTTACCTCGGATAACTAAAAGCCCTGATAATTCGGAAATAGTACCACAAAACATACTGTAAAAAAAAGGGAAAAAATTACTATACAGTATACACCATGTTACCACTACTGCTACTGGAAGATTCGTAAAGCAAGGATTATGAATAACCACCAAATAATGTAACGACTACCTTATTTGTAAACCATTAATATGTGCACCATGTTACCACTACTGCTACTGGAAGATTCATAAAACAAGAATTAAGAATAATCACCAAATAATGTAAAGGCTATCTTGTTTGTAAACCATTAATATGTGCACCATATTACCACTACTGCTACTGGAAGATTCATAAAACAAGAATTAAGAATAATCGCCAATTAATGTAACGAATACTTTATTTGTAAACCAATAATATGTACACCGTGTTACCACTACTGCTACTGAAAGATTCATAAAGAAAGGATTATGAATAACCACCAAATAATGTAACGACTATCTTATTTGAAAACCATTAATATGTGCACCATGTTACCACTACTGCTACCTGAAAATTCATAAAGCAAGGATTAAGAATAATCACCAATTAATGTAACGACTATCTTGTTTGTAAACCATTAATATGTGCACCGTGTTACCACTAATGCTAAATGAAAATTCATAAAGCAAGGATTAAGAATAATCACCAATTAATGTAACGAATATTTTATTTCTAAACCAATAATATGTACACCGTGTTACCACTACTGCTACTGAAAGATTCATAAAGAAAGGATTAAGAGTAGGTAGGTATTTAAGGTTACACTGGAGCAAAACAACGGGCAGTGGCGACGGACTGGGATCAAACCCAAAGGGAAAAATTCGAGGACAACACCACGTAATTTTGAACGAGTTAGATGACGATTTCACATCTAAACTTCCAAACCTCCACACCACGCCAACAGATTAAACGTGCCTCAACCCCCTGAGTACACGACAGTTTTGGGTTGGATTCGATCCTTTCCGTTCTCTTCAACCGAGCTACCGCGGCCCGGATTAAGAATAATGAACGAATAATTACAAAAATATGGATCTTTAAAAATAATTTTAAGATGTGCAGCAGACCATGTTAAATAACTACTGCTGACATTATCCGAGGTAATGTGGTATTCTACTTCGGATAATCAGAAACTCGAATAACACAAACGTAGTGATAATACAACATTTTTAAAAATTACTGCACACCCGGTTACCACTACTGCTACTGAAAGATTCATAAAGCAAGGGTTAAGAATAATCTGTACTCGGATTCGAATCCCAATAAAATATTTATTATGAAAGTTAATAGATAAACCTAGATGTGAGCTAAACACCTTTTAAATTCTCTTAAAAAGGTCATTAACCGTCTCCTGTGGACAGTTTTTTTTCGATCCTACACCCGATATCCGGTTCATCGACCATCAGTCGACGAATAGCCTATTAGAGGTCTCAAGTGATGCATGTTTTAAAAAACACTATCTACAGTGATTACAATCGTATTGTCAAGACTTTTAGTGCAGTTCGTGAAGTTGTCTTCAAACCTTCACGTCCAGTTCGCAAGGGGGATAGATAGCTGATCTCGCTAATCCAATACGATGTATGTCTGTAGGTAGTCTTGTCCGGTTGGTTAGGTTTGTTTTTAATGGCGGTCGAGGGTCGTATTTGGCAATCCTGCATCAGACACAAGACAGACAATATCAAGTAATAGACCTACACAGGGAAAGTTTTACTGACACAGAAGATTGAAATACACCCACTGAGCAATTGAACAGTAGTCGCGTCCTGTAAGAAGTCGAAGGCAAGCGACTCCAACAGCTGTGGACAAGGAACCTGAAATTCGAGCTCTTTGGACGAAGCACTCGCAAAGTACTCGAAGTTTTATTTAAAATTAAAAAAAAAAACCTCGGTTTTAAACTCGTATTTGAAGAACAGACAATCTGTTAATTGGATCTCGGATGATAGGAGGTTCTGTAATTCAAAAATGCACTAAAATCCCAAATTATTTCATTGCTAAATGCAGTACACCCAACATAGCGTTTCCACTCTTCAAGCAAAAGAATAAGGGGTCTTTCCAAGGCTATTTTTCATGATTTTTTAGGCTACATTTCACATATCAGATCGCAATAGATTAACTCGGAAGTGTTGTTGTCGTTGCTTATTTCCAGAGTCTGACGGATCAGACGAGATCCAACAGTCCGTTGACACCAAGAAAGTCGAGAACCAGAAGGGGACTGGAGTAAATGTCCTCCCTAGAGTCCTAAACAATCCAGGATATAACTCGTGAATATGCAATGCTCTCACGAGTGCGATAATTGGGTCGCATAGACGCGGTTTTTAGGAACGTCAAATTTTGGAGAACCTAAAAATCTTATTCCCTAGATTTGATAATGGCATTTGCTGTTGTACGAGGATCTGGTGATAGAAGCAACGAGGGGGTGGAATAATTAACAGCAATAAATACGCAAATCACATCCGTCACCAAAAACAGGAAAGTAGACATTGGCCTTCCATCCGGAAAAATACAGAAATATGCACTATATGGACAAAGGTATTTGGACACTGCATGTTTTTCTAAAAAAGGGCTTTATTATTCTATTTAGTAGCGGATAGGCACTCTTTTTGTATGCATTACTGCTGCAACATGTCGAGGCATACTTTCCACAAGTTCTCTGTAAGTCTGAGCAGAAATAGCTCGCCATGCCTCTTGCAAGGCTGTGAGAAGAGGTAATTGGTAATTTTTTAATTAACGTTTTACTAGAGCAACACAACGGGCTATTGACGACGGTCCGGGATCAGTCCCTTAAGGGAAAGATCCGAGGACAACACCTCGTAATTTTGAACCACAGTCAGATGACGAAGCAACACCTGAGCTGGCACCCCACTCTCTAAAACTTCCACACCAACCCAACGTGAGGACTTTAAGCCACGACCGATTTAAGGTGCACCAGCCGACTCTACATCATACGCTTACAAACATCCATGGCCGGACCCGGATTCCAACCAGGAACCTTCCGATCCAGAGGCTAACACTTTAACCACTATACCGGTTGGTCGGCTGTGAGAAGAGGTTGTTGTAAAGATAGGCGTGCGTGGCGGTGTTGTATTCGTCGCTCCAGTTTGTCCCACAATTACTCGGTCGAATTGAGATCGGGGCTCTAAACAGGCCAGTGAAATAAATTCACCTCATTTTCGGGAAATCAGTCCGGCTTACGTTTTGCAATACGACATGGAGCTCGATCCTTTTGGAAGAAACAACCATCATCGCCGTAGTATTACATAGTCAAGACAAGGCCAGAACGGTAGGTATCCAGAACGGTAGGTATCCAGAACGGTAAGTACCCAGAACGGGAACGGTAGGTATCCAGAACGGTAGGTACCCAGAACGGTAGGTACCCAGAACGGTAGGTATCCAGAACGGTAAGTACCCAGAACGGTAGGTATCCAGAACGGTAGGTATCCAGAACGGTAGGTATCCAGAACGGTAGGTATCCAGAACGGTAGGTACCCAGAACGGTAGGTATCCAGAACGGTAGGTATACAGAACGGTAGGTATCCAGAACGGTAGGTATCCAGAACGGTAAGTACCCAGAACGGTAGGTATCCAGAACGGTAAGTACCCAGAACGGTAAGTACCCAGAACGGTAGGTATCCAGAACGGTAGGTATCCAGAACGGTAGGTACCCAGAACGGTAGGTATCCAGAACGGTAGGTATCCAGAACGGTAGGTATCCAGAACGGTAGGTATCCAGAACGGTAGGTACCCAGAACGGTAGGTATACAGAACGGTAGGTATACAGAACGGGAACAGTAGGTATACAGAACGGTGGGTATACAGAACGTAGGTACACGCCAGCGTTCATGGTACCATGTACATAAAGCAATAAGCCGAGCCCTGACCAGGAAAACAACCCTACACTAAGATGGATCTTACTCCGAATATCTGCAATATCCAAATACTTTTGTCCATATAGTCTATGTATGTCAAGACGATCGGATTACTCGAAACAACCATCCAATAAAAAGCATCCAAATACATAAAAAACACACATGTCCGAAACAAAATACCTCTTGTAATCTTACAGGCCTAAGGGTGAATCCACTTCAACTCCATAAATCATCCCAAGTTCATACTCCTCTGAAATTTTTCCCCCACCAGATGAGATCCAGAACTAGTCCCAGAAAAAGAGCCAGCGGTAGTAATTGGAAAGGACCTCAAGAGGAGCAATAGCGAGGCACGCAGAAAAACGAGCACTCCGAGGAGGAAACGACGCAGGGAAAACAACATCTGACACCCCTCCAAGTGGGCATGCAAGGGGGAAAAAAACACAAGCCGGTCTCCACTGGACTGGTGATTACATCGTCCCAGCGGTGCTTCCGGATGGGAGATACACACCCATTCCGCGATAGGATGCTCGGAACCGATAACTGAATCTCGAGGATCGGATCTGCGCCGCGATTGCGGAATGAGGGCCGGTCATTTGTGCCTTCTTCGGACGACAGGAGCAAGAAGGGGCGGAATAATTCCCAGCAATAAATACGCAGCTGCGCAATCAGAGAAAGATATAAGGAAGAGTGATCGAGATGGGCGCCCTGGTGGGATTATTAGTGCGGGATGGAGATATGTGGGCCCGGGGCGAGGGAGGGAATACGTATGATGTTTTCCTGGAGGGAAAGGCCAGGGTTTGTGCACTTTTGGGGAAAGCAAATTCCGGGAATATTTTTTCCAGGAAGATAGCGCAATTTAATTACACGACTCGCAGACTCCCCGCTTAGTATCTGCGCTGGTTTCTTTCCTGCTGGGTGGTAGGGATGCGATATCGACAGCAAAACATCGATGTTCAAAATTAAAATATCGATGTTAAAATATCGATGTTTTTAAAATTCAGTGTATTTAAACTTTTTTTTCCCATTTTTTAAACTGGTTTAGCAACTATTGATGCGACCATCGACAGCAAAACATCGATGTTCAAAATTGAAACATCGATGTTGATAATACATCGCATCCAAACCATCGATGTTTTTAAAATTCAGTGTATTTAAACTTTTCCCCCATTTATTAAAACTGGTTTAGCAATTAGCGATGCGACATCGGTTCCAATAGATCGATGTTTTTTTATAAAACATCGATGTTTTGAAAACATTGACGTCGCATTCCTACTGTTTGGTAGTGTCGTTAGGGGTCCCACTCTTCAAGGGAAAGAAAAAGTAGGGCCTTTTATAAGGGTATTTTTCATTATTTTAACCGCTGACCAACCGGTCTAGTGGTTAAGGTGTTGACCTCTGGATCGGAAGGTTCCTGCTTCGAATCCGGGGGGTCAGGGCAATGTGATGTCCTTAGTTAGGGGTAGAGATGGCCACCCACTGGGTGCCCCTTTACAATTGCCTGATCGATTCTGGCCAAGTAGTGACGAATAATCAGTGACTAGTATCCGCCGTAAAAAAATCATTCTTTTAACCCTATTGTTGGTTTACCGTGTAGAAATCTCTCTTGTAGTGCTCAGTCCACAGGCAACGGAATGGAGATATGTGGGATCGGGACGAGGGAGTGAATTCGTATGATGTTTTTCTGAAGGGGAAGATCAGGGTTCTTGCCCTTTTGGGAAAAGCAAATTCCGGGAATATTTTGTAAAGGAAGATAGCGCCATTTAATTACACGATTCGCAGGCTCCCGCGTTGTATCTGCGGTGGTTTCGTTGATGTTGGTGGCAGTGTTCGTTACCCAGGGTGCCCACTCTTCAAGGGAAAGAAAAATGATGGCCTTTTTAAGGGCATTTTGTCAGACTTTTAACCCTTTCGGTGGTTTACCCTATAGAAAATTCCCTTGCAACGTTCAGCCTCATGTGTAAAAACCTGTTTCAAACATTCACCCGTTCTGGGCAAGGGAAAATATTGTTTTTTCAACTTGGATCTTGTAACAGGGCAATTTTGTCTCGACGGGATACCAGCAAAATTGATTAGATCTTGGACGAGATATCTCGTCCAAACACTTGGAGGGTACCCAAGGAAATGGTCAATGGTACCATTCATACTGTGAAATGGTACCATTTCACTGATCGCAAGAGACGAATTGACGAGTATAAAAGGGAAGAAATTTTTACAAGTGCCAGGATTGGGTGTAACAAATCCAGTTTTAAAAACAAACTTCTTGGGAGGATATATAAACAAAATTCCTCATTGCTAATGACCGGCCAATTGAAAGGATTCATTGTGGCACTATAAGGACGGATTTGTAAACCCTTGTTACTCTGGTACACCACAGGGGATGGGTTCACGTTAAACCCTTCATACATCCATATTCTTGGAACAATCAGCTGATAGAGAAGTCATACCCATTCATTCCAGACGGACAAATATATATTCGTACCTTAAACCTTTTTATTCTTTCCAGGCTGCATTTCAGATAGATCGCAACAGTTTAACCGGCGAATGCACACTGGAAGAAACGTTCACGAGTGCTAGATTTGGGTCTCACAGACCTTTTTTAAAAAACAAATTTTTAGCAAACCTATGCATATTGGGCCCTTCACTTTTAATGACACTTGACTTTGGACAAGTATCATTGGGTTTGGGTTTTGAATGCAAATAAAATATCCAGATTTCTTGAAAAAAAAATTAAAACTTAAAAAACTTTAAGGACCTTCATCAAACAACACGGTTTATAAAAAGCCTTAAAAAAAAAAAAAAAAAAAAAAAAAAACACCAGGCTTTTTCAAGGTCTGAGAGAACTACTTGTTCTATGAATATTGGTAATTGTTCCTGCTAAAAGTTACGCAACTTACCCATTGAGAGCTGCCTCACAAATAATTGAGAGTTCGTCCATTATAGTTCCCAAGGGTCAGTGATCTGGCAATAAAAATTCTTATTTCCAATAGTGATGCATGGCACAAAGCCGCTCCTCAGTCATATAACAAGAATTAGCTATTGAACGTTCACTTCCAATTGCTTTCCATAAATTGTTCAAAGGCAATTCCGTACTTTTCGACATTCTAAAACACGCTGGCTCATTTTCGTGTCTGCGTTGATTGCCATCTTCCAGATTACTCATTGTCTCTTATAATAAATGCTGAAAATTTGATTAGTGCAGAGCTCTTTCGTTCAATTTATATATGCAGTTTGATAGCTCAAAAATTAAGCCTATTAAACTAATCGGCAAAATTGGGGCATGAAAATGGTGGCGAGTGATTTTACATTCGTTTATTGCCATTCTATGAAAACAAACAATTGCGATTACCATGCTGCGTTCGTTAGCAAAATATATGTAGAGATCATACTTCACTGCTATAAAAATCAAGCCTTGTTTAAAGGGGCCTCGGTAGCCTAGTTCGTAAACATAAAATAACAACCGAAGGGTTTGGTGTTCGAAACTAGATCCAACAAAAAGACAGTAGTGTACGCAAGGGTGGTGCACGTTAAAACTGTTGTCGCGGCGTGTCATTTTCGCAATCTAGGTGGACAAAATTATTGCATCAAAAATACACTAGTTTTGGGTGATTACAAGAGGCTGTGAGTGATAAAATACTGATTTGGTGTACATTTAACGTTTTTAGTTACTATTTTGGATGCAGAAATATGCTAAATTTAAAGAAATTTGTCAACTTTGCTCCATATATTGAATATACTTCGATCAATTATTAACCTATATTTTGTTATTAATATACACCTGAACAATGGTCAGATATACCCATAACAGTTCCATTTAAAAATAAAGAATTCAAAAACTAAAGAGGAAATTATTTGAAAAATATTACAAAATTATATACTTAGAATCTCAACTGGGAAAGTTCTTTAAAAAATTCAATCTTTTTGGAAACATTTGGCTGCGTTTAATTTTTGACCTTGCTCGTAACCTTACATTAGTGGATCTGATGTAATGACTAACCTATTCGTATCAGTTCTTGAGATTTTTATAGAAAATATTTCTCTTATCGCCTATTGTGTTTATTCCTTGTCTTGCGCTTTTACGAAGCGGACCAATTACCAATTGGAAGACTACAAGTGACATAATATTCCCATGGGCCATAAACTTCCCTTGAAATTAAATCTACTAATTATTTGGCAAAAAGAAATTTGTTGGAACGACAAGGTCTAGTTGAGATTTTGACAAATGATATTTTTACCATCATTAGTACAAGCAAAGGTACCAAAGACATACTAAACACACATTGTTTATAGTGATATTTTTCTGAAAAAAATTGCTGGAAGTTTTTTTTTCAGCGAAATCACAGCCCCTCATTATAATTGTATTTCTGATATTGCCTTTCGACAAAATCAGAATGAAGGATTGTTGTTCATATTGTACGTAACCGTTTAACAGAGCAGTTGATAAGTGACTACAGCTGAAGTGTGGTATAGCTGAAGATTCAGTAATAATCATCCTAGAAGAGTACAACCTCATTTTTATGTTATACGGAGTATACAAATTAGAGCTTATGTTCTCTATGTTGTTTATGTAATTTTACATTGGTGCATAGAACGATTAATGTCAACTCTTAGCCCAAGTACATGATTCTCAGGTAATCTTACTGACGTTTTACTAATACACGGATCGTTTTTATTACGTTATTTTTATTTATTGTACCTCTTCCAGAACAGCAGCAGAGAGCTCTGACGATTTCAAGTAGAATCTCGTACACCTGACTTTCGAATTTTACTTCAGTGGTCATTGACAATTCTTTTTGACAATTGTCTCTACAAGGTTATGAGTTTCGTTTTCTATACCTTGAACGGAGTTGTGCGTTAATTTACCAGAAACATGCAAAAGTCCCAGGCCATACCACGAAAAACACCGCACAAATAGTCGGATTTTACGTCCGGTCCGCGATTTTCCAAACCCTCATAGGTACTACAACTGGGGGCGGGGCTAACCGTAACGGCCAATGATCGCGAGCGCTGGATAGGAATCTCCTTCACTACGCTAAAGACAACTGAAATCCTGTTTACAGTGTAATAAATGAAACATGTTAAATAATTTTTCTGTTTTCTTCTTTTCTTTTCAGATCCATGGCTATGGGTGGGTAGAGGTGGGAGCCGAAAATTGTATCCTTTTATTATGTAAGTTAATAATTATATAAGTTAGTGTTTTATGTATGCTTTTTGTTACATCAGAATGGTCCTAAACCAGGGGTGGATACGACACCATCATCCTAAAGCA
This sequence comes from Metellina segmentata, assembly GCA_947359465.1. Taxonomy (NCBI): domain Eukaryota; kingdom Metazoa; phylum Arthropoda; class Arachnida; order Araneae; family Tetragnathidae; genus Metellina; species Metellina segmentata. The sequence continues at coordinate 44,068,265 of OX375882.1, read as the reverse complement.
AAGGGGACGGCAGAAGGGCGAGAAAATATCAGCTGGTAGTGAGTTCAGGAGTGGTTCTTAGATTATTTATGTAAAATCAACGGAAGCTTGGAAAAATATAAAAAGGGTATTAAAAATTAGGAAAAGTAATTTAGAATCAAAAGGAATTTAATTGGAATTTTTAAAAAATAATTTGGAGGATCTAAAAATTCTTCTGCTAGCTGGGTTTGAACTCGGGAAGTCATCCTCCGCTGCCGACGCCAAACTGAAGGTAGGTGACTTTAGCCATCAGGCCATTGTTGCTTCACGAAAAGAAGCTCTTTAAAAGAAGACATCATTTTATATTTGGTTGATTTCAGTCTCATTGGCCGTTATGGTTAGCCTCGCCCTCAGTTGTAGTATCTATGAGGCTTTGGAAAATAGCGTCCGGTCCATTATTGTAGGGTAGTGTATTTAACGAACCTTAACCAGTACGTACTGGACGGTCTTTGACAAATCAGCTACGCTTCCAATCGGGATACCGCGCCCGGATGAAAACGCAACAATTGAATTGAAGTGAAAATTGTGTGGGTTTGGTTTGCCCCTTTTAGGTAATTTTATACAAGTGTAGGGCTAATTAGATTGGGACCTAAGGTTAAAAGTGCCTTCCGAACAATCATGCCTGTTAAGACTTCATGGATTTTAAAGGCCACTGTGTGTCCTTCAGGCTACAAACTAGGGATGCGACATCCATGTCGATGTTTTCAAAACATCGATGTATTGGAGTCGATGTTTATACTTGTCGATGTTTATATGATCAACATCGATGTTTTAATTTTGAACATCGATGTTTTGCTGTCGATGTCGCATCAATAGTTGCTAAACCAGTTTTAAGAAATGGGGAAAAAAGTTTAAATACACTGAATTTTAAACATCGATGGTTTGGGGGGGATGTATTATCAACATCGATGTTTTAATTTTGAACATCGATGTTTTGCTGTCGAAGTCGCATCAATAGTTGCTAAACCAGTTTTAAGAAATGGGGAAAAAAAGTTTAAATACACTGAATTTTAAACATCGATGGTTTGGGGGCGATGCATTATCAACATCGATGTTTTAATTTTGAACAACGATGTTTTAATTTTTGTTAGGAAAAACCTTCCTTTTCTCAATTTTACTAAGCCAACATATTTGATTCGTACTTTATGCAAATCTTATCACGATTATGCAAATCTTGTCACGTGATCTTCCATACTATTATATAAAAGCGGTTGCAATCTGTTGCACCAGTATTCCCGCTTTAATTCCCATTCTCACTTGTTTGATCACGTACCCGCTTACTTGATCTCTTCGATCAAGATATTAGATTTACCTTTTAATGTAACTGTGTCGAATGTAATCTTTTAATCTTAACTTAAATTCATTTCTTATCTTTTGAATAAATTCTAGTTTGGATTTTTAAAGACTTCGTCATGTGTACTTTTAGTAACTTAAGTTCATATCAGTCTAATAGGTGATAGTTTATTTTAATTCACTGCGTGGTTACTCTAATTGATCTTAAAATTCAATCAATTTTGAACATCGATGTTTTACTTTTGAACATCGATGTTTTGCTGTCGATGTCGCATCCCTACAACAAACCCCAGAGATAGGCGCTTCCATAGCCTTAATGAGAGTACCGTCCTTTCGGTACCTTGTTACCTTTAGTTGTGCTTAACCTTTAGACTACGTCCGGTACAGCAGTTGTACCTTGATCACGCCAATAAGAATTTAGACCAGAGTCAGTACATCTGTTGTACCTTCAAAGTTATAAGAATCGCGCCAAGAGAGAATTTAGACTAGGGCTGTTACAGCAGTTATAACCTGAAAGTCAGAATCGCGCCAAGGAAGAATCGCGGTTGTTACATCTATATAGCCGAAGTCAAAAGGTTAAGCGGTTTTTGTTACAACAAATTGTTTCCATTTGACACAGCCCCATTAATCGAGCTGTCGGATCAACAGTGCCATGAACGGGATTCGAACCCTGAGCCTGTCAAAGAAAGATAAGTAGGATTTCTGCACATTTAAGTACCAAGAATAGTAACGCGGCACATTTTCCCGTCCAGAAACCGTTCGGCACAGTGACAGCATATCCACAAGGAAAGAATGTACACATGATAGGCATACGGATAAAAGAAGCTGTATGGATTGCATAATGTTTGGAAGGCGATCACGGAATAGTTCCTGTTTACACAGCCAGAATCCGTAAACAAAGCGTGGGTGTATTTGCGAATGTATTTCGTGATCTTTGGCCCTGGAAGTTGAATGACCTCCGCATTTTTATTCGGGTTCCGCGAAAAACGCATCCGTCAGAGTGAACAATAATTTCTTGCTGAAGTCCTAGCACAAAGAAATAATAATTGCGGATTTGTTGTTTTCACCCTATCACATCCACAAACATAATCCTAAATGCGATGAAATTGGAAAGGGCGAGTGACCACTTTTCCTTTGAAAGCAACTCGACTATCGAAATTGAATCAAATATCCTCCAAACTTGTTTAGAGAAAAGAGTGATCTTTCCAAACCTCTTTAGATGCACTACCTAATGTTTTTTCCACAGCATATTTTCTGTATCACTGTTTTCTATCTTACAGTAACGCATAAATAATGTCGCATTCCGGCTATAAAGTGCACACAGCTCAAAAAGTGCGTATTTGCAAAAGAAACATTTAAAGGGGTTTTGAAGCCACAGAAATCTCCGAATACTACCACAAATTTGACACTTTCAGGATTTTTGTCGTGAATGAGGTTAAATTTTGCAGTGTCAAGCATAGAGAAAATATAAAAGTAATGCAGAATACGGCAAATACCGGGCGCCAGGTCGAATAAAAAATTTGGTTTGGCCTCCTAAATTTTCTGTTTCTGTAAAAAATCGTTTATTTTTCTTGGGGGGAAAAAAAATTGATTTTTTAGGCCTATACGATCAAATATGGAACAAAATGTCTAATGTTATATTTTATTGCCTCAGTTACACCATAAATAGCATATTATTTACGGCTCTTGTGTGTGTAATGAGTTCTGCGATATAACTCAGCGTTTGAAAAAATATTAATAACTGTATTGCAAGGGTCCTGGCTCCTAAAAAATTGGGCTGGCTCCTAAATTTTTTTTTTTTGTCTTCCCCTGAAGTAGTGTGAACAATGGTAGCTATTTACGAGGCCAGCATCATGCTACCAAAACATGTAATAGCGGTGGAGTGGTCGTTCACGGTAAGACGTTTGTCGCCAACTAATTTTTGTCGCCAAATCAAGATGGCGGCCGAATTCCGTAACATCAGATAGGGTTGCCACAACAAAAACGGCAGATATGAAGAAAATCCGCATAAGGTGAAAGTTACCGACATTTGGCGACAAATCGCCTTCTTACCGTGAACGACCACTCCACCGTAATAGCCTCTCAACTACTTTCGTCTTCGGAGTGGAAATGAACATTCATCTAATAGGTCCGCGCGACATATTAGTAGACTAGCAATTTCACTTCATTGTCGCCACTCAACAGAAAAGCGTACTCACTCGTCTATCCTGTCACCAGATGTCATATCGCCAAACGAGACGAAAAGATGCTTTATCGGCCAACGAAGTTAGTTTTTCAGAGCAATCATACGAGTATTTCATTTCCAGTCGACATGTCGGTGACATCACTATACGAGTCGCTCAGAAACCAATGCGGTTGTCCAGAAAATAAATGCTTTTGAATACATTGGAAGTAATTGGTTTACTAATTGGTTTAGTAATTGGTTTACTAATTTGATCAGAAAAGTACATAAAGTCTTTTCTCAAAGGGCTCTCTTCTTTTTGATTGATGCCAGAGTTTGCCCGATAAAGTTTTATTAACATCGTCCAGTTAGTTTTAGTTAGGATTTACCAATTCAAAGTCCGAACATTTCTGTGCTCACATGGCAAAATTTTATAAGACACTTTTTTTTTTAATTTTTCGTGACAGCAATTTTGAGATTCAAGATTCAACATGTGGTTCTGTGGTTTTTGATTTGTTACAATTTTCCCACCTTCGTTTTCTCATAAACTGAAAGAAAAATAATTACGATATTTTGCCACCTTCTGAACATTAACAAACCAGACTCCAGGATGGGACTTACTCAATTGTTTGGGCAAATTGACTTTTACATTTTACCATCTGAGCACAATTGAGTTTGGCATAATATGTCCCCAAGAGGACTCAATGCCACAAAACCATATCCAATCCATCTGAGCACGGCAAGCAGCAAAACAAGATATGTACAGGATGTGCAAATAAAAACGTAAGAAATTTATGTAAAAGTAGATTGTTCTGTGTTTTATCGGTTCATTTTGTAATGTATGGAAGCATTCGTAAATGTAACTGCAGAACGCAGGTCACACGACGGAGGATTATTTTCTGGTTTACACTTTTTCAAAGAATTGTTTACGAACGCTGCCACATATCGAAAAAAGAATTTAGTTTTTATATCACAGCTTATGTAAAAAAATATTGAAAAAAGTGGACTTATTCGCAATGGCTTCTGAAATTAGTAAGAAGAAGAAGCAAAATGAAGAAAAAGAAGCTATAAAATGCTATAAAATAAAGGGCTTTCTGACCAAGAAAAACGAAGTAAATCCTTTAATAACTAAAAAGGATATTATTTAGTCCATTAAAATATACAAAAATCAGAAAATATAAAAAAATGGACTTATCCTCTCAGCGATTCATATAACCTTGAGAAGAGCTTCTCTGCCGAAAGAGTGATCGAGCGGTGGAAATGGTTTTACAGTACATAATAGTCGGGATTTAACCTTGTGTAAAGTAATGGAGAGACCCATTACTACAAATTCACAAAACTCATACCATTACACATTTCCGCGTCAAACTGTACCAGTTGAAATGAACGCGTTTTTGATGAACATTCACTTTCATCAAAATTACCACTCTTCGATATTGTAGAACTAATATTAAGTTCCATTACATTTTCCAAACAGGCGTCAAAAGGCATCCAAAGCAAATTGCAATCACTGTCAAAGCCAAATTGTAAAGGCAATTGTAATTAGGCACGTAATTCTAGAAATTTCAAATAGAGCTCACCCCCAAAATTCGTACAGTAAAAAAAAAAATTCAATTCGACAAGTAATTTTGCTATTTCATTATGCTAACTACCACCGTTGTTCCTTTTAAAGAAAATTTGCATAATTTTCCCAAGTACAAATATATTATAAAACTGATGTATACACAAATATATTTTGGAAATATTTTCATTCAACCAAACTTCACATTTTACAAACTTTTTCCCGTCCCGAAGTATTTATAAAAAGGAAGGTATATGCCTTTAGACTAACGCATTCAAAGTACGAGATGAATAAATTATCTAAAAAAGCATCGAAATCTGGCGAAATCGCCTGAATCGTTTATAGATAAAAGAAACAGCCGACCGTATGGTTCATGAATATTAATATCTAGAAAACGATAATTGAAAACAAATGCCCGCATATTCCAAACCATTACCTCCGAAACGCTTTAGTACCTGAATGTAGGACTAGAGTCTTGAACAAAAATTACTGGCTCAACTTGGTCGACGGCCAAGATTAAGAAAGATAGCTGCAATCAAACCTCAAGGACATGAATCCGCATAGAGTGCGGGGCATGACTTTATCGACCGTCCAAACCACAGCACATTAGGATCCGAAGCAAACTTTTTAGCTCAGAACGTACAACTAATCTTTTAAGAAATGAAAGTCCTTCCTCTAGAGAAGAATATTTATGAACACTCTAAAAGTTGTTTCAGTTATCAAAAGACAGGTAGAGCAAATTGAACTTCTGGTCGGATTCGGAAAACGCTTTAATGACATAAAATTTGACAAAAGTTGAATGCGTTTCATTTTTTCAGCAGCTAAGAATACCATATCTTAAACACTTGATCTGGTTTGTCTCTATCATTTCTAACTACTCGAAGCTTAAAGAGGATTCCAAGTTACAACGAATATCCGTGCCGGGAGAGGCTAAATTAATAGGATAGTATTCTATTTTCTTCCCGATTTATTTTACACTCGGAAATGTATTTAGTCTATTTACATTGGTGTTATAACATTCTTAATTCAATTGCTTTCGGCGATTGTATGGATCGAAGGTTTTTGAACCGAAATTAGCAAGTTCCATGCAATCCGATTCTCGTTCCATTCGAAACCAAGTCAGACAGAGGCGTCAAAATCAAAAAGAATATGAATCTCAACACCGGGTTTCGACCCCATCACCTGTTGAACCGACGACCAGACCCAACCAATCGCTTAATGGGCCATTGATTATTTCCATCGATTTTTAAGAAAATAACACTTTACTTCTATGTGATCTTGAAATACACTAGCGACTTTACAGAAACTCCGCCTTTTTTCTGCCAATATGTTTCTTATTAGGTCTCCTAATCCAATAATCCTCCTCTAAATCCTTTATCTCAGCTGGTTATATCTTAACTTCCCATTGTTTCACGAGTACCTTAGAATAAGGAGCTCAGAGCTGTTCCAAACACCCTACACCTAAAAGTGTGTCTCTCAGTATTATTTGATGTTATTTGTTTCAACTCATCGCTAAAGTGCGGCTCTTGGAAGAATCGGCCTACAAGGGCCGAATCGCGCCAAGAAAGAATCACGCTGGTTATATTGTTATCGCGTCGTCGCCCCAAAACGGTAGCGAGAAAACAGTACGAATCGTACACAAGGAAAAGACAACTAAGAGCGAAGATATTTAAGTTATTATTCCAAGAACATTGAGAAAAAATATACAGGATTTACATCATCACATTAATATCATTACACCAATACATAACAGTATGTATATCACAGTCCAGCACGGTAAACAAGCGTCACCCTATGCCTCTCTAACGTCCCACAGTCCAAAAATAATACAACGATAAAACTAAGAAACAATCAGATATCATCTGGACGAACTCCACCTGCAGAGGACGCTCTATTTCACCTGTTCTTCTCAAGTCGTTGCAAGGCATGTGGCGAAAGAACAGCAGCTGGAGCCAAACACTAACCAATCAGAATATATTCGGCATTCCGATGACACAATGGAGTAGGCCCCTGCCCTGCAAATGCCCCTTCCTAAAGGTCAAGAACAACGGGGTTCCTCACGATGTCACAACGTACACACAAGGAAAGCATTACAGACACAGAAGAGGGAAATACACCCATGTAGGAATCGAACCTGCGCCGACCCCTCTAGGCCGCAATGGAATCATCTCTTAGGTTCACGTCCACGACTAATTGTGGCGTTGATTTCTTTTATAATGGCATATATTTTGCAACACCGGAGTATTTTTAATCCAAATTGATTAGTCACGAGCATCCATTCTGCTCCGTGGTTCCCACTCTTTGGTGACAAAAAAATTCAAGTACTTTTCCAGGACTTTTCAAGGATCGTAAAAAGGCAGAAATTCCCTTTTACCCCCTATTTTAGTATATAACATTTCTGAAGAACCTCTCCTATAATGTAACCTCTTCATTACCATTCACATACTTAACAATTCCAAACATATTTCTAGGTCAATATCCAAGTATGTTATGAGAAAGAAAAAATTCTTAAAAAGAAAAGTAAAGTAGCCAAGTTATTATACTAATATTCTATAAGTTCGAACTGTGACACAGCATCCCACAGACCTTGAGCAAAGAAAATAAACACGTGCCTTGATGAACAAGCGTATTTGTCGTATTCTTCGGAACCAGAATAAAAACCGCCTTCTAAGCGCGTTGTGAGGCGCGTGCGTTTCGAACAGATTCATACTCGAGAAAATTCCAGATTAAAATTTTCAATATAAATTCTAGGACTTTCAAGTATTTTGCACCAAATTCAAATACTTTCAGGGGTTCTTCAAAGCGAAAATGAAATTCAAGTACTTTTCAAGGATTTACAAGGCCCGTGGGAACCCGGCTGACTGGATCCCGATTTCCTGGGGAAAGAAACAATAATTCGCCTAAGCACAAGATGTTAAAAATACCGACTGGGTTCCTAAGAATTTTCTCCCACCCCAAGCTCATAAAATTCTTAAACCTCGGCACGAGGCTTCCAAAAGAACCGACATCAAATTATCGGGAGGAAACGACGTCTTCGGGGACAGCTTAGAACGTTAAATATACCGACGCCAACCCTCCCCCTTGGAACCTGCAGACGATAAAGAATATTCTCGGTGACGTAACTCAAGTGATATTTTCGGTTGCGGCGTGATATGTCTCAGAGATACGTCTCGCTCTCTGGGTTCTTTCGGATTGAAAATAAGCGACGGTAATTTTATGTCGTAAAGACTGTAATAGTGGGAGACGGCAGATTATTTTGAGGTCGGGAAAGCGGGATTTACAGGCTGCGGGTAAATTTCATACGGGTCTGCATGATGCGATATACTTTTTCAGGATGTATTGAGCCCGGTATACAGTCTTTTAAAAACATAAGTATAAAAATTGTACTGCCTGAGAAGGGATTTTTGAAATGCAAATTCATTGTCTCCTGCAAGCATAGCTATTTTGATATTTTTGTTTGATTAAAGTAACTAATGCCTGAATTTTGAAGTACAGTAGTCCCGATTATCCGAGCTAATGTGGATCAAGACTAATTCGGATAACCAAAAAACTCGGTTAACCCTTCTTTGCATGATGTTTTCTTTACTGGTGAAATAAATCAAGGTGATATAATTCATGTTCAAAATTAAAGGAAAAATGGTTAAAAAAAATCTTAGTATATATTTATAGTATAAATTTAGCAAAAAACAATAAGATGGTATCATGTGGTATTTTTTAAATTAAACGCAAACTTTTTCAGAAATTGCTCTAAAAATAACAGAAACACATGTTACAAACCTTTCTTCCACTCATTTTCACTTTTTTAGCAATAGAAACTCAAATATAATAAAACAAAATTAAAAACGAAATCATACGTTTATTGCAACTACAACAAACAGCGGAATGACAACTTCAAGCTCGTTTTACTGATAGTGACACTTGCTTATTTTTAACAGCTATGCTTTTTTTTTTATGCAATGGACATTAAAAAGGTATCCAGACACGATCAACTTAAAGTGAACTTGTTTTTTTATATAATTTTTGGGCATTCAATGTTATGATGGAAATTTCCACCACTATGCAAAGAAGGGTTAAAACGAAAAGTATAAATCAAATTAATCGTGTAGGTTTAAATGTATATTTTAACAAATACAAAAGATACATTTTCACCACATGCAATTTATATTGTTACGATAATTAAAGAGTTCTTACTTAAAAAAGTCCTTAATTGTTTTTTGTTTTACGTTACTTAGACGTTTTTCTACAGCAGTTTCGGCATTTTTTTTTAGGACAACAGAATTACTGATGTCACTTCATCTTGTTCTATATATTCAATAGCACTTTTGATAGCTTTTAGACCATCTGTATGGGAGTTTTCACACGTCGATTTTCATCGTCACTGACTTTTCATCATCATCGCTAGATTAATTTTCCTTATTGACGGTCATTTTTATCTGTAATCTCTTGTTGTTCGTCAGCGTTTATCCAGTCATGGATTTCGTCTTCCTGAGGGTTTGTGAGATCAATTTCATAAATTGTTTCGGTAGTTTTAAAAAAATGGAAAATGTAGAACCAAAATATTTGATAGCTTGGTTAAAGCGGAAACTCGGATAATCGGGGTTTTACTGTATTTTTAACCCTCCTCGTAGTTATCTTAACGAGGCACCTCGTCATAAGAAAACACGATCTCGATCGTTGGAAGAAAATTGACTCTTCTCTCTTAATCTTGATCTCTTCATCATCGAAAATTCGGAAATATCTTGATGACGAGGTATCTCGTCAAAACCACCTGAAGGGTTAACCTTTAGACTACGGCCAGTACAGCAGTTTTATCTTAAAGTTAAAAGAATCGCGCCAAGAAAGAATAGCGCTTGTTATATTTAAAGCCGTAGTCAGATTTTATTTGATCAGATAAAAGTATATACAGTCTTTTTTCAAAAGGGTAGGGTCCCCAAACAAAACATGTACAGATGTGCAAATAAAAACCTAAGAAATATATCGCATCCCGGCAAGAAAAGTGACACCAGTCAAAAAATAAAATTTTCGATGTTATGCCATTGAAAAATATGTATGAGATGCTCCAGTGTGTTATATTACTATTCTATAGGATATAATAGAATTTAAAGACATAAATACTTATCTAAAATTCAAAAGAAGCTTATACTATTTCAATAAAAGTTTTATAGTATCCTTCAAGTTGATGTTTCTCGAATTCTGCAATTTTGAGTTGTGTCACTTTTCTTGCCGGGGTGCGATATGTAAAAATAGATTGAAAACCTTGTGTGTTCGTAAATGTAACTTCAGAACCGGTGATACGGAGGTCACATGACGGATTAATTTCCGTCTTACCCTTTTGTCAAAGAATTGTTTTCGAACGCTGCCTCAGTGTTACCGACACATTTCGAAAGAATTTAGTTTTATTTCAAAGTTTATGTAAAAAATATATAGAACAAAAGTGGACTTATTCACAATGGATTTCCGATCAAGGAAAAACAAAGCAACGAGTAAATCCTTTAATAACTAAAAATAATATAATTTATTCCGCTAAAAGTTCCAAAAATATCAAGAAATGGACTTAACCGCATTGTCTTCAGAGCGACTCAATTGATGGTGCATATAATTCAAGGATAAATAAAGGATGTCCTAGAGCATCGGAAAGCATTTCAATCGTTGGTGTAATGCAGAAACGTAGCGATTTATCCGACTTCCAAAAGGGCATGATTATTGGCTTTCGGGCCAAGGGTGGAAGCATTTCGGAAACGGCTAATTTTGTGAACTGTTCGCGTGCCGCCGTGGTAAAAGTATACCGTGCATGGCAAAGTGGCACTATCCAAAATCAGCGGCGTGGCACATGTGGTGCACCACGGGCTATAAATGACAGAGGCGAACGAAGGCTACGGAGATGCGTTCGGGCGAATAAACAAGCAAATGTTGAGCAACTGACCACCCAGATGAACCAAGGGGCTACCAAGAGTGTATCATCAACAACGGTTCAGCGAACGTTGCTGCGCATGGGCCTCCGCAGCAGACGCCTGGTTAATGCACCTGTGCTGACTGCTGTTCATCGGCGACAAAGGCTGGAATTTGCACGCCAGTACCGCAACTGGACGTCCACAGAGTAGCGACAGGTGGCTTTTTCCGATGAATCACGTTTCATGGTCCATAAGACAGATGGACGTTGGCGTATACGGCGTGAAACGTATGAAAGCAAACACCCTGCAACAATTGCCGGAAGGATCCAGGCTGGAGGAGGGAGCATTATGGTTTGGGGAATGTTTTCCTGGCATTCACTGGGTGCACTCATCATTGTGGAAGGCGCGATGGATCAGCACAAGTACGCACCTGTCCTTGCGGACCATGTCCACCCCTACATGCGAATTACTTTTCCTCAGAATGATGGCATCTACCAGCAGGACAATGCGAGGTTTCATACAGCTCGCAGTGTATGTGCGTGGTTCGAAGAGCACCAGAATGAGTTTACCGTACTCCCCTGGCCAGCAAACTCACCGGATATAAACCCAAACGAGAATCTGTAAGACCACCTCTATCCGGTTGTTCGCGCCATGGATCCTCAACCGCGTAATCTAGCGCAGCTGGCCACAGCTCTGGAGTCGGCATGGCTCAACATCCCAGTGAACACCTTCAGAAACCTAATACTCTCTTCCTGCACGTCTCGCAGCGGTCCGCTCTGCCAAAGGTGGTTATTCTGGCTTTTGACAGGTGGTCACATTAATGTGACTGAACTGTGCATATTCACCTAACAATCCAATATCTAAAATATTACACATCAATGAGCAAAAAGATCTTCAAAAGGATTATTTATTCTGTGAATAAATAATGCCTTTAAAAAAAACATTAATAATGGATACAAAATAATAATCGGCGAAAAGATTCACGATAACATTAGTTAGGATTTAACAATAAAAATGTGCAATTCATGAATTTCAAATCAGAAAAATGGAAACAAAATCATGACGCCAATTAAGAAGTTTTATGCACTTTTCACTTTCCCCCATCTGTTATAACTAGGCGATCGTCAAAACATAATTACGATCAAGTATCAGTAAAAGACAAATATAACACACCAATGCCGACTTTGTCCAATTTAAAAAATTCGAATGAGACCTCGTATCAGTTCTCTCCTCTCTATCACTTACGATTAAAAACTCTTACTGCAAAATAAAAAGAGATCGAAGTCGATTCCAAGCAGATATGCATAATAATTCCTTAAAAAGAGAGTGAGAGATAACTCAATGGGGTACGCAATTAAAAAAAATCAGAGATCATTTGCCATTAAGTTACATGCCACACGATTTAACGTTCACTTTAATGGAATTACCGCAGATTAAGCGGACGGTCAGGGGGAAAAACAAGCAATAAGCAGTTTAAAGATTTAAAAAAATTAATATTTGGTACCCAGTTTGTGCTATTCACAAAGGCTTAAATTGGGTTTTTTAATTAAGCTCCCCCACAACTATTTCCGACAGTCCGTAAAAATCGAGAGAACGATTGGTCATAGATTTTTTTAACGTTCTTTTTTATCCCCCCCCCCTCTTTTAAAAGCGGAATATATGAAGTCGTAAGCTAAATAAAAAGGTTTTAAAATATTAATGCAGACGACAAAAGAAGAAAAAGTCGCTAATGCAGCTCAAATGGAAGAGAGAAAAAAAAAAAAAAACTGAAAACAAGAAAAATAATTTTTTTTTTAAATAACGAGAAAAAGCTAAAGTCTAAACGGCAGTTTTTGTTTAACAAAGAGGTAAGAAAGGTTTTTATGGGAAAATGCAATTAGCAAAATGAGATTTTTTTTTGGTCTTTTTATTTTATTAACGAGAAACTCTCGGGTATATTTTATAAATTAAAAATTTCTACTTTGAGTGTAAGAATCCTACAATTTTGAACTTCGCACATTGTTGCAATCTTTTAATTTTCAAAGGAACTAAACACATTTTATGAATTCTAAAAATAAAAAAAGTCATACAAGTCGAAAAAAAATGTTTTTAACGAATTTTTTTGTCAAAAGAGTTAAATAATTAATTGAAGTAAGAAACTAAGTTCTGCAAAGAGAACGATTTTAGAGAAACATGGGAAGAGAAAAACAATTCAGACTTGAGAATATCAACAAAACCTTAAATGTTTTCATACTGCAAACCTGCACATCAAATTGCTTATAAAGTTCAGGTTATTAGATTCCATTTGAGTTATTTGTAAATGAACGATCTGCCAATATGTTCTGTAATGCTAAAAAAGTGAACTAAAAATCTCCTGCACTATAGAATGCAGATTTTCATTTCTAAAGCATATTTCAACTAATCAAATTCCCATTTGCTCTCGAAAAAGATTAAGGCGATATTTTCCTTGGATTGATAAGAGTATGCGTGGATTCGAACGCTCAAAATCTTTCGAAAATGAAAATTGTTTCGGAAAACAAATTGTGTTTAAAAACATTTGAGGCGATAGAAATTAAATTTACATCAGAGAACGAATTTTGACACAAATAAGAATTCTTTTAAAGCATATATTAAAAGCAGAGAGACAAAATGAACATTGCAACACGAACATTTGTACGAAAATAATAAATGAGATTCCCCCAACTACATGTTAACAGAAGGCTTAAAAGGAAAACATCAAAAATACACTAAAAATAGGGAATCGACTGCTTTTGATAGAAAATTCTGAAAGCATTCATTTCTTTGAACAGAAAAGATCGTCTCCTCTTCCGAGTCTTTGAACTTTCAAGTCAAATATACTCTTAGAAATGTACTTCAAACCTTTCAAGAGCTTTTTACTCTTTGTTATTACTTCTAAAGAGGGATGTGGTTACTAATAAAACGTCTTAGTTTTATTAATCACATCAATGTGATAAAGGTTTAACGTTTCGATGCACTTCAAATACGCCGGATATCTTTCAAGGGGCTTAAATCAAATACTCTCCAAATTCTCGAATTGAGAAGGCGATTGAGAAAAGCACCTGAAGTTTCTAAAATGATTTGATTTGCTTTTTAAGTTAATGTAATATTTCATACTCAAGACTGACAAAGCTAAACCACTCGTGAAATAGTAGGCATTCAGAATGACGAGAACATCATCGCTAGGACCCCACTCTATAAACTTCCACACCACGTCTAAGTGGGTACATTTGAGACTACGACAGATTTAACGTGAACCAGCCACAGTGACTGTTTTTCTCTGGACCTAGTATTGAACTCGCAACCCTTCGGTTGCTAATCCGTTGCTCTTCTAATTGGCCTACTGAGGCCTCTAGTTAGAAGACTAAACTTTCGGTCATCCCTTTGATAAATTTTCAAAAAAAAAGTCGCTTTAACTTTCAAAAGGTCACAGAAATTTTGAAATTAGTAGTATTTGAGACGATTCTGCCTAAAAGGATATCTCTAGTCGCCAAGGTTGAAATGGTTGCGAAAAGTCGCCTTTGACTGCCCTGTTAAACCTCCAAGTGGAAAATCAGTGCACGTGTCAGAAAATAGAAAAATGCTATTCCAAACGAAATGCTCATTCGTTTACAGTTGCTGGTAACTGTCGGAATGGAAAGGGATTGAGAACAGAAAGAGAAAAATGATTTGTCTATTCAAATATACAAATACAAATATTGACGACCAGCTACAGGCTCAAGCCCAACAAGGCTGGTCCTTTGTTTATGAATTCCCCAATTCCCACTGACTATCCAATTGTGTCTTAAATTCGTACACTCCCTTTGAATTAACTATATTTTCAGGCAACGTGTACATTAATTTTCCCGTAAACATTAATGACCAATCACGTATTTAGAGGAAGGGGCACATGTGTGTCAAACTGTAAAATACTTCAAATGTCCGTCGGATTACAAATGAAACTACACTAAAAAAGGCGTTCATTGACCTCAAATGAAAAGAACTTACTTCTTACAGAGTAACAGAATGCAAGGCAATGTAATCAACTTACCTGCAAAGAAAGAAAAAGGAATATTACATTTTAAAACAATCTCCAGGCATAAAGATATTAAAATAATCGCTGTATTATATTTTTATGTAAATCAGAAAAACGTATTCATTAGAAAAATGAAACACTCTTTGTTCTTCAATCATAACATTATATCTGATGTATTCACAGGAAATTCCCAGATACTCTGAATCAAGTTTAGTGTTTTTTGTTATAGGTCATTATAAACAATTGATAAACAGTCGCTTACAAAGACATTTGGAGAGTATCCAAATAGGAAAAGCTTATTGCTTTTGTCAACATGTACGCAAGCTATTCAAATTTGGTGACATGAAGTGTTGTGTGCTTGGCATTACGAGGAAATGTTCAGTGTGGCTATGCAGATAGCGGTTCTGAATTACAACAGGGTTTTCGATATAACATCGACTTACAAGGAAAGCACACTCAAATTTTCGAGACATGAATATTTCCAGCTTTCCTAGAGCACAATGTGGTGGTCTTCAGACTGGTTCAGTCATCTAAGTTATTTTTGACGTTAATACGTCTTACAAAATTCCAAACTGTACTGGGGGAGGGGCATGTATGAAATGTTGAGAGGTACGAAATATAGCGTTCCATCTGTTTTGTCTAATGATTTGAGAAGGTAAATACAGCGTCGTGTAGGCAATAATGTCAGAACCGACATGACCTTAGAACCGAGTCGTAGAAATTTTCCCCTGCGATTTCTCAGAACTGTCTTTTGATTTGGTGTTTCACTTACTATACACTACCCTACAATAATAGACCGGACAGTAAGATGTGATGGTATAAGAGAAATACATGCTTTAATAGAGGGATGGTCAAAGCATGCTGCAATTAACAAGGGCGCACTTTCAACAAGGTTTTGATACACAGCTACGAGTATTTGTGTCCATTCCTGCTGCAAGAATGTCGCCAGCTCAGCTGTAGATTTCGGATGTGGTTACCTGGTCCGTAAGCGACGCTCTAACTCGTCCCACAAATGTTCTATGGGGTTTAGATCGGGACTCTGAGCAGGCCAGGGAAGAAGTTTTACATCCATATCCTTGATACCACTGCTTGACAGAGGCTGCAACATGACATGGAGCGTTGTCGTCTTGAAAGTAACATTCGTCCATTCCATGAAATTACCATTGCGTAGGAAGAACCTGATTGTCCAAAATGTTCATATAGACGTCGGCGTTCAATTGACCAGGAAACATGAAAAGGTCCCAGGCTTATTAACAGTCGGATTTTATGCAAATCCGCTAGCGTCCTGTCCATTATTGTAGGGTAGTGCAAGCAGAGACGCGTTGAGGAAAAAAAAATCAAAAACACACTTTCAGGCACATTTAATCAGCGTAAAGCAAAGTTTATCACATCAGGAAAAATGAACCAGTCCGAATACAGTCAAAAAATGCGAACAACGAAGGTTCACTTGGTACTGCGGTCTTTTGATCGGAGCAGAAAACCAGGAGCAAAGATTATGCCCCCATCCGAAATTAATTTCCAGACATCCACCTGTGATTTCACAATCACCAGCTACTCTCAGACAAGCCTGATCTCGAACTATTTCCGAAACTCATCTGCGGATGTTACCTCCAACTCGAACTCCCCACCACCACCACCAGAATCCGCTGTTTCGAGAGCACGCAGGCCATCAGAATCCATATCACCCGAGAAGAGCCCCAACAAGACGGTATCGAAAACAACCCCTAAACCCAATTCCAGAGTTCTGAATATTCGCCCCTAAGTGTGTCCTCGAAAAGCGGACCCGCTGTATAAAAGCGGAGGTTTTCGCGATAAAAACAGGCCGAGAGGCGCAAGGCGGCATTTACGACCCGGGCGATAACGCCGCCGCCCTTATCTACGCCCCTCGCCCACCTTTTACAGCCCCCTCGGATAACAGCGCAAGAGTTCCTCTGGCGTAAAACCCGGAGTCCCGGTGGGGCGGCCGATAAAATGGCGGGGCATAAACTTCGCCCACCGACCCCCTCCTTAACCTGTGAACGTCTGCTGTTTCTGCTTCTCTCCCCCCAACCAGGGTGTTGAGGTTTTTTCTCCTTTCTTCGATGGAGATGCTAGAGTCGGATTATCGCTCCCTTCGTGCCACTTGACCCGTTTTGCGACGAGGAGGGTGAAGTTCTCGGATTCGAAATGAATGATGGCTTTTTTCCCCCCTCGAATAAATTCAGCTCGTTGGATATTTTTTCAAACGCTACATGGTATCCGAAGGGATCTTCCGTCCATTTGAAAGAACATGAAAAATGGGAAGTTCGGTATTTTCATGACAAAAGATACCGCAAACACAAAATGACATTACTTTATGCTTGCGAGGAAATTCACTCTAACGGAGTTTCGAAAAAAAAATTAAATAATTTTCCACACTATAAAATAGTTTCTGGAGCGTCACAAAATTCGGTTGAGGGTTGTTTGGCATAAGGGTGGTACTTGGCCAAAATGTGTCAAACGCAGAATAGTCAACGCCAAGTAATTGGGAAAGGTGATTTAAGGTAAGGTAATTTTAATTAACGTCGTACTAGAGCAACACAACAGGCTATGAACGACGGTCCGGAATCAATCCACTAAGGGTAAGACACGAGGACAACACCACGCAATTTTGAACCACGAGTAATTGGGAAAAGGAGAAGGGAAAGATAGCTTGGGTATCGTGTGTGTGTGTGGAGTCGTGATCCATATGTTTACCAAAGACAGTAGACACCACGAGAAAAAGAATGGGTCATTGGGGTACGTTGGATTCGTGGTCCCTATGTTTACCAAAGACAGCAAACATAACGGGAAAAATAGTGGTCCCTATGTTTAACGAAGACAGTAAACACCACGAGAAAAAGAATGGATCATTAGGGTACGTTTGGGTTCGTGGTCCCTATGTTTACCAAATACAGCAAATACCACGGGGAAAAGAGCGGATCATTAGGGTACGTTGGGTTCGTGGTCACTATGTTTACCAAATACATCAAATACCACGGGTAAAAGAGTGGATCATTAGGGTACGTTGGGTTCGTGGTCCCTATGTTTACCAAAGACAGCAAACACAACGAGAAAAAGAGTGGTCCCTATGTTTAACATAGACAGTAAACACCACAGGAAAAAAATGGATCATTAAGGTACGTTGGGTTCGTGGTCCCTATATTTACCAAAGACAGCAAACACCACGGGAAAAAGATCGGTTCATTAGGGTACGTGGTCTTTATGTTTACCAAAGACAGCAAACACCACGGGAAAAAGAGCGATTCATTAGGGTACGTGGTCCTTATGTTTACCAAAGACAGCAAACACCACGGGAAAAAGATCGGTTCATTAGGGTACGTGGTCCTTATGTTTACCAAAGACAGCAAACACCACGGGAAAAAGAGCGATTCATTAGGGTACGTGGTCCTTATGTTTACCAAAGACAGCAAACACCACGGGAAAAAGATCGGTTCATTAGGGTACGTGGTCCTTATGTTTACCAAAGACAGCAAACACCACGGGAAAAAGAGCGATTCATTAGGGTACGTTGGGTTCGTGGTCCCTATGTTTACCAAAGACAGCAAACACCACGGGAAAAAGAATGGATCAGTAAGGTACGTTGGGTTCGTGGTCCCTATGTTTACCAAAGAGCAAAAAAACACGGGAAAAAGAGTGGATCATTAGGGTACGTTGGGTTCGTGAGGCCCGTGCACACCTAAAATATGTAAACCTGAGGGTTAACGAAATTCGGTAACGAAAATCAATGCCACTCACAAAAATGATTCATTTTGCACTGTGTGAATTGATTGCAATACCCACCAAAAAGACCACGACTTGGTTAAGAAAAATGGTGGAGATTTTAACCCCATGAGAAGTTCACACGCATCTATTCTGCCACTTTCACTCTTCTCTGCATGATTTCTAGTCAGATTCAACCTCCTCTGCCAATAGAATAGCTATGCGAGTTGTAGGCTGCGCAGGTTTGATTCATCCCAAAGGTGTATTTATCTCGCGTACGTACAACTTTCACTGTGTGTCCATTTGACATTGTTTGGCGTAACAGCCAGATACAGTCCTTGCGCCGTAAAACTCAACAAACCAACAAAGAAGTACAAACATACAAGATGTATGTATCTTAGAACAGCAGAAACAAAATTACAATTTAAATACAGATATATAAAGACGTGCTTTTGCATGACGGATAAAATCAATCCATTTTGTGTGCCATAATGGAGGCCACACGGACACACTTATTCGCCATAAGATTTTTGGTTGGCTTCAATGGCCAAGCTACGCCTAAACACAAGACGGACAACATCAATTAATGGACATACTCGCACACGGAAAGTAAAGTTGGTAACTTTTAACTAACGTCGTACTAGAGCATGACAACGGGCTATTGACAACGGTCCAGGATCATGTAATTTTAAACCACGGTCAGACGACGAGGCAACACCTGAGATGGCATACCCCTCTCCAAACTTCCACACCAACCCAACGTGAGGACTTTCGGCTCACGACAGATTTAAGGTGTACCAGCCGCCTCTACATCATATGCTTACAAACATCCATGCGCTGACCCGGATTCCAACCAGGAACATACCGATCCTGAGGCTAACACCTTAACCACTAGACCGGTTGGTCGGCGCGCAGAAGGAAGATTTTACTGTCACAGAAGAGTAACATACAACCAGGATAAGTAACGGGAATCGAGCCTGCAACTTTTCCAACTAGTGCAGGGGCAAACCCAGGGGCGCACGACGGCTCCTGCCCAAAAAGATTATTAAAAATATTGTATTAATTATTCATTGTGATTGAGGTGCAAGTGGATAGCTCGTTACTCCATACATAGACATATTTACACGGCTGCGTGTAAATATTCCATTCTTTTTTGGAATAAACGCGAAGATCAGAAGCTGTGTGATCTCTCTCATACTGTTGCCATTCTTATCAAACGAAACTATACGAAAATAAAACAATAACTAGTGTGCAAACGATAATACGAAAATATAACAGTATTTAGTGTACAGACGAAAATATAACAGTAACTAATGTGCAAACAATAATAAATCGAATTATTCAATCGTTCTCTACAAAAATACACTTTATTTAATCTGACTCCATAAATAGAAATATTTACACGGATAGGTTATCAAACATTCTTTTTTGGAATGAAAGCGGAGATCAGAAGCTGTGCAATCTCTCTCATACTGTTGCCATTCTCTTACCAAACGAAATTATACGAAAATATAACAGTAACTGGATTGCAAACGATAGTACGAAAACATAACAGTAATTAGTGAAAATACGAAAATATAAAAGCAACTAATGTGCAAACGATAATCCGAAGTACTTTTTTTTTCAGATAAATCTGTACCCAAGGGGTTAAATGCTCTGTATAGTTCTAAAGCGTCTCTGCAGCGAAACTTTCCGCCCCTTAAATTCGCCACTCTCAGCTGAAGCCTATTTGGAAACAGGCTCTGCTACACCGTTTAAACACGGCCCCAACGAGCCCCAGTCTCATTTCCGTTCAAAAATCCGAAGCGAAATTAAATGACCAACCATTCAAACTGCGGGAAGGGAAGACATACATAATTAATACAGATACCCTCGAACACTGCAGGCAATAAAGAGGGAGGGTTCCTCCCACCATACGTTGCCTCGCTCGTTCTGGGGACGCAGTAAGGATCGCTTAATTCACCCAGATGCTGCAACGGCAATTAGATTAGGAGATGGCCTTTGTTGCAGCAGCGTTTCCAAAACTGGATTCGCTTAAGAGGGGAAGATTCTTAAGGAAGAGAAGGAAAGATCTTAATTATGTGTACACGTACATTAGGTTCATTGCAGTTGCTAACGGTAATTTACACCGCGGCTTATTCGGGGAGACACTTGCATTGGGTAGAGTTGGGCCTTCTCGAAGAAGGCTCGTGCATTTTACAAAGAGCGCTGGGGATACAGTTGGCGTATTTCCACGCTTTATCGTGAATGAAAAATAGATAGTTACTCCTCGATATATCGTTCAGTTACATCGATCTTTATTACTAGTATTCCCGATGAATTTTCGTTTTGCCCAAAAAAAGGAAACTTCAATTATATATTTATATTTAGAAATTCAAATGTCACTTTTTTTCAAACATTCATAATTCAACTGAATTGGTAAAACAGGATTTGGTAAAATTCGTCCGCAAGCAGCGTGAATAAACGAAAATACTTGGAAAACAAAAGTCAAAATTGATCGACTGGGTTCAATAAACTCAGTCTTCGAAACAAAATTTAAAGAAGCAAATATGAATAATGATCGCTAATTTCGAACCCTGGTTACAAAGAACGATGTGCTGCAAAGCACTCGACCAAATTTAGGCAATTTAAAACTGTGAAATGTTTTACATTTTCGGAACTTTTAACACTTTAAATCAAGCAGAAACTGTTTAAAGGTTTCCAATTTTCTTTGAGTTTTAAAAAAAAAATCACTTTTTTTTTAGCAATCCCCTTTCTTGAGAAGGTGCAAATTAACAAGTCACGGAGAAACAGAACAGACATTTTATTACGTTTATTATTAAAAACTATTTAGTTTGGCAGTTTTATCTGAAGCTGAATTTTTTCTCTACTGTTTTTTTATACTCTACGCATACAACACAAGGTTTCCCGCTCTTCAAACAAAAGGAAACTTTAAGGCCTTTTCATGGTTATTTTGCATTCTTTTAAAGTTTTTTCCATGGATGGCGATAGATTAACGCGCGAGAGTGCACGTGTGAACAAACATTCACAAGTGATGTAACAACGTAATTTTTTAGCTTTCCTAATATTTTTTCAGCAAATTTTCCTGACCTGACCTCGGCTACAATCATTGGTGTAGATATTTGAATACAAATGAAATTAAATGTGCAATCCTCTCATAAAAAATGAAGGCTTTTTTTTTATTCAAGGACGTTTGACTTTTTAAGGGACCTTAAAAATTGAGCCGGAAAATGAAGCCTTTTAAGGTTTTACAAAGCATTGAAAATCCTTCATACAATCACCGATGATTGCTATCGATTACACATCATTTCGCTCATCTACAACACTCTACAGAATATTCAAATCTAGTTTCCATGTTCCCAAACAGTTCGGTTCACGTCACAAAACTAATCTCTCCATATTAAAAAAGTTACCGACGTCACCGCAGGATTGAAAACTATGTTGTTTAGCTCGATTTTTAGACGGTTTCCCTAGAAAGTTAGGATCCGAAAAATATGAAATTAACATGGTTTGTTCATCGCGTTCCCTGGACAATTGTATAGATCTTTTTCCGATGAGGTTATTAGTTAAGGGGTTTTTTAAGAGTCAAAGTTGAAAAAGCGAAATTTCTTCCGCGAGTGAGGAAAACACATACAAATTTTCAGTCTTCCGCCGTGAGTTCTTTTTAAATAGTACCTCTCAACGTAATATTTTGCAGCTCGTCGATTTTTTTAGAAATTTCAATATGGTTCTTGATAGTATTTTTTTGAAATTCGGGAAAAATCGGGACATTTTCGTTACTTTTCTTTTTAACTGTCATATCTAAATCTTATTACTATAAGTTTTTAATTTTGAAAATATCGCAGTATACCTCAGAATATACTCTTTCTTACGGTACAATTATTTTTGAAATTGGTTAATAAATAAATTCGATGCAATCAAAAGTTGGCCACACAAAATTTGGAATTTTTGGATATTTTCGCTACTTTTTGTTAAAACTGTCATATCTACAGCTTAATATTATTATTTTTTAAATCTGAGAACCTCACTGAATACATTACATTCTTTCTTATGGTACAATTATTTTTTAAATTGGTTAATAAATAAAGTCAATGCAATCAAAAGTTGGTCATACAATTTTCGGAACTTTCAGATCGTAATTTCCGATACAAAACTGTCATATCTATATCTTATCACTATTAGTTTTTAATTTTTAAAATATCGCAGTATACCTCAGAATGTACTCTTTCTTACGGTACAATTATTTTTGAAATTGGTCAATAAATGAATTCGACGCGATCAAAAGTTGGTCATACAAATAGCGGTTGGCGAACGTAAGCGAGCAGGGGGCGGATCCACCTTGTTCTTAAAAAAATCCCACACCTCTGAAACTGACATAAAAACGCACTCGATCCACTTCACAAGCACCACTTACAACAAACTGCATGAACTAGCACATACAGCGCCTCCTACTCATTCCCACAGCCGTTTCCGACACAACTTCATAAAGCCCCCCATCCCATCCGCCGGCTCCATTGTTCCCCACGGAACGACATATCCCTGATAAAAATTTTCCACCTGGAAAACCTCAGGTACAGAGAAAGCGGAAGAGGAGAGATAGGGGCACACATTTCCATTCCGAGGAAACAACTGCGTCGGATGCTGCCACGTGTCAGCCTATTTTGCTCTGCTTTTTCGAGCGGTTAACGTGCTTGCAGGAGTACCGTGATGAGAGACGGTGTACCACTTTCACAGATGGAAAAGAAGGGTACGACAATGGAAGGGAACACCTGGGATCTCCGGCTTGCGTCGAGTGGTGTTTTTCTTTTCCGTTGTTTGAGTGTGGTGCGATTCGTCGGTTTGTTCACAAGAGTGCTTGCAGTGGTGACACTAGAGTGCTTCTGGAGAGATGTGATGTGGAGAATAGAAAGACGTCACTAAACATTTGGGTGTACTCCAGAGAGAGAAAATGTTAAAAGACAGCCCAACAACATCCACCAACGAATTCCTCGATTGTTCAATTTTTTTCCCACCCAGATCAGACATTATCCGGACGCATATTACAAATCTTTACTGGAGAAGACATGGGAAAATTATAAGCCGGCTGATTCGTTGCTTTCAAACTGTCGGCTATGACGTCACTATGTGACGCCTAAAATAGTAAATGTTGCCTTCAACTGGACTCGGTACGAAGTTTCTAGTGAAAGCCGGTAGCAAACGAAAGCAGCTGAGATATTAGCCATCAATAATTTAATAATTGGTATCACTTTAAGATATAGTATTTTTGGGTTATAATATGGCTTTTGGTATGACTACGTAATTTTTTTGAGAAATAATTTGTACTAGGGGGCCCGCCCTCTGCTCGCTAACGCTCGCCAACCCCCGGAGGATTGGTTCGCTGCGCGAACATGTTCTCGCTTCGCTCGCATCAATGTGTCCTAGCATATGTGTCCTAGAAGACATGTGTCCTAGCATAAAAGAATGTATACAAAATATGATATTCAAAAAAAAATTTCAAATCTAAATTTTTTTGCTGTTTTTCAGAAAACATATATACAGTACCTATGGAATCAGAATTCAAATGAATACTTTGAGCAAATTTTGCTCGAAATGTGAGCGCTGATTTGGAAATTGAATACCCAGCATGTTGTTTGTGCGTACATTTACCCCTGCACTCTAGCCACCCACGTTTTTTTATTGAGTTTGTTGTCGAAAGTTGTAGTGCAAGCGTCTTGTTGAACTATAATTGTTGGCACTGAAAGGACCTTTTTTTAAAAGGCCCTGAAAAGATCCTACGCTTTCTTTGATTTCTATTATTAACTGCAACAGCTCGACTAAAATTAATTTTTTTTTTCAATAAAATTTCATCCGATAACGCTATAAATTCAATGGAAGCGCGAGGCTTCGTGATAAACAATCATACAATGTTGCCAAAACGCGATTACAAATAACGTCTTTTTTGCGTGCCATGTAAGAGAATTATATGTATAGATTGAGGGATGAATTTAGCTCCCACTGTTCACATTTTTAACTACGCCAACGGTTTAATGACAACTAAAAAAGTACTTAGCACAATATTTTTTCAAATTTTTAAGTGTTTCCGAAGCAAAAAAAAATCTTTATACGTCATCATGTTAATTGTAAGTACTATTTTCGCAAAACATTGCGAATAAACATGTTTTTTAACTAATCGCACGCTTAGAGACCAGAGAACCACGTCTGAAATCCACAGCTGCGCTGGCGACATTCTTGCAGCAGGAATGGACACAAATTCCCATAGCTGTGTATCAAAACCTTGTTGAAAGTATGCCCAGAAGGGTTGCTAGTGTAATTGCAGCACGTGGGGGGCCATCTCCCTATTAAAGCATGTATTATTTCCCTTATAACCATCACATCTTGCTGTCCGTCCATTATTGTAGGGTAGTGTATATGGTTGGTTTTAGGTTGTATGGAGCAAGGGACGTATATGGCCTAGCTACGCCAAAAACAAGACAATGTAATTTTTGCCAATTTTCGATGCGTATTTCCAATTTTTCAGTTAAATACGGAATAATTTAATGTGTACATACAAAATGGTTGCAAAATAAACAGATTCGACTACTGTTCTGAAATGGTAACCACAGAACTTGCCAAACATTTGGATCTCGTTTGTCATTCTTCACCATTTTTTTTGCAAAACAAGGGCTCATTACACCGGCAGATATTTATGAAAACACATTGAAATAATTTCTTTTGAAGCTTGAAAGCTACGTCGAATCAGTTACAGAAAACCGAACTAGGTTTCAAACAAAATTATTCAAAGTGGAAAAGTTAAAAAAGGGGGGGGAAATAAAAGAAAGAAACGAAAAATAGAGATTTACTTTTTTATTAAAATAAATTAAGAGAGAAGTAAATAATCGCATGGGATGAACGAACAGAACAATCCGGCTTAACTCGAAATTACACTTCGGAGAGAGTAACAGGAATCTCCTCTCCTCGTTCAATGAACGCCAAGCAATCTAATCTCAGCGGCAACCTTAAACAATCCCAGCGCGAGAACGAAAAACACGGGGACGGGGAGAAAGGAACACACTTTTAAATAAAATTAAAAGCCCAGGACTTAATTTTAATACGTGCGGAAATCTCTCCGCTCCTATCTTCGTGATTGAAAATTAAGAAAACGAATATATCCCAGACCACTTTTTTTTCTTTTCGAAACCTCCGAGAACATAAGATTTCGTTCCTTCCCCCTTCGCTCTTTTTCACCCTCGAAAACGAGCAGTAAAAACGAAAGTGAATCCATTATCGTTTGCAGCAAACGACAAAAGAAAAAAAAAAGTTCGCGGAAAATTGGAATAACGAGAGAAGAAAAACACGGCGTCAGCACATACAAGAGAAAGGAAGACTAGAAATTAAGAAAAGGTTAGATGCACCTTATAAAAAGAAAGAATAAATATTAAGATGCGAGGTTTCAGGATCAAAAGAAGAGAGAAAAGGGGGAAAAGTTTGTTTTCTCTTTCAAGAAAGAACAAAAGAGCTAACTCGGTGTTCATGCATGGAGACGCAGAGGAATAACAGTGATGATACAATTACTTCCCGTTTCTAAACGGGAAAAGCAGGAGCTCAGCTCGTTTCGGCTTCACAAAAATTGTTCTCCAAACACAAAAGCTCGTTCAATTAAAAAAACCGAATAAATGCACCGATGCAGTAACGATATCTTTTTAAGTCTTAAGGTAGTATTCTATGCATGTTAATTAATTGCCCGCGAATAGGAAAAGGTGGTGAGCATTGTAAAATTAATATTAGAATATCAAGCGCGTAGTTCTCATGTTTACTTTACTTTTTCTGAATACATTCATAAGAACTGAGATTATCCCAGCTAAGACGAACCTTGTGTCCCTGATATGCGAGCCTAATTTGATTGTTTATTATGATTGTTTTAAATTTATTTTTATTGTTACTTTTAAGTCATACCCAAAGCTTCAAGGACGAGTGTGCGTACTTTGTGCTTGACTGGTCTGGTTAACAGAATGCTGTTTATCGCAACAAGAATATTTATTCATGCCTTTTCTGAATAATTTCACAACTAGGCCCCGTTCACATGAGACGTTTCAACGCGCGTATGGCGAGGCTAGCAGGGTTCCGCCATGAAATTATGTTTATTTACTCCTATAATTCCAAGTATCTATCTTTGCGACCTTAAAGAGCGGGACCCTGATAGCCTCGCCAAACGCACGTTTTACGCGCCTCATGTGAACGGGGCCTTAGAGTACCATTGATTAGCCAAGCTACGATTAAGGTATCTATCTGCATACGTTCGGAGCACTTTTTTTCCAAAATGCTATACAGAAGCAATTTAATATTATTTTTATAATTATCTGTGTTCAAAATTAATTGTGCACTATCAATAATTAAAATTTAAAAAATATATTTAACAAAAATTAAAATTTTGTGTGTAATTTTGAAGTTTTTTTCGAAGTTTTCAAACACAGGGCATACAATTTAAATTAGCAGCAAAATAGCACGATCAGAGTAAATTTCAAGATGTTATCTGGTGCTTCCACTAGAAGTAGAAATATATTTAAAAAAATAAAGGTTTTATGACTCATTGAAAAATTGTTAAAGGATTTTCGACCGTTTTGCAACATTGATATTCAAATGCAAGCTCATAAATAAGAAAAGAATAAAGATATCAATTTGATTCTAGAGCATGCACTAGCAAACACTATTTCGAATGTGCATAAAAATTTTTATAAATATACATCAATAACTTTTTTAGCTATCATTTCTGGAATTCAATGTTTATGCCTAAAATGTAATTCTGAGAAAAATGCTGGCAAACAAAACCCAAGAGAGTAAAGATAATTCGAAATTCTTTTAACAAATAAGTGAATTTTATAAAAAAAATTGCAGTGGCCAATTTATAGAAACATAATTATTTTATGTTTTAACTTACGATAACAGATAAAAGCTAGATATTATGGTAAAAATAAAATATTCTTATCATTAGTTCTGGTTTCGTTATGCTACTTCCAGTATAATTAACGATTTCATTCAAATTTTAAATTGACCTAACTTTGTTTCTATTAGTCGCACATTGAAAGTTTAAACTGTTTTAAAAGCACAAAAGTACAGGGAATTTGTTAGTAGAAAAAAAAATACACATTTTCGTCAAAATTGGCTTTTTTAACGTATGCAGATACTTTAATCAAGTGTCCACGCTATCAGAGCCGAATTTAATAATATATTGTATGTTTTTATTGATATTATTTTATATGAATACGTCTTTAAAATCGAAACAGTACATGCATGAAAAGTCGAGCGTCACAAAAAGGGTTACAGCTGTTTTGTATTATGATTTCAAAATCAGAAGACAGCTATATCGTCGTGAAGACAAATATGCTCGCACGTGCTATGACCTTTGGACAGAATGCACAGGCACACAGAACGCGGGGAGGGGATCCGCAATAAGTCGACAGTGCAGGGAGAGTTTGGGGGCAGTGCAACTTTGGATTGTGTGGAGTGAGGACTAAGTGGTTTCATTTTGGAAAGCTAGAGAACTACGCTACAATTAATCTTAGACAATTAATATCAAAGTGTACTTTAATCGTTCAAACGACAAATTGTTCAATCTTCACACAATAAACAGGTCAAACGACAAATTGTTCAATCTTCACACAATAAACTGATCAAACTCCCTATGTCTGCTTCATTCATACCACAATCCAACATCAGGCCCGAGCACTCACATAAAAACTACGGTTTCTGCGCTCAATATAACCTACCATCTTTAAACCTTTTAACTACGGCTATAAATATAACTGGAGCGGTTCTTTCTTGGTGCCATTCTGATAACTTTCACGATACAACTGTTGTACCGGGACGTAGTCAATTCTTTCTTGGCACGATTCTGATAACTTTCAAGGTACAACTGCTGTACTGGCCGTAATCTAAATTCTTTCTTGGCGCGATTCTTATTGGTTATTACTAGGGCAACTTTTTTGTTGCAATAAAAATGAGAAAAGTTGCATTTATCCTTCCCTTAAGTTGCATTTATGGAAATAAAGTTGCATTTATTTTTGATACACTAAATTCTAAAATAAATTATTACTAAAAAAATGAAAAAAATTCAAAATATATGGACAATTTTAGTCGTGTACAACAATTATAATACATACTGAAATACAGAAGAACGTTGAATGGCCGATCCTTGGCCAGTAATTTCTTCAACATTGAAAACCTGCGCCAGCCGCAATCATATAATGTGCTGCATCGGATAGTAGAAGCGCAAAATCCTTTCGCTCAACATTCAGAGATTTTAAAATGTCATCTACAAGGCGAACAACATACTGATGATCGACACTCACCTCGCAAACTCTGCAGTCGATTACGCAAGTTTCCTCTGGATTATCAAGAGTGCCAACCAATGTGTTAAAGTACTTCTTGCCATTTATTTCACTTTTGTCTTAAGGACGAACACCTTTTTACCATGAACTTGTTTGATCCCAAATACTTCGGCGTTCGCAAGATCAGACACACGTGATCGAAGGGTTGATTCAGAGAGACAAAAATAAAATAGTAATTTGATATTAATTAATTTTAAGCTATACTTTAAAAAGTTGCATTTATGTTGCGGTTATAACTCACTTACAATACACCCCATGTAGGAGGAATTTTGGTTTTAGTACTTTACATGCAACATAGAACGCGTTAAAAAAGTTGCATTTGTTGCAAAAAGTTGCCTTAGTTATTACTTTCAAGATACAACTGCTGTACTATCCGTAGGATAAATTATTTCTTGTCGCGATCAATGTACAACTGCTGTTCCAGACGTAGTCTAAAGGTTAAGCTTTTAATAAAGGTGAGAACAAGCATGCGCACATTGAGGTTGAATGGTCTAGTTTGGATGGCAGAAAGTTGGCCAGTCACACAACATGAACATTTATTCATACCTTTTCTGAATTCATAATTACAGTAGAGCATTGATTATTCGGGTTCCAAGTATCCGCGTTACCCTAGCAGAATTCGACAGTGAGATTTTTTGTACTTGTTTTTTAAGCTTTAAAATAAAGTTTGAAACAAAACGGGAAGTTTCCCAATTGCACCACTATTCTTCTAGGAGTCCATGAGTGCTTGTGTGTGCTTTGAAGAAATAATTCGAATTCAACAACACATTTTGCTACATCTCTCTTCAAAAATTCGACAAGAACTATCCCCAGGAACGAAAAAACCTGAAACTATTGCACAACCCAAAGATTAAAAAGGTATCTGCATTTTCATAACCACACGCCATTTTTCTCGTGAATCAAGGGCTCGACGACAAAAAACGGTCATTAAGAAAACAATTGTTAAAAAATTTTCAGCGTTTACTTCCGTTTCCCCGATCGTCATGTCCATGACCACCCATGTAGGCTCGATCACGGGAGGGAAAAACCGATTCCCTCCCCCTTTCTTGATGTGCATTGAGCACACACCCGCTGCTTTTAATTATTGGGGATGAGTTGGAAACTGCTCCAACGTTGGCTATGGGACAATGTGTGTGGCCGACATTGCCAGATTCAGATATAATAGCGATATTTTCTTTAAAAAAATATAACGGATGGAAATAATTATCAATACAAGTATCATCAAGCGGATTTTGGAAAATTATAGTGTCTGCATAGTTTGATTTGAGGAGGGGTAAGTTTAAAGAATTGCTGAAGATTCAATCCAATGGTTTGAATTCTGATTTCAGCCTTGTAAGCAGACTTAACTGCTCAAATGTTTCATAGATTCTTCAATGCGATTACCTGAAAATGTCACTAATCTAGGTGGATGCATCGAGTGTATTTTGAAAAATGTCAGATTCGCTATTTATTATGGTTTTTGTGTCGAAATTAAATTATTAATTATGATTGTAGTATAATTTATCCCCGGAAGCTGAATTTTTGACTCATAATACTGCGGAGAAAATCTCCCTTTAAAAATCAAATACGAAATTTTCTAATGCAATAATTTAATTGTTATAGTATAAGATCACCACAAACTTGACAAATAAATGGCATAAAAGTATAATATTGTAGAATGAGACGAATTAAAATCTTCTACTGGATATACGATCTAATTCCCTGGTTCAACACAACGCCTGATATCCGCATACACATAATTACATTCAGAGACGCATCAGAAACAACACATTGGTTAACACCAGTCCTACAACACTAAATTGGCAGAAATACGCATGTGTACTAAAATAGTACAGAAACAAAGTCATATTTTTATCGTATACTGCTTCAGTGTGGCCAGGCTTAGACAACATGTAGGCCGATTTCTAAGGATATTGTAATGATGGTTGTCGAAAATGAACTAGTAATTCGAGTACTGGTCTACGAGAACGTCTCTGAGAACTACTACGCAACTGTGAATGGCAACGCTGTTGCGAGGTTGGATGCAGATTCTAAAGAAAAAACATTGATGCCTTACTGATGCGAGCAGTTGGATTCCCTTCTTTTTCTGTAATTTTGTACTTCTAAAAATTGTATCTATATATATATTTCTCTTACGTGGCACGCAAAAAAGACGTTATTTGTTACCGCGTTTTGGCAACATTGTGCGATTGTTTGTTTACTAGGAGCCTCGCGAGTCATTTGAATGTATAGCGTTATCGGATGAAATTTTATTGAAAAAAAATGAATTTTAGACGAGCTGTTGCGGTTTGTAATAGAAATCTAAGAAAGCGGAGGATCTTTTCAGGGCTATTTAAAAAACGGTCCTTTTCAAGGCTAACAATTATAGTACAACAAGACGCGTGCACTACAACTTTCGACAACAAACTCAGTCAAAAAGTGTATGGGTGGCTCGAGTACTGGGGAAATGTACACACAAACAACATGCTGGGTATTCAATTTCCAAAGCAGCGCTCACATTGCGAGTAAAAATTTGCTCAAAGTTTTCATCTAAATTCTGATTCCAGAGGTACTGTATATATCTTTTATGTAATACAACAAATTTAGATTTGAAAAATATTTTTTTTGGAATATATTTTGTAATCAATCCCCTCTGCTAGGACACGTGTCTTCATTGATGCGAGCGAAGCGAGCATAGGTTCGCGCAGCGAACCAATGAGAATTTCGAAGCAATCCTCCGGGGGTTGGCGAGCGTTAGCGAGCAGGGGGCGGGCCCCCTAGTATACATTAATACTTTTAATTATATTCCAATTTAACCTTTGATCGCTGTTCCTGTCTTCTTTGCGTTGGTCTAATTTCTCGAACTGGAGTGTCTCCATAGTGTAGTGGACAAAGACCGGACCAATTCACCACTCAACCGGGGGTGGAGTGGTCGTTCACGGTAAGACGTTTGTCGCCAACTAATTTTTGTCGCCAAATCAAGATGGCGGCCCAATTCCGTAACAGCAGATAGGGTTACCATAACAAAAACGGCAGATGTGAAGAAAATCCGCAAAAGGTGAAGGTTACCATATTTGGCGACAAATCGCCTTCTTACCGTGAACAACCACTCCACCGTAAACTTTAAAGCACTTCTTTTTTGTTTTCCTAAGGTTACTATTTAATGGTTGGTATAGGCTGTTTGGGGTTTTTCAAACACAAGACAGCGCCAAGTAAAATATGTTGTGAAAAGGGCTAAAAAGAGGGATGGGGGACAGGTTAGTGGTATGAAAGAAGAAAAAGATCGCTTGGCTATACAGGGAGCGCGATACCAGTGTTTACTGAAGACAGGAAAAGAAAAGATCATTCGAGAACCTCGGGTCCGTCAGTTCAGCCACACCTAACTATGCGTCACAGAGGGCTCCTATTCAATGCAATGTTTTAAAACAAAGATCCTCGTGCTTTTTTTTTATTTTTGAAGCAGCCTATATTGATTTGCCGTTCAAGCACTTTCCAAGTAATCCAAGATTTCAAGAGTCGTGAATGGGAGAGCATTAATTTTCAAGATGATCACAATATTTATTTATATGCTGTGTGTACATTATCTACAGGTAAAGGTAAATCAGGGGTTGGGCTGCCAAGATGCCCAAAATGTGTTAAATCCCGTGAACAGCGGTCAAGAGGGGTAATCAACAAAAATCCCGCTATCCCGGTGAAGCTTAATTCAGCGTTCGGTCCCATTCACACGAGGCGTGTAAAACGCGCGTTTGGCGAGGCTATCAGGGTCCCCCGCTCTCCAAGGTCGCAAAGATAGATACTTGACTTAGAGGAATAAATAAACATAATTTAATGGCTGGACCTCGCTAGCCTCGCCATACGACGTGAAACGCTTCATTTGAACTTGGCCCTACTCGCTTTCTTTCACACTTTTTTGTTAGCACAATTACCATAAGGCCATGCGCTCTCGACACCCACGCGCGCAAGACAACGCGTGTTTCCGGAACTAAGATTTTCCAGTCAATTCCCAACACATATAATAGTTTAAAAACAAAGAGACTGGCTTTGAAGTTTAACATCCTGTATATCCTTTCAAATCATGGTTAAGTTGCTCTACATCTATATATATAATGCGCTTATGCGTGGCGGAAAAAGGGTGTTTATTTCATTCTTGCCGTTGGCAACAATCAGTTTGTTTACGATCTCAACCCTGGCGTCGAGAATTTCGCTGTGTTGTTGAGCTACTCGCTTACGCATTATAGGAACATTCGTATTCAAAATGAGTTTTTTGCGATCTGTTGAATATAATTTGCGTACAAGAGATCAGCGTGCTAGGAAATCCCTTGATGAAAGATTTCAACGAAGATCGGCCAGAAATAGTGCAGACAGGCTTAGGCGAGCAACAAATGGATAAGGGTGAATTCCCAAGTCGAAACGAACGTTTCCTAGTATTATAGGTAAGATTAGGAATGATTTTACATCAGAAAAGTTTTCGCTTGCTCACTGCTTCCATAGAATGACAAAAGTTACTTACTCTTTGCAACAGGTAAATATTATAGGTTAGATTTTTTTGGCACCGTGTTTGTATATACTATATTATCCCAGATATATTTTTACTGTAAATGAATTCACTTAATGATGCTATTCTTTCTGTGATAGTAATAAAGCAAGACTATAAATATTTTACTGTCCGATGAGCGAGCAAAGCGATCCGAAGGAACTGCGAATATTAAATACGAGTACTGTCATCTAAGATTCTGTTTGGAAATAGAAAGCGTTTAAATATATACCGTTGATTACAGCCTAAACTTAGCTGTGCCATTATTTTTTATTTTAAAATAACCCTATAAAAATCGAAGATGCGCTTTTAGACCTGGAATATAAAATGAAATAGAAATTACTTATTCAATTGCACACTTAATTTATTGTGCTCGCTCGAACCTTACAAGAAACAGCACGTAATTTAAGTAACAGTTCCATCTCTTCAGATCAAGGGCGTCCAAACAGAGAGCGGCATCTCGGAGTATTCTACAAAACTGGAACATCCGAGAAAGAAACGGTCTCCGGAAAAATCGCAGAATCGTTCCCAGACTCCTGTTAAATAAATGGTGGTGGGAAAAAAGGGAGACAGAAAAATGCATTCTTTCACCCACCGAAAGGGAAGCCAGTGGTGTGCAAAGAAAAACGGAAGGAAAATGGGAAAGCCTCCAGAAAAATATAAAAGGCAATAAAGTTCGGAAAGAAAGGAAAGTTGGCAGACAACACGCGACATTTGCAACGATGGATCTTTTCTCCTATACGGGATGAGGGGTGAGCGATAAGTAGGGTGGAAAAAAGGGTCGACCCAGGGTGGAAAGAGGTTTGTGCCATTAGGCAGATGGGCTCCGTGCAGTTCTGTCGATTTACAACAGTAAATCGAGCCATCCTTCACATCTCATGCAATACTCCAGAGAGACATCAGGGATTTTTTTTTGAAATTTTGGAGAATTCTGAGGGCGTTTTTATGCAAGAATATACTTAACTCAAGATCGGAGAGTGAAAATCAAGACGGCATGCAACGTTTACTTGCAACTTATAGTCGTGTACTCACTTTGTCGACATCATAGCGGAAATATAAAAGTGAGCAATAGTAACGTGACCTCTAAAATTACTTTTGTCTGGCACCCAGAAACGAACATTCATCATCTGATTGGTCCACGGGACGGGAGAAGACGCCCATCCATTGATTCATCATCTGATTGGTCCACGAGACACAGTAGTAGACTTTGGCGATTTGTGCATTTTGTCGCCACTCTATAGAAAAATGTGCATTCACACACCTCCTCCGTCATAAGATGTTATATCGTAAACAAGGTGATCAGGTGCGTCACATCGGCACCCAACTAAGTCCATTTTTCTAAAAACTATACATTTTTAAACTATAGAAATGAGTATTCACACACCTACCCTCCTTTCATAAGATGTTATATCGCCAGACAAAGTGATAAGGTGCACCGAATCAGCCAACTAAGTCCATTTTTCATAGCCAATACTGGTGTGCATGTTGGTCACACCTTATGAAGCTCCTCTCAATAGAAATGCATTTTGCTTTATATACACTGCCCTACAATAATGGACCGGACAGCAAGATGTGATGGTATAAGGCAGTGATTCCCAACCGGTGGTACGCGGCAACGTTTCAGGTGGTACGCAAGGATGATACGAGCGACCCAAATATTCAACGAAGTTTGCTCGATTTTTTAGTATGTACAACCACGTTATGCTATTTCTTATGCCATTTGTTACTAGTTACTTGTGTGAGAGTGGTTTTTCTGAACTTTTGTATGTAAAAAATAAATATAGAAACAGAGTAAGTGTTGAAGAGAACTTAAGAGTGAAGTTAAGATCCATTCCTCCTGATATTGATATTTTAATAAAAGACAAAAAACAACAAGTTTCGCACTAAAAATTGATTTTTGATTATATTAATCTTTGTTTGCTTAGTTTGTACTAATTACTTAAAATTATTTGTTTTTAGACATGTGAGTAAAAAAAAACCCTGTAATTTTCAATATTGGTTTTATTTTTTCCTTTATTAAAACATCATTAATACGCAATACAAGTACATTAATCATAAAATATGAAGCTTTCTCAGTATTTCAATTAAAATAAAACAAGTCATTGGCACTTTTCTGACATTCGATATATGTTTCTAAAAAAATATAAAACTGGTGGTACGCCAAAATTTTCTAAAAAATTTCAAGTGGGACGCAGTTACTAAAAGGTTGGGAACCTCTGGTATAAGGAAAGGAATACAGGGATGATCCCCACGTGCTGCAATTACACTAGCAACCCTTCTGGGCATACTTTCAACCACGTTTTGATACACAGCTATGGGTATTTGTGCCCATTCCTGCTGCAAGAATGTCGCCAGCTCAGCTGTAGATCTCGGACGTGGTTCTCTGGTCCGTAAGCGTCGCTCTAACTCGTCACACAAATGTTCTATGGGGTTTAGGTCGGGACTCAGAGCAAGCCAGGGAAGACGTTCTACATCCATATCTTAACAGCACGAAATACACCCCCAAACAAATAGGCGGATTTTATACAAATTCGCTAGTGTCCTGTCCATTATTGTAGGGTATTGTATATATGTGGTCGACACCATGCTTGACTATAGAATACGAAAATATCAACTTTTCAGGGTTTGTTAGTTTTGTTTTTAAGGCGCAAGGGTCATATTTTACCAAGCTGTGCAAACACAAGACAAACAAAATGAAGTAATGGACATTCATATACAATGAAAGTTTTTCTGACACAGAAGGGGAAATGGTACACACTAGGAATGCGACATCGATGTCAATGTTTTCAAAAACATCGATGTTTATAATTGTCGATGTTTTATTTTTAAATGAAAAAAGTACCATTATAAAAATTTTAAAAATAACCAAGTAGCATAATTTTCATAATCAGCAAATTGAACATACTTTAAGACCAAAGTGGCCAAACGTGAAGGGTCTGAAAAGTAGGGATGCGACATCGATGTCGATGTTTTCTAAACATTGATGTCTTAGAAAAAAACATCAATGTATTGGAGCCGATGTCGCATCACTAGTTGCTAAACCAGTTTTAAGAAATGGGGGGGGGAGTTTAAATACACTGATTTAAAAAACATCGATGGTTTGGGGGCGATGTACTATCAACATCGATGTTTTAATTTCGAACATCGATGTCTCGCTGTCGATGTCGCATCACTAGTTGCTAAACCAGTTTTAAGAAATGGGGGGAGGGGAGTTTAAATACACTACATTTTATAAACATCGATGTTGATAATACATAGCCCCCAAAACATCGATATTTTAATTGTGAACATCGATGTTTTGCTGTCGAGGTCGCATCACTAATACACACGAGAGAAATCGAACCTGTATACACCTCACAGGTTGCTAAAATCCAACGGATCTAGTCTGGAAAACAGATGTCTCAGAATACCAGTGAGAAGAACATCGGAAAACAAACCGCTCAAAAAGCTATGAAACTCCCGCGCGTTCCCAGCCACACTACCTCTAAAAAACCAAAATATTTCCATAATTGCCCGACTCGGAAACACTTAAATTTACAGCCACACCACTCTGAAGGAGACAACCCAAACGATTATTCCCCACATTAAAACGATCAATTCCACCCACCACTTAATTAGAGCGAACATTCGTTCCGAAACGCCGTCTACGGAACACGGCGGCATTTTGAAAGAACGGTTTAATTAACTATCTCGTCTCGGGCAACAAAATTCCCGGGAACCGGAGCGGCACGATGAAAAAGTTATATGACCAGTAAAACGCAGAACGAAGTAAAACGATAGCAAAGTAAAACAAAACTGACGCAAGCAGGCGATGGCCAAATTTTACGGTTGGGCGAATTTTCTTCCGCCTTCAACGTTTCATTACGTAGTAAATTTCACGCCGGCTTCTCTTTGATTTGACTTTTGAACGGTTCTTGATTTGATTTTTGCCGCTGGAAATCAATCATACAAAGGACAGGGGGAACAATTGATACCTTGTTCCAGAACCCGAGATAGTTCACGACATTTTTAAGGTACCTGACAGAGCTTTTGTAATTATATCAAGTGCAAACTGAATAACCCTGGCGTTGCTCGGGTTACAAATATGACCGCGACATCTAAAATATGCCCTCGACATTTCCCTGTGTTACGTCAAATGCACAAACTCTGTAGAACATGTTTCCTACCGCGATAGCTAAAAATATGACGGAGACATTTCCCTGTGTTAACTCATACACAAACCCTGTAGAACGTGTTTCCTTGTCAATATCCATTTATTGCAGAAAAACAAACTTAAGATTTTAAAATTGGGGCTTCGAGGGGTACTTTTAGGACTAGCTGTGTGCCAATATTCATGGCTACGGATTGGTTTGAAGACAGCAAACAAATATCTTATGTTTTCCACAGTGTTCTAAAGTTAGTATAAGTGTACCAATTGTGTTGTGGATCGGTCAAACGGTGTAGATTTGTATAAAGAATATACACACATTTTTTTTATACACAGTCAGTATCGGTTATATGGTCAGCTCAGCGGTCCAGAAACATCCGACCATATAAGCGGAGTGACCATATATGCGGAACAATACTACACTGTTTAATTATGCCAGGATTATATTCACCTATCAGAATATAGTGCTAATTAACAGATAATTAAACTTTTAAGAACATTTAAAAAAATAATTCTATTAAACGGGTTCTCGAATCAAAGATTCACCCTCTACCGTCCGGATGGCAGGGTCTGGATTCTGCCTGGAGAACGCCTCCTGCCGGAATGCATTGTGCCAACAGTAAAGTTCGGCGGAGGTGGAATTATGGTCTGGGGGGTGTTTCTAATAGTGTAGACTGGGACCTTGGTTCAAATTCATGGTAAGCTCCACGCCAAGGCCTACTGCACTACACGGTTAAGATTTCCTCACTTTTCTTTCCCCCTACACATTTTTGACCTTTGAAACAAAGAGTTCTGTGTCTGGCAAGATCCGATAAAAAAAATCCACATTCATCAACGTTGAAGACGTTGGCAGATTCATATCTTTCGAGGACTTTTTCTGCTGGTCATTCCCTGTGTTGCTCCCCGCCTCAAGAAATGTCACAATTACTATTTTTCAACAAAAGAAAACCCGATGACCTCACTGAAAAGATGAAAAGCCGACAATCTAACCGATAACCAGGAAAATAAAATGACTAAATAAGCGGTGCGCTTTAACACATGCTTCCCTATTAAGTTCGATGGGACTTCAGAAAACTCACCATATAAGCGGGGTGACCTTATAACAGGCTGACCATATAGCCGGTACTGAACTGTATATAGATTCCCGAATTGGCGGACATTTCGTTCATGGCACTATCTCAGTTTATCGAAAAGTAATAAATTAATGAAGGTTTTTATGAAGAGTGGTACTATAATCGGTACCACCTTTTGTGAAATTACACTTAACCAAATGTATAGTATCTGTGAAAGTATGAAATTATTTTTATTCCCGAATTGGTAGAGGGGAGGGAGGAGTCGCGGTAGCCCAGTTGGAAGAGTAACGGATTAGGTAATGATAATGGTAATTTTGGTTAACGTCGTACTAGAGCAACACAACGGGCTATTGACGACGGTCCGGGATCAGTCCCTTGAGGGAAAGATCCGAGGACAACACCTCGTAATTTTAGTAACGGATTAGGAACCGGAGGATTGCGTGTTCAAAATTAAAATCCATCCAAAGACCATCGTGTACAAAGTAGGGATGCGACATCGATAGCAAAACATCGATGTTCAAAATTAAAACATCGATGTTGATAATACATCGCCCCAAAAACATCGATGTTTTTAAAATTCAGTGTATTTAAACTTTTTCCCCCATTTCTTAAAACTGGTTTAGCAACTAGTGATGCTACATCGACAGCAAAACATCGATGTTCAAAATTAAAACATCGATGTTGATAATGCATCTCCCCCAAACCATCGATGTTTTTAAAATTCAGAGCATTTAAACTTTTTTCCCCATTTCTTAAAACTGGTTTAGCAATTAGCGATGAGACATCGGCTCCAATACATCGATGTTTTAATAAAACATCGACATCGATGTCGCATCACTACTTTTCAGACCCTTCACCCTTGGTCACTTTGGTCTAAAAGTATGTTCAATTTGCTGATTATGAAAATTATGCTACTTGGTTATCTCTCTATATTAAAAAAAAGTTACCGCCGCCGCCGCCGCAGAATTGAAATTTTTGTTGTTTAGCTCCATTCTTAGACGGTTTCCCGAGAAAGTACTGATCGGAAAAATATGAAATTAACATGCTTTGTTCTTCATCGTATTCCCTGGATAATTATTAAGATTTTTTTCCGATGCGGCTATTAGTTTAGGTTTTATTAAGTGTTAAAGTTGAAGAAGTGAAATTTCTTCCGCGAGTGAGCAAAACACATTCAAAATTTCAGTCTTTAGTCGTGAGTTTTTTTTTAAGAGTACCTCTCAACGTAAATTTTTGCAGCTCGTCGAGTTTTTTTTGAAATTTAAATGTGGTTCTTGATAATATTTTTTTGAAATTCGGGAAAAATCGGGACATTTTTGTTACTTTTTTTTAAAACTGCCGTATCTATATCTAATTACTATTAGTTTTTAATTTTTAAAATATCGCAGTATACCTCAGAATATACTCTTTCTTACGGTACTATTATTTTTGAAATCGGTTAATAATTAAATTGGATGCGATCAAAAGTTCGTGATACAAAATTCGGAATCTTCGGATATTTTTGCTACGTTTTGTTAAAACCGTTATGTCTACGGCAAAAACCATTATTTTTTAAATTTGAGAACATCACTGAATACACTACATTACACTCTTTCTTATGGTACAATTATTTTTCAAATTGGTTAATAAACAAAATCGATGCAATTAAAAGTAGGTCATACAATTTTCGGAACTTTCAGATCGTAACTTCCGATACAAAACTAAAATGGTCACATCTATATAGTATTACTGTTAGTTTTTAATTTTAAAAATATTGCAGTATACCTCACAATGTACTCTTTCTTACGGTACAATTATTTTTAAAATTGGTTCATAAATAAATTCGATGCAATCAAAAGTTGGTGACACAAATTTCGTATTTTTCAGTTCGCATAGCTGGTTCCGCAAACAGCAGTGGGTTGCATTTCCTACTATCGGGTTTGCCAGATATCAAATTTATCGTAGCAACAATTGCCATAAAAACGATTTCTTTTTATTTGGCGAGGAAAAAGGCTCGCTTTTTTCCCTCTGTTCTCAAGACAGTTTACCGACAAAGTACAATCGTAAAGTTTTGATATTAACACTGTTTACTTAAAATTGTACAGGGAACAAGATACAGAAGATTTTTTACTGATGCGGCTATTAGTTTAGGGTGCATTAAGTGTTAAAGCAAAAAAAAGTGAAATCAATTGCGAAAGAAGTATTGGTTTGAGAAAGCAAACCAAACGGGATTGCGTAGCAATCCCCGGGGTCGGCGAGCGTAAGCGAGCAGGGCGCGAAGCCCTCGCTGTGACGTCATGTACCGGAAAGTGAAATCAGCATAATACGAATTATTCAGATAGTTTCACTCTGTGAAAGGAATGTTGGTTTGCGAAGCAAACCAAATGACATCTGTGAAAGGAGTGTTGGTTTGCGAAGCAAACCAAATGGGATTGCGCAGCAATCCCCGGGGGTTGGCGAGCGTAAGCGAGCAGGGGGCGGAGCCCCCTAGTAATTTAAATTTTTATAACGGTATTTTTTCATTTAAAAATAAAACATCGATAACGTAAAAACATCGACAAGTATAAACATCGATGTTATAAAAACATCGACCCCAATACATCCTAGCATCCCTAGTACAAAGGTTCCTAGTACACTATCCCGTTAACCAATCAAATAATGAATGCTCGGTTCCACCCAGCTGATGAAAGTAGTAAAGTTTTGGTCACATGAACCGGGTATGTAAAAAGGATGCCCATCGCTCTATCTACTTTTATATTTCATATGTGTAATTTGGCAAACACTGAGCCACGGCCGTTGAGAAGTTGAGAAGTTTTCAGTTATTATAACGGTCATTCATTTAGACTAGAAAAATCAGCTTAAATTTCTCTGACATTATGGGTCATATCAATGAATAAATTTGATCCTTGACTAGTGACGGAGTATCTTATAAACTTTGGGAACAGTGGATTTGTATAGTTCTAAATAGTAAATCGAACAATCCAATATAAATGAATTTGATACGTTCAACGGCAAATATCTTACTTCCCGCAGTTGCTTTCCGAAGCTATTTTCTTAAAAAACAAAAATGATCA
This sequence comes from Metellina segmentata, assembly GCA_947359465.1. NCBI lineage: Eukaryota > Metazoa > Arthropoda > Arachnida > Araneae > Tetragnathidae > Metellina > Metellina segmentata. Next base: position 44,026,462 of record OX375882.1, on the reverse strand, counting down.
AATATAAAATTTGTAGGGATATTTTAAGAAAGTCGAAAACTGAACGTTAAGCCTCTCAGACAGTTTTCAGAAGAAAAAAAATGGCCTCTGGAAACACTTAGCAACTGCGATACTATTTGAAAAGCAGACAGGTCGACTCAAATATGTAAAATATTTTATCATCAGTTCCCATCAAGGGGTTTGTTAGTCTTGCAGTGACAGTTTCATTTAGAGGGGAATGACAGTGACATTTTTTCATTTTATTTCTTTCGTGACAGTTTCATTATGTGTGTAGCTACGTTGGGAGAAAGTTATTCGCTCCATTGAAATTGCTAAACTGTCAACACACTGCAGCTGCAGAATTTCATTTCAGATGTATTTTAAATCTGACATAGGCTGCCAAACGTAGAGAAAAAAAATGACCCAAATAGAATGATAAAATTGTATTAGGTTGTTATCGATTCTGTTGAACATAAGCTTTCAACACATTGCAATTTCAACTTCAAGCAGAACTTTGAAATCTAACTAGATACTACGGTATTTATCAAAAAGTACTTCTAAAAAAGAGGCAAGTTCAGAAATTAGTACAATCAAATCTCGAAAAGAAATTGCTTAAACCACCTGATGGTTAGACGTTGGCTGACATTGCTTTAAAAAATACCCCAAGTGGACAAGATTGAAAAATGGAAGTAAAATTCGCCTGTGACAGCGCTCTAATTAGTAGCAATGCTAATAGTTACTGAAATAACACGTTCGCTGCCGGTCTCGCGGCAGCGCGTGGTGTGGAGTGATGTCTCAGTAGCCAGTCACGCGTTCGCGCGGGAAGAGCTGCGACTCGACATTTATTCTCCGCTTCAATTGTCATTATATGTTAGGTATTGGCGTGGAGTAAAGGTTTCCCAAATGTTGTAAAGGTATGTGGTTTCGAATTTGTAGCTTTGATTTATTTGTTGGCTGAGCTTTCGCCAATCTATTCTGGTATTGGCATGGAATTGGCGCATTTTTCAATCATATTTGTTATAAAAAGTAAATCGGCTTCCTTGAAAAACCCATTTAAAAGTGACCGCTAGCGAATGTGTTAAGTCATTAATCTATTGACTACGGCTATATTGATATAACTTCCACGATTTTCAGAACTTTCAAGACACAACTGATGTCTGTACCAGCCGTAAAGGTGCGCAAGATGCCTCGATTCAGGTAGGTATTTTAATTACGTCGTGCAGGAGCAACACGTCGGGCTATTGGCGACGGTGCGGGATCCAACTCGAAGGGAAAGATCCTAGGTAATTGGTAAATTTTTGGTTAACGTCGTACTAGAGCATCACAACGGGCTGTTGACGACGGTCCGGGATCAGTCCCTTAAGGGAAATATCCGAGGACGACACCTCGTAATTTTGAACCACGGTCAGATGACAAAGCAACACCTGAGCTGGCACCCCACTCTAAAAACTTCCACACCAACCCAACGTGAGGACTTTCGGCCACGACAGATTTAAAATGCACCAGCCGCCTCTCCATACGCTTACAAACATTCATGCCCGGACCCGAACCAGGAACCTTCCGGTCTAGAGGCCAACACCTTAACCACAATACCGGTTGGTCGGCGGAAAGATCTTAGGACAACACCATGTATTTTCGAACCATGGTGTGATGACGAGGTCACCACCTGATCTGGTATCCCACTCAATAAACTTCCACACCACTAAAAAGTGAGGATATTTGAGGCCACGACAGATTCAATATGCACCAGATTCCTTAAACACGACGGTCTTTGGTTGGATTCGAACTCGCGATCCTCCTGTCGCTAATCCACTACTCTTACAACCGGTCTACAGCGGCCATCAGAAAAAGGTAATTGGTAATTTTTAATTTACCGTCGTACTAGAACACCCCAACCCTCAGAAAAAGGAACCAACCAAAGTGATATGAGAAACCACGCAAAATTTAGCCTCACTATTCAAACATGCATATTTCACTTTCAACATTTCAACGTCCTCAATCCCCGAGGCCTGTTGTAGTTATATTTCCGGGACCGATCGCATCCGAGCCAGTCCGTCATTGTGACAACAATTCATTTCCACAAACACTTTCCTCTTATCGGTTTCCCCAAGCGCAAATGGGCAGCAACCGAGCAATGCAACAGAAACAGCGCCATCCAATTCCAATCCAAGAAAAACGGCGAAATCCTCGTAACCCTTCTCTCTAACACCCGCTTGCACCAACACACAACCAACATAATGGACGTCTAGAAAAGTGCAACCTTAGACAACCCCAACTCGAGGTTCTCCATTGGTGGAGACGAAATTCCCACCGGGACACAAAGGAATCTTCTATGCTGAGACTTTCCAAGAAAATGGTGGACGCAATACCATTTTCTTTTGTGTCGGGAGAAAATAGATGGGAGATGATCGTTGGACATGCTCATTTTGGGGAAGGAAAGTGTTTCGGGTTATAGGTTTCTGAGGCGATTGTCAATATATCCGTTTTCTGTTTGAAAGGAAGTTACGATGTCGAACTCCTCTTAAATCCTGATTAGGGAAACACAGAAAATGAATTGCTTTTAATTTACTATCAAAAGCTACTTTCTTAGACCCAATTTCGATCTCCATTTACAAGGGAAGATCCTGGTCTAGATGATTTAAGGCACTCGGCCAGGCTTTTAGTAAGTAACATCATCGTCTAACAATACGTGCCTTGGGATTAAAAATAGTCAACCTTATTTCTAATCCCAAGGCACGTATAACTAATTGCTAAAATTATGTGACACCAAAAATATGTTTTTCTTCACTGATCTGGGAAAAAAGGTTGATAAAATTATTTACATGGGAATTATTTGAACGGGTACTGAAATTATTTCTGAACACAAAGTCAAAAGTTCACAACTAAGCCATTGAAATAAATCTTACACAATTTTAAATTATTTCGCCATTCGTGAAAAAGACCAGTGTCATTCTTGCGGCAGTGGTTGAAAATCGCTAGTCTCATAATAATTAGTATACAAAAATGAAATTTTACAAGTCCTAGATTCGAGCCCCGAGTTTATTACCATGCTTACATTGGTTAAAAAGTTTCATTCATTGCTCATTTGAAATCACATGTGCCTGGAACATACAGAACTAACCAGAGTAGGTTCAACATTCATTAAACTAACCAGAATAGGGTCAAATATTTCGTGCTCAATATGGTTCTACTGTAGTTCGTTAATTTGAGATCGGGCTGAGCAATTTTATGAGATGAATTCAAATATCTCGACCTTCATATTACATAAGTTGTTTAAAACAATGCATACACGATCATTTTCACATCCATTGCAAGTTACAAAATGTACTATACTTCAGTAATTCAGAAAACTTGCTAGTTATATCAAAGAACCTATGGAGATCAAATAAAAATTAAGCGACTATAAGCCCTCAAATGTCACATCAAATGTTCAGAGAATAGATTCAAACCAATATATAAGTCCATGCAAATCTTTAATAATACCGCTTTCAAAACACCCCACTCTTTCAGACTAGCTTGAAAGCAGGTATTTTAATTAACGTACAGGAGCAACACAAGGGGGTGTTGGCGACGGTCCGGGATCAAGACCGACGGGAAAGATCAGAAGACAACATCACGTAATTTTTGAATCACGGTCAGATAACAAGGTCGCACCTGAGCTGAAAATCCCAAAGGGTTTCCCCTACTAAAAATTTATTTCCAGCCCGATAAAACACCACATTGCCATGAAAAATAAAGCATTTGCCACCACTCGACATACAGGCATTTGTGGATAAATCCATTCACAAATACCCCCAAGGCAGAACATGACCCCATATCAAGGGGTTCTTGAAGCTCTAAGCATTTCAGATAAACGGGTGGATATGTCTTCCTTACCCCTCGGTTCGCTCTTTGGGCACAGACCGATTCAAACCCATTGACCCCCTCCAGAAGAGGCGAGAGGGAGGCACTGAAGTAGCACTCACCAAGCACAACACACGGCAAACCACTTATCCCTCTCGCACCCGTTCTCCGTTAGGATAAGATTTCAGATTCCTGCAGACAAAAACGGAGAGGGATCGAAAAGAGTGTTCAAGACTAAAGGGTGATAGTGCAAGAGTTGTGTGAAGGACTCAAACAAAGGATATGAACCGAAGATGGAATCGTCACAAGCTGTAGACGTAGAGTGAAAATTTATGTAAACTAACAAGCTAGTTCAGGGATTCCCAACCGGTGGTACGCGGCAACGTTTCAGGTGGTACGCAAGGATGATACGAGCGACCCAAATATTCTACGAAGTTTGTTCGATTGTTTTTAGTATATACAACTACGTTATAGGAAAAATGGAATTATGTGAAATCAATTTTGTGATTAACGTTTTCATTACATTATAATAAATGACGCTAACAATAGCACATTATTGTTCCATGAAAGAAAGTTTTAAAGAGAAATCGTTAATTAACTTCTGGATCGGATGTAAAACCGAATACCCAATGATCTTCCAACAAGCTCTGCTATTTCTTATGCCATTTGTTACTAGTTAGTTACTTGTGAGAGAGTGGTTTTTCTGAACTTTTGTATATAAAAAATGAATATAGAAACAGAGTAAGTGTTGAAGAGGACTTAAGAGTAAAGTTAAGCTCCATTGCTCCCGATATTTATATTTTAATAAAAGACAAACAAGTTTCGCACTAAAAATTGATTTTTGATTACATTAATCTTTGTTTGGGGCTTAGTTTGTACTAATTATTTAAAATTATTTGTTTTTAGACCTGTGAGTAAAAAATAAAACTGTAATTTTCAATAATCGTTTTATCTTTTCCGTTATTAAAACATCATTTGTACGAAATACAAGTGAATTAATCATAAAATGTGAAGCTTTCTTAGTATTTTAATTAAAATAAAACAAGGCATTGGGCACTTTTCTGACATTATATATATATGTTTCTAAAAAAATATAGGACTGGTGGTACACCAAAAATTTCATGTGGTACACAGTTACTAAAAGGTTGGGAACCCCTGAGCTAGTTCATAAGATCTGCGCTAAGTACTTTATTAGAAGGAAAGGGTATGCAGTTTAGCATATCGCACCCCGGCAAGAAAAGTGACACAAGTCAAAAAATAAAAATTGTCATGTTATGTCATCGAAAAAAATGTATGAGGTGCCCCAGCATGTTATATCACTATTCTATAGAATATAATAGAAGTTACCACCATAAATAGTTACCTAAAATTTAAAAGAAACTTCTACTATTTCAATTATCAGTTTCATAGTATCCATTAAGTTGATGTTTCCCAAATTTTGCAATTTTTAGTTGTGTCACTTTTCTTGGTAGGTTGGGTTTAATGGTGTAAAATCCAGAAAAGGGTATGCCCAAACACAACTATAAAAAGATTAAGCAGATTATATATTAAAGACTAGGATAAATAGCCCGTCATACCACAGATGCATAACAAAAAATATTTATTTTGATCAAACTTCATTGATATATTTTGAAAACCTGACGGTACGTGATCACTGACTGTGTGATAACCTTTTTTCAAAACTGTCAGTCAAATTTTGTTGATCACTGGCAATGTATAAACTTTTTTCCACCACTATCTGTCAACTTGCCTCGCTTTCCCATGGTGTTGTTTTTTGAGCAATACTGGTAAAACAATTTTATTGTAAAACTGAATATTTGATCAACACTGGTAAAACAATGAGCTGCGTACGGCAATAGTTTTTATACTCTATGTTATTTCCATGGCGATTTCGAAAGTAATGATTTTTGATATTTCGTATCTCGTTTCGCTAGTTTTATAACACAACCAATCAAAACAATTAGAAATTCCACCTACTCGCAACGTCACTCAACCAATCGGTACAGCTACACTCTACGTTTATGAGTGATGGCAACGTCTTGGCGATTTTTTTTTTTGGAGCACTTCCAGTAGCGAGTTATGATAAATTAAGGCAAATCATCTGTCGTTAAGGTTGTTGTATTTTTCATGGCAACCTCTGCAAACGGAAACTTTCAATTTTCAATTTGAATATTCTAGAAAGTTCTTCCAAAATCCGTTAAAGTCGTTTGATTTCATTGATTCGTTTGAAATTTATTCTTTCCTCACATTGGTTATTTTGTTTTTAAAATATCCTTTGATTGCATTGGTTCTTTTAAATCGTTTTCTGTGATATCATTGGTCCATTTATTTGTATTTTGACAGTTGTGGAATCTTTATTTTATTATAATAGTTTTCACGATAGGATTAAGAGTTTTGTTTTTTTGACCACTTTCGTTTTCATTATTTTTTTACGAAAGAATTCTGACGTTATCAGGTTGAATTATTTCTTGTTTTTTTTTCTTTTGTAAATCGTTTTCTTTTTCAACATGCCACTGTATTCAGTGTAATTCATAAGTTTCAGAGTATTCTTACCCAACATTCGTAGCTTAGTTTCTCTGCTGGTTCACAAATGTGTTTTGATATGTGCTTAAACTTACTACTTTTAGTGAAAGTTTTTAAAAAAATATAATTTTTAAAAAGTTCTGAAATGTGTTTAAAATTTTTGTTGTAAAAATAAAAAAAAATTTAGACAGAAAAAGAGTTAGGATATAATTATTTCCTTGGCGACTTCAGAAGTTCGCCAAAAAAATCGCCAAGGCCGTTGCCATCGCTCATAAACGTAGAGTGTAGCTGTTCCAACCAATCAAAACTTTAATGACCACGGAAAACACAGAAAAATCTAGCGTTTTATGTGATAAGATTGGATCAGGCGCACACGTTCACGAAGTTCGATAGATTCAAGCGGCCGTCGACAACAGCAGGTTTTTCCCAGATGCAACCACAGCGTAATTCGATCCAAGTCAGAGGAGCAAACACTGGCATGCCATTGATCAGATACCAGCACCGATCGCACACTTCACGTGTCCCCTCGCTGTCTGCCTGTTATCGGGAGCGCATTCCGAAAGGACGAATATAACCCGAACTGGATATTGCCCGTTAAAAGTCCACGTTATCATCTTCAGCTGCATGAACCGGCCAACGCGCACTGGAAAGGAAACAATAAAATGACAGGTCTGTCAACAGCAAACGGAACTGAAACGGAATGCTATGTTCAGCGAGACAGAAAATAAGTAAAATAATTACCTCTGCTATTGTGGATCAGAAATAATATGCTTTCTCATTTTTTATATGTCTATTAATATCCCATTCATGATCTTCAAATGGAATTTTGAATCCTTCTAGTAGAGCATGAGTTTAGCAAGATCCTCAAGTCAAATTGAATCAATAATTTTTTTTTCTCAAGTATGATATTCATTTCGCGAATAAATGAGTTCAATAGGAAGGAAGAACTTCAAATGAAAAGCCCCAGGCAAGTGATATCCCGCAGATTAAAAATTCCGCGATGAAAAAAAAATGAAAAACAAAATATATTTAAGATCAAAAGAATTCCTGATTGCTTTAATGAATGTGTATTACTCGACAGTTTAAGATTACAGAGATAACATGATGCTGTCAAATATCTTTCAAGGAGGTAACAATACGACAGAGCATTTCTGATCGTTATGAAAATAATCATTCGGCGCCTCAGAAAAAATGTCAATTAATTTGTTTCTACTATAAGGCGACAACACATATGGCAGAATTTATTTTGTTAGTGTTTCTTTAACAAAATTATTGGTATATATTTCTACTATAGTTACCCTCATGTTCGTCGAAACCAAACCATATTAGGAGTGGCCTAAGTTGTTTGGTCCCTAGGAAAGGGCGTCTCTTTTATGACAAGGAAATACCTAATGTGTAACGTCCAACCATTAGGCCTTAAGGTTTAATCGTGTAACAGCCCCTTATTATCCAATATTACCTGTTATATTTTATTCCTTGTGTATAAGTGTGTCTGAATTCCAACTATAAAAACATTCGGAGGACGCAAGGAGTCATGCCATAGGACTTAACGACACTGATTCATGTAATAGCTTTCCAGATTTGACTTGCCGTTCTACGATCATTTTTTGCTGTATATGAGGACTGTATAGAGCGGATGTTGTTTTAGGTTTGATTCAGCTTCATAGAGCAAATGCCATTTGTCTGCCTTGCGCCACAAAGCCGAACACAAGGGAGACACGTATAAAGTAATAGACGTGCACACACAAGGTTGGTTGGTAGATTTTTAATTTTATGGCGCAAGGGTCATATTTGTCCAAGCTGCGCCAAATTCAAAACAATGGAGAAGGAGCAAAAAGAAGAAGGGTAGGCGAGGGTGTAGCAGAAGAGAGGATAGAACACTCGGGGGTTGTGATGTCCGCATACACGTAAAGATACGCCCTTGATGGCGCACTTACAAAGAAACCAGGGGCAAGAAAGAGATAAACGCCTGGGATTTAGATAAAGAAATCGAACCTGTGCCGCTTACAACTCACAGTATGGTAGAGCAGTGGGCATTCCCATTGCTCCACGGCGGTCCCTATAATTAGACCAGGAACTAATAGCCTAAAATAGATTCCAAACCACATCGATCTCATCTGAACTCAAAGCATGGTAGAGCAGTGGGAATACCCATTTAGTCACGTCGTTCCCTATAATTACAACAGGACTAATAGACTAAAATGGATTCCAAACCTCTGCGAACTCACCTGAACTGAATTCCACAGAGCTACACAGGACTAATAGACTAAAATGGATTCCAAACCTCTGCGAACTCACCTGAACTGAATTCCACAGAGCATTTCATACTCTCCAACATTGGTAACCCAGTCATCAGTAGCACTTCTTACTGACATATTGCATACGACATAGTATCAATAAATTATTGATTATTTATTCAAATTAATAAAAAGTTACTAAACAATAAATTAATAAATTAAAATTAATAAATAAAAATAAAAAAATATTGAATTACTTTTCCATACTTTAATACTTTTAAACAATATTCAAAATTATTTAAGAAAATTATTGTCTAAATATATAAGTGAATGAATCTATTTTAAAAGTCACACAACACAATTTTGTTGATCAAACTAATTACCTATTTACATCTCATCTGCAATATTCTTTGCATTGAATAGCAAGCACTTTTTACTTTTTTTAAGCATTCATTGCTTAGTTTGACATCGTAACAAACTTCCATATTCATTTTTATATTATTTCAGAGTATTTTCGACGTCTTTTGTACGAGATCCGTAGTTTTTCACTCCACATCCGTAGCTCCGTAGTTTTCACCTAATTTCCGCAGCAACTACGGAAATTCCGTAACAGTTGTAGAGTCTGCCATTTAAGAATCATATAATAGAATCGCACACATGCGAAGCCAAAAAGAACCCACTCGACCCTGCAACAACAGGACACCAAGAAAACTACCAAAACGGGAGACCAAAAACCACCGGGTTTTCCAGGAGAGCAAAAAAAAAAAAAACTGGCAAACGCGGCCGGCTAATAACCGAATCGGCACGCTTCAAGCCGTGGAAGATGCGAAGCTTGCAAATCCGGGCAAATCCCCCCCCCAGCACGAAATCAATAATCAAGGCACTTCTCCCTCAACGCACTACTGAGGACAGAATTTGTGAAAAGGAAGGGAGAGATCAATCCCGACACACACGAATGAATGGTTGGCTTTCCCATCGATTGCTCCAAAATCATTTCGCCTCTTGGGAAGACACACAGAGATTGATTTGCTTTCAAAGGGATTTCGAACGCTGCTCCATCTACAAGAGAAGGTGCTCTAGTTTTCCTAATAAATTACGGAAGGTGCAGTTTCACGCATACGGAAGGTTCATATCTTCTTGAAGTTATGTCCCTGTCAGACACAAGTCATGGTCTTCGATGTGTGCGTAAATAATCCAGAAATGAATTGTTGGTGGGGCAGATAAGGGAAGCGTAATTCGGGGCAGATTTTCGAGTGATTTTATTGTCATTAAGGTTTGTAAGACTCCGCTTTCATATTTAAACCACATGAAGACCGGTGTTTAAGAATGAACAAATGTAACGCGCGTTATCAGATAAAAAAATTCCGCGGACAAGTATTCCTTCAAGATTTTTTTCATTACTCACAAAACATTCGTTAAAAGTTAATCCAAAATTGCTTTCAATTGCTGAAAATTTCGTGTCTCTGGTAATTATATTTGCAGTTATATACCAAAGGTAAGAAATCAGAGCAAAACAGTCGCGTATATAGAACAGCGAATTTCAACATTTTTCATCTCTTGGTGCACACACAAAGTACTTAAATTCTGTGCTACATCAAAGAAAATATTTTATATTTTTTGTCGATCTGAAAAAATAGATGTAATTTTGATTGATTAACAAAAGAAAAAGAGCAATTATCTGCCCCTTTTGCTTAAAGTAGGATTTTAAAATCTTTCTGAGATAGCTTATTTAGGTTTTTTGTAATAAAAAATACTCACGAATATTTTTTAGGTATTACTTGAAATTACATAAACACACTAGTCAAACATTTGAATTTTTTTTACTTGACCTAGTAGCACACAGTTTAAATCGCTTTACCATCTGTAAGGCCCACCAGTGCACTTTTCAGGTTGAAAATCACCGATATCGAATGTTAATTACTGAAACGTATATATTAATTTATAATATTATCGAGAAATGAAAATGAAAACAAGCTCAGTTTGGCTAAAGGAAATCATTTTAAGGAAACGTGATACTTCCTTGCTCCAGGAACCTTTACCTTCTCGGGGAGAATTTGATTGCTGTAGAAATTTGTCTGTATTTTTAATGACCTTTCGATTTTAAAGAGTCCCTTGAATATTGATTTTAAGGGGGTCCGGGACACAAAAATCGTCAAATTTTCGAATTTTTTAAAATTATTTTAAGAAATTATCTGTGTTTTTCTGCTTAAAATGCCGTATAAATCATGTTTCTATCTTAATTAGAACTAGAGATATAATAATAATTTTTGTGGTGCGTTGTTTTGAAAATCTAACACTCTTGACAGTTGTTGTCATGGCAACAACATCTGTCTTTAAAACTTTAAATTCGTTTTTCTCCGTGATACATTTTTTCAAGATTTCCTGTATTCAAATTGCTATAAGTCGAAAACCGATAAAGTTTAAGGGTTGAAATTTGGAATATATCTTTTTCAAACATTATACTTTAATTTTGATTCAGCAAATATGAAACAAATATTTACTTTTAAAAATATGACTTTTTCAAAAAAAAGTACCTTAAAATGTTTAAAAATTTTCATTCAAATATTTTTTATTTTTTATTGAATTAATATTTTTTAAATTGCTGAATCAAAATTAAAGTTTATAAATTTGTGAATAATTTACTGCAAGAATTTTGAAAATTGATCAAAAATATTTTGAGTTTTAGCAATTTAGAATGACCCCTCTTTTTTTTGAAAAAATTTTAACTTAAAATTTTAAAAAAACTTTTGGAAAATTTTTGGGCTGTGATTTTGTTTATTAGTTAAATGGGTAATCCGTACAAAAAAATTCAAAATTCCAAATTAATTAATAAAAAAAACTTTTCAATGTGTCCCGGACCCCCTTAAAATAACAGATAGCAAATTTTAGAAATCTGCTTAGGCGTGTTTGATATAGCATTATATGCACTACTTGACTTCATCAATTTCCTGTGGATTAGTTTTGTTTTATGTGATACTAGCCGTAACCATCGATGGTTACGGGCTAGCCCGGCGTTGCCCGTGTTTGCTCGGCAAACCAACACCACGGGCAACGTTTGATGTAAGGTATTAATCTGGTGTAAAATTTTCCGCATGCTTCAAATCCGTTGAGGATATATTCAATTCAAAAACTATTTATTTAAAGAAAATCGTATTTTTAGGTATCAATCTAAACTGAAATTTTCCGCAGATATCAAATCCGTTGAAATTTTTACTCTATCTTTAACGGTCTAGGAGACAGAAAAAAGAACAGACTTCGGTTGAAAGATTTATCGTCTGGCTGGAAATTTATTCGTCTGCGCAAAATCAAAGCGGAAATCAAAAAAATTTCTCCGCGGATGAAAAAAACTTGGCATGATTCCAAATCCTGACTGCAAGGTCACGCGCGTAGAAAAAGTACTTCGCGTTTAAAAAAGCGATGGAGAATAAAACTATTAAATTCATTTAAAAATCTTCTAGATTGAATTTTAAAATTTCGCCGCGACCCAAAAATTGCAAAAAATTTGGACTACCAGTGTGCCAAATCTCATTGCTGTAAGTGCCATAGATCGTCTGGATTTTGGGGCCTGCGAAACAAACAGACACTTCCTTTTATAATATTAGAGAAATACACACACGGCAATAAAAAAAATTACATTTCTTGACTTAATTAAATTAATTACAAAAATTAATTGACAAAAATTAATTAAAATTACTTCAGCGTTGATGGTTGGTTGTGTCTTATGGCAACGGCCATAATTGACCAAGCTACGCCAAACGCAAGACAACACGGTAGGAAAATAAGCAAACAGTAGAAGAGTAGGCCAGGGTAAATCAGAAGTGAGGACAGATATCTTCTAAACCTCAGAGTTGTGATACCCGTTCACACCTAAAAATGTGACACTGAGGGCATTTCATTGAAAAAAAAAGTCAATACTTCCAACTCGAATAGCCGAAATAATATCAATATAGCAGACAGAATACGAAAACCATCATTCTAAATTCACTAAATTATAGATAAAGCAAAGCGAATAAACGTGTTTTCTTGCTAAAAGCATGGTTTCTGGAATGAAAGGTATGGAAACACACAATTTCGCACAGAGCTTTAAACACAAACGGCACTTTTTCAAAGCCACAACAACAACAAAGAAAGAATAAATGCTCCACCTGAATAGCGAAGAAATCCGTCTCGCAATACAAGACAGTTTAAAAAAAAGACCGCCTCGAATCCTCCAAAGACACGATTTTCGGAACTGAATGGAATTTCTCGGCAACGCACGCAGCAAAACCGAAAGTCCGAAATGAAGAAGACGGACGACACAAAAGCCAAGAACCAGGTGTTGTTGTGGCCGTCACGTGACCGGGACTTCGTCCTTGCCTGGAATGCAGCCACCTTCCGAAATGAAAACACAAAACTCGCCCCCAAGAAAAAGAGCCCATCCGAGAAGACGAAAAAAAATACCGGATGTGGCGTGGGCGATCCTATTACCGTAACTAAACGAGGGTGAGTCGGATTGTGCGAGGGAGCTCTTCCGCTGGGAGGGCAAGCGGGAACGAGACTCCGGATACCCGTCCTCCCACCCCCCGAGTTATGAAATACAAGGGTCCTAGGCTCGAGGTGCGAGACCGCATGGAGCGGATCGTTGAACTTGAAAGGAGAAGTCTTGAATGGTCCGACTGCGGGCGGATCGAAAGGGGAGGGGGGAAGGCAGCCGCCACGCCGGTTCGCAAACAACTAAACAAGACCATCCGTGTGGACGGAATACGAAAACGGCTCAGGTACACGAGGGACTGTCCAGCTTTAAAAGGTGCAGAAGTTCGTTTTCACGGACCAAATTCGAATACTTTTTCCCCGAGTCTACGTCAAGGTAATGACGAAAGGGGCTAGTCTCTTCTATTATAAAAGGAAGTATTTGTTTGCCTGTTTTTATAGCGGGGCAAAAATCAAGACGATTCTATGGCACTCACAGCAATGAGATTTGACACACAGGTAGTACGAATTTTTTGCAATTTTTGAGTCGCGGCGAATTTAAAAATACAATCTAGCACGTTTTTAAATGAATTTAATGAAATTTAATCGTTGTTTTCTTTGGAATAGCAAACGCAGAAAGATATGACAGATTCTAAATTTATTTTTCCCGTTTTCATTTTAAGCAGAGAGAGAGGAATAATTTTCCAGCAGAGGATGAAAAAAAAGTTTCAACATTAGTTATGTAGTTCTTTTTTCTATCTCCTAGACCGTTAAAGAAAGAGTAAAAATTTCAACAGATTTGAAATCTACTGAAAATTTCACTTTAGATCGATACCTGAAAATATATGATTTGCTTTTAATAAATAATTTTTAAAGTGAATATATATTTTATATTTTCGCAAGAGATTGTGATTTCACGCGAACTTTCTCTTTCCGAAAAAAAAAAAGATTGCATATTCTGCCCTTCGCGTTAAAAAAAAGAAACAGATTACATTTCCTGTCCCATTCTATTTCCGCTGAGATCAAGAAATAAAAAACATATTGACTGGGATTGTTAATTTTTTTTTCGTAAAATCGGAATCGCTAAAGATAGATTAAAAATTTCAACGGATTTGAAATCTGCGGAAAATTTCAGTTTAAACTGATAACAAAAATTATGATTATCTTTAAATAATTAATTTTTGATTGAATAGATCTTCAACGGATTTGAAATTTAGAAAATTTTACACCAGATTAATACCTTACATCACGGCGTCGCCCGTGGTGTTGGTGTTGTGGCAGTGGCTAGCATTTTATATTTTTCCTGAAAACATTTCGCACCTTGGCAAGAAAAGTGACACAGGTCAAAAAATAAAAATTCCGATGTAATGTCATTGAAAAATAAGTATGATGTGCCCCAGCGTGTTATATAACAATTCTACAGAATATAATAGAAGTTACTACCATAAATACTTACCTAAAATTTGAAAGAAGCTTATACTATTTCAATATAAGTTTTATAGCATCTTTAAAGTTGATGTTTCGCAAATTCTGCAATTTTTAGTTGTGTCGCTTTTCTTGTCGGGGTGCGATTTGAGAAGGAAACATTGTCATCGAAATGAGAAAATGGAATTGTGGGGCTCAGGCAACACTGATTTGCCACAGAAAGGATCTTTTGGAAGGATACTTTTTCCGAGTCCATAATAATGACGAAAGGGTCTGGTATTTTATATTTATCCCGGAGATCATACGAGTAGGAAACATTTTCATCGAAATGAGAAAAGGCAAATGTAGGGTTCCGGCAAGTGATTAGCCAGAAATATGTTCCGTTGGTTGGTTTTGGGTTTTATGGTTCTAGGGCCATTTTTGGCCAAACTGCACTATTTACAAGACAATGTCGCTGTGAAAAGAAAGGATGGAGAGAAGAATGTACAGAAAGATCGTTGAAGCACCCTGGGGTCGCGACCTCCTGGGGTTCCGACCCCCGTGCTCACGAGCGATGCAGTATATATAAATCCCATGGGAACAAAATAGATCACCAGTGTATTTCGGATTCGTGACGACCGTACACGTCTAAAGATGTGAAATATACTCTACTCAAGAGGATAAAAGGAATTTCTATTTGAATGTGCTTTATTCTTGAAATTTCAAGATGGCATAACCTCTTGAATGGTGGCTCAAACCACTATAATTTGTTGGGGGGTTTTTATTTGAAAATTGATAGGCGAGAAAATTTTGATTACGTGGGCTAAAAATGCTGCCCGAAGTACTTCTATTGAAAACTATGGAGTTTTACTATTTATATCATGAGGTTGGCTACAGGGCATCACCGATAATGGAGGCCCTGTACGTTTCCCAAGAAGTCTTCATAAAATTTGTTGTGATGATTCTCGAGACATGATTCTCGAAATATCGTGGTCACATTGTTTTGAGCCTTGAATGCATACCATAGAATCCGTTTCTTCAGACTTATTATTTATCAAGAGTTATTCGTGAAATGAAACTGAAATCCTATATTAATGTCTGTGCTTGCCCGATACTTTAAGCTCTATACATATAAACAGCTTTATATATATATATATATATATATATATATATATATATATATATATATATATATATATATATATATAAAATTAATCAAAATTTCTGTCATTTTTCATAAGCTATGATTGATAAGAAATGTGGAAACGGCACTACAATAATTCGAGATGACTTATTTTATTGATCATTTACAGTATTCATGCGCATGATTTGGGTTTGCATTGTTCGTAAAAAGTAATTTATTTACACATTTTTAGTTAAAAATCGACATGATTTTTGAGGCTAACATGTTCATTATTCACGTACCCTGGTCATTGTTTTCCATACAAAGTTTCCATGGTCTGAGGGTCTTAAGAGTAATCCGTTTTCATGCTACACTTTTGGAACGCACACACGGAAAAACACAGGCTTTTACAAGAATCATTCTACAAAGACGCCCCCCGTGAACACTTCCTACAAATTCAGTACAATTTTAGGCGCTCCTCGGAATTCAAAAATACACAATCAAACGTAACCGCACATATTAATGCTTTTTCGGGATAGACACGTTTACCTTTTCCCGTCTCAGGACGACTTCGCAGAAAGAAAAAAATAACTTAGATTTTTCCACATCCTTGCACTTTTGAAGTAAACGTAGAGCCTGGATCAGCTAAAAATAGTACAGATGGAGAAAAAAAAACTCGAGAACATGGTAAGTGTTCGAAGGAGAGAGAAGGAAAACAGGAAAAATCCCAGGAGAGAGATAAATAATTTATCACGATAAAACTGGGGGAAAGGGAGAGATATCGCCTGTATCTAAAAAGAGTACTCGTTTTCCAGGAGAACCCCCAGAAATATGAATTCGCGTCGTTTTTCAAATACCGAGAGCAATAAATCTCCTCCCTGCTGCCTAATAAAAGCATCGAGCACGACTTTTAGCCCTGCTTATTTCTCCAGAGTTCAATACTTGCGAAAGCCAAGCCCCGAAATACAGGGCTTTTTTCAAGTAACTATCCATTCATGTGAAGAAACATTTCAATACCTCGTGTTGCAAATGAATAAAAAACATGAAAACAGCAAATTCCAACACAGTTCCATATGGCCCCCATCCATATGAACGCAGAAATCCCAACGCTCAATTACACACCCAAGAAATCATTTTCCAAGATATTAGACGTAATCCAAATCGCTGCAGCTATCCGCTCCTTAATCTGATTAATGCTATCGATCTTAATTTTGTACACCTTTGCTGGCAACACACACAAAATCGAAGTGTGGATGTCAGATCACCACCTGAGATGATTTTCGGAATTTTTCAATGAACCCTAATCTTGCCTCACCGTATATTAAGCTTCCAGGATGCGCTTCAACTAATTGTATAATTTTTCCAGGTAGGTATTTCAATTAACGTCGCACTGGAGTAACACAACGGGTTATTAGCGACGTAACGGGATCAATCTTCAATAGGAGAAAAACCCGAGGACAACACCACATAATTTTGAACCACTGCCAGATGCCGAGGCAACACCTGAGAAGGGACCTCACTCTCCAAACATCCACACCGCGCCAACGTGAGGACATTTGATGCCACGACAGATTTTAAGTGCACCAGCCTCCTTCGTTTACAGCTGCCTTTGGTTGGATTCGAACTCGCAACTCGGTTGCGAATCAGAATCTCTTCCAAGGCGTCCCCATTCTTCTTCAGAGGTCAGAATAATTCAAGAAACAGAAAAAATTATCAATCGAATTTTTCATTACAAGTTTGTTGTGGTTTTATGACACAAGGACCATATTTGGCCATGCTGCGCCCAGACACTAGGGATGGGATATCGACAGCAAAACATCAATGTTTTGAAACATCGATGTTCAAAATTAAAACATCGATGTTGATAATGCATCGCCCACAAACCATCGATGTTTTTAAAATTCAGTGCATTTATACTTTTCCCCTATTTCTTAAAACTGGTCTAGCAACTAGTGATGCGACATCGTCTCCAATACATCGATGTTTTTCATAAAACATCAATGTTTTGAAAACATAGACATCGATGTCGCATCCCTACTTTTCAGACCCTTCACCCTTGGACACTTTGGCCTAAAATTATGTTCAATTCGCTGATTATGAAAATTATGCTACTTGGTTATTTTTTAAATTTTACTTTTTTCATTTAAAAATAAAACATCGACAAATATAAACATCGATGTTACAAAAACATCGACTCCAATACATCGATGTTTTTTAAGAAACATCGATGTTTTGAAAACATCGACGTCGCATCCCTAGTCCTTACTGATACAGAAAACATTAAAAAATAATAATAATTTTAAAAATAAGTACCACCCGTCATGAAAAGGGTTACCAATTGAAAAATTATTTATTTAAAGAAAATCACATTTAAGGTATCGATCTGGAGTAAAATTTTCCAGATTTCAAATCCGTTGAAATTTTTCCTCTACTTTTAACGATCGCGAAGGTAGAAAACCTCAAATTGTCCAAAAACGAAAAACCAAAATTATTTGCTTTCTTCAATCGAGGAGCAGTGACGTTAGCTCCACGAAGAGTGAACGCAGGGGGGAAACTAATAAATTAATTAAAAAATGTTTTAATTTAGTTTTAAACTTCGGGTTGGACATAAAATTCGCAAAAAATTAGGACTACCTGTGTGTCAAATTTCATTATTGTAAGTGCCACAGATTTGTCTGGATACTACACAGAAATGCAGACACACACACAAACACTTCCTTTTATAATGGTGAAGATAAATACTTGAATTTATTTTCATTGGAAAAATCCGAATTTTTGCCGCACCATACAGCAACTTATTTAGAAATAGAGCACCATCGAAACTAAAGTATGTTCTACTTCAAGATTTTCAAAAGGTGTTAACACACGAATGGTGAGACGGTTTAAGACTGTTTATTTCATTCCAACCGTCCAAAAGTTTAGTTTTGAACTTTTAACACTTGTGCATTCACAAATAATTTAAATTACCACCCAAATAAATGTTGAATATTATTCTCTTATCCAAATATCAAAACTAAATTGTTTCGAAAAGATTTTTTTAAAGCTTGTTTGCAGCAAAAAGGGCAGGTAATTGCTATGTTTTGTGAATAAATCAAAATTGCACAGGTGTAATATTGATTTATTTACAAAATTTAAAAAATAGGTCTATTTTTTGCCAAATTAGTAAGAAATGTTTTTTGGAGTGCAACATAATTTTATCAATTAGTTTATGTATGCCTTAAAATGAAAAAATGTCGGAATTTTATTTAAAATAAAAAAATAATAAATAAATGAATAAACATTATTCAGTCTACTGTTACAAGGTTATCCGTTTTGTCTGCTTCAAAAATATGGTACTGAGAAATTTTCTCGCCATGACCCTAACTTTCTCGCAAATTACGGATCGCCGAAGGCTAGAGCCCATTTAAATATGCTGCACTGGCTAGAAGAGAGAAGGCAGTTTTAATTTAGAAAAGAAAACGGAGTTCACCCGATAGCTGATGAAGCTGAACTAATTTTCAAACTAAACCGGAGTGTGAGTGAAGGGGGGAAAAAAGTCTTGCCACCAGTGTTCGGGAAAAATTAATTAACAAGCATGCAAAATTTATGTGTGACGACAAAGCCGCGGCAACCGTTCTACAGCGCTCGCTGTCGTTTTCACCATTTTAATCATAATACGACGAAAGCATCTAATTAATTTCCGCATACGCGCATTTTGGTACAGAATATTAAAAAATGTCCTTTACGTTGTTTTTTAACATTTCTTGATAAAGAAAATTAAAACGCGTGTAAAAGCAATAAAGTGTGTATGGTTCCCTGACTTTTATTATGGTTTCATAAATATGTTTAGAGCGTAAAATTCTTTTCGATGCGTAGTGGACGTAGTTTGAAATCTAACTACAGTAATTCTTTTGAGAATTTTGCAAAGAAATTTAGACACGTTTATATTGCATAGATGTACGAATATATTCCCATATCAAGATTTGATTCAATATATGAAATCCGTTTAACTGCAAAGTTGTCATTGCAAAGTGCAATTAATCACCCCGTAAAAAGAACCTCTTCATTTTTGAAAAGCGATATATACTTCTCTCTAAAAATTTATTTCAATTTTCCAAAAGTTTAGTGGTTTAGAAAATACAATTGAAGACCTAAGAGCAACATGCGATAAGCCACATAAATATGTTCTTTAATGAAAAAATTAAGAGCAAAGTTTTCAAGTGGATCAGAAGAGCTTCTGGTTGTTGGAATGAATGCTTAATAACCTAAAAGTTTAAGAAAAAATGAACTCTGAAAATGTGGATAACCCATTATAATTTTGTGAATTGAAAATTTTGAAAAGCGGCTTGTCATTATGTTTTGCCGAAGCTCTTCAATTTAGTTTTTGAAAAAAATGAAAGTTGGTTTTACGTTAATTCCATGCTGTCGACCAATCAACTCTTAGCCATCAAAATTGGTCAAATTTAGTTTTGCAAATTAGTGAACTTCCTAACTTTCACTGTAGTATAATCATCTGTTGGAGAGGATCACTGATCAAAACCAGGGGATCTGAACGGGAGACTAGCTACCCAAAACTGGGTCGCCCCCCTCCCCAATTATTGTTAATGAATTTATTGTTTTATAACTGTATCAATTTTAATATTAAAAAAGGCTAAAAATGTGTAAAACATTTGAAGTTGAGGCAACGGCAAAAGTTTTATTTAGTTATGCGTTTAAGATTAAAATTCTAATAAATTGATAGGTACTGAAATATAAAACACAGTAAAGCTTGAAATTAGGTTGCGAACATTTTATCAGGGCCCCCAAAATGGCGGGTTGCCTGTACCACGGTGTCGAGAATCTAAAATATAAAAAGAGGGGGGGGGGAATCGAACCTGCATCGCATTCAGCTTGAGGGTTTCTAGCGCATTGGATAAACCCTACTGTGCCATGGTGACCAGAGACCCAAATAGAAGAGGATGCACTTGTGCAAGTTTTACGCAAAGTATGTTTCATTTGATACGCTATTTACAAACATGAACCAAGTCCCCAACTCACCAAAAATGTTTAAAGGACCACAAAGAACGACGGGTGATATACATATTGGTAATTCACGACAGAGTTCATCATCTAACTCTATCCTGGGGCCCATCATCTTACTTGGGAATGGCCGTCCATCCCTTGTCCAACCTTAAACCCTTGTTGGTAGGCTGGTTGTCCTGGCTCATAAAAATCCTGGTAATAGGGCCGCCCACAGAGCAGATTTGGAAACCCTGCACCATGTACCTCGTAAAGAAAAATGTCATACTAAATCGCTCATACACATGAACGAGAGGCTTCTTTCAGTTTCTGATTACACACATCAAGTCTATCATTCCAAAGCATGAGCAGCATAAACCCTCGCGAAGATTAATGACACTTCTCAGACAGTCAGCGAATCTGCTTAATAACTTACCCAAAGAAAACACAACTAAAAAAAGAAAGGACTTTGCACCCTCTGCTCGTGTTAATTTACGTTCACTTACATCCAGAGAAAAAACGCATTAGGGAAAGGATCATAGTCGATTACGATTGAGGTCGCCATCGTTTCATCGCCACAGATGTGATAGCCTGAGAAAAGTTATCATTTTAAGTGATCCACATCGCAGACGTACATCTGTTGTTTAATCTATGACATAAGATCGGTATCGTTACAAAAAGATATTAACCATGCTGTGGGACATGAAAATAAAAGTTTCGCTGATTCTGAAATGTCTGGTTCGAATAATTCGTCTTGGATATCGATCTGTTGGCCGTCTGTTATCAAGAAATGGAAAGAAAAACCACCTTTAAAAAAACAATTATTTCACTTTTTACAAGATAGTATATGACTCGTGTTTATAGGTCAAACAATCACGAGTTCAATAAAGTTTTTTTTATGTTTAAAAAAGGATACATGTGAACAATTTGCTCAAATTCGAAATCCAAACGTGTCCAAAAATCTAAAATATTGGAAGTATTTGGGAATTATATTCCTGACACCACAATGTGAATAATATGGATATATGAGGATATATGAAAGTGTACATCGATATTCACAGCAAGTACACACTTATTGACTTTGCCAAGGACGATAAGTGTGTAGTTGCTTATTCACAATTTCATTTCTGAGTGAAATGCTTAGTGGCATTTCATTCCTGTCTGAACAGTTATGTATTTCATTTCTGTAGGTCTAACGACACAATTCGCCATCTTAAACTCAAGTCTAGTGTTTTATGCAAAATACAAAACACGTTTTTCTAAAAAGTAAACAAATGCATAGCTACGCCTCTTTGTACACAAAACGTCAAAAGTGAAAGATGGAAAATGCACTCGGATCATTGCGTTCTAAGAGTAAAAATAAGGCCGGCCAACTTAAAACGGCATCCAGTAAATAAAATAAAGGTAACTTCATGTTGAGGCTATGTTTTCGAAATTAAATGTGGCGAACTAAAATTTCACTGCATTACTACCAAAAAACTATGAACATGAAACTAAAAGTCTTCTTTAGGCTCTCATAACTTAGGTGCGACACATTGACAGGGCCCCCAAATAAAGCTGCGGCTTACCTGTACAGAAGTTTGTCGTAATGTTCATTCTTTTTATCCAAAAAGGCAGAGGACCTATGGACAGGGGGGATTCGGTTCAATAAATACAAAAGGATAAATGAATGCGTTTAAATTTTTCTCCGGGTCAAATTAATCACAATTCAAATCGGAAAAGTACATAAGAGGCACTGCATCAATACATAAGAGATCACAATGCCTTGGATGGAAGATTCAATGATGCACAATATGAAAACAATCTACAACATGAAACCAATCGATAACGATACAATGAATCTAAACCGCTGAATATTGTTTTTTGCGATACACACGAGTTTCATTTAGCGAGTACGGGAATAAGTTGAGCTTTTCGCTTCAACATGAGTTGTTTTCAATTTGACTTGATAAAATAAAACTAACTTATAGCTGACAAAAGAATTTAAGAAAGTTGCGCCACTTTGTTTTAGGTGACCGATTCAAACTGCTACCCGAAGTACGTTTCAAACGGAGAAGGTCCATACATCTTCCTGTGGTGGAATGACACGTTTACTCAAAGGGCAACAGTGAACAAAATTCAAGCGCTTTCAAACTGAAACTAAAATTGTACAAATCACGAAAATGATGCATGAGCAATGTTTATGTGGCAAGTTTCATTAGAGTGACTAATAATACAGGCAACTCAGAATCGGTTTATGTTAATATTTCCCATCAACTCCATTCCGCTATTCTGACCAATCAATACTTGAACGCAGAACGATAATCGAGCAATAATTCATTCAACGAATTTCGCAGAACCGAACATGACAGAAATAACTCACATTAAAAGTAGACAAAATATATTTACAAGCTGATGACTCACATGAAACACAGCGGAGAAAACATTACATCTCTACTCTTTGTGTTCTGTACGCAGTGTCCTGACGAATCTATGGCACTTACAACAATAAAATTTGGCACACAGATAGTCCGAATTTTTTGGCGAGCGGAAGCGAGCAGGGGGCGGAGCCCTCTAGTAATTTATAAAAACGAAAAAATAAAAAAAACGACACTTTATAAAACAAAAAGTAAAGTACTACTCCACTTTATGTTTTATACTTGGCGACAATTCGAAGTTTTCATTACGTGATCCCTTGACGAGAGAAATAATAGTAGGAAGCACGCGGAAGCCGACAGCAAACTGAAGGTAAGAGGATTTCAATACATTTCGTAACTGATGAGATTCGTTAGGAATATTTTAAAATCCGGTTGGAGGGGAAGTTGTCTTTCTGGAATCAAGTCTAAAAAATATATATGCACCTATTTCGGATGGCCGTATCTGGGCAGCGAGCCTTGTAAAAATGTTTGGAGGTTCATATCTAGTCTGCGGACCTGATGAATATCTTAGAGTATTGTCCTGTACCCAGTGCGAATAGCATGTCTTTCCTGAAGTGGCTCCGAATGGGATCAGAGCCAACGCATGTTCGTGGACGATTCTATTTTGGACTGCAGGTAGGTCGGTAGATATTACACTCGTGAAAAGTGAATCGATCCTCATTTCGATCAACTTTCGTAACTTGTAACGTTAGGCGACGTGAATGTGTGTATAAGCAGGCTTCGTGAGTGCTGGTGCTTCAAAAATTCGCATATCCTTTTTCGTGTTTTTTGAGCGCGTCATTGCATTTCCATCAAAATTCGTTGCAATCACAAAGCGATTTGTTCATCGAATTGAAGAATCGATTCACTTTTCACAACCTGCCTGCGATCCAAAATAGAATCGTCCACGAACATGCGTTGGCTCTGATCCCATTCGGAGTCACTTCAGGAAAGACGCTAGTACCCAGTGCCTACCCACGAAACGAAAGGAAAAGCCACATTTTTAATGCTCTGGATCCCCACTCAAAACCCACGCGCCACTTTCGACACCCTCAGCGTAAAGAGTTCAGAGGGTAAACTACCAGGATCCACCAGGGCGTTAGAGCCTACCCGCCTGGAAGACCGGAAAACCTCAGCTCTTGAACTACAAGCCTGACGCTTCCAAAAATAGACAGGAGGGAAAGTGGGACGGACGCCCAAGCCCCAACGGAAGGCCCAAGTTTCGAATTTCTCCCCGTCTTCAATTACTCCCTCCAAGGTCACAGAGCTAGAACACCCTGCATTTCAGCACATGTCGCACACACTGCGGAGGGAAGGTTTCGGGCAGCTGTCTGCCCAACCGGCTTGCCGTTTTCATTTGACCGAGGTTGGTTGGGTTTTCATGGCACAGGGGCCTTAATTGGCCAAGCTGCGCCAAACACCTTGAAGTCATTCAACCAGGACTGCCTCAGTTCCATGGTCCGGGTTCAACGAAGAACCCAACTGCCCACTTTTTGTTAAAAGGGCGAAAAGAGACATCCACAAATGCAGTATGTAAGAGATAAAACAATTCATTGAAGCAGATTACCTATTGAATTGAAACCATTTTAAATATATCAACCTCAGAGAAGAATTATACAGTTTAAACATCTTTTATAGCAAAATTCCTACACACACGGTTTTATTGGGCGTTGGGTCCTTTTTTTCTGGACTAACTAGACGGACCATCCGACTTCCAAAACACCTCCAGCATCTAACTGTAGGTAGTTCAATTTGACGTCGCACTGGAGAAGGCAATACAACGGGCTATTGGCGATGGTTCGGTATCGATCCCGAAGAAAACGATCATAGGACGAGACCTCATACTTTTCAACCACGGTCAGATGACGACGTTGACATCCGAGCTGGCAACCTAATCTCCAAACTTCCACACCACGTCAACGTGGGGATATTTTAAGGCCACGATAGATTTGACGTGTGCGAGTCCCCACGTACACGACGGTTTTTGGATAGATCGAGTTTCAAAATCGCAACCCACCACTGCAACTCTAATAACTGGGCTATCGAGCCCCTCGAACATCCTTGCCGAGACCGGGCTTCGAACGCACAGCCTATTAAACTAAGGGTCAAAGTGTTAACAACCAAACATGGCCTTTCAGTCACAAAAATAGTTCTTTTGCAATCGAAATATGTTCAGTCTTCCTTAATCATTCATTCGTATGGAACTCTAGGTGGCCCACCAAATCCCCTAAAAATCCACGAAAAAAATTAAAAAATTTAATTTACAGAAATGAAAAAATAACTGAAATCAGCCACCACAAGAGGTTCTTAAGAGATTTAAAATCCGAAATAATCCAAACAAAACAGTTGAGAATTTACCTTTCACAGAATGAAATACTAACGCAAAATGACTTTTTTTTTTTTTTTTGGTTCTGAATAGTTACATTTTAGAACACGATTTTATCAAATAAACTTCTCCAACAACAATAATGGGAAATAAAACCTGTTATCAAAACAAATCCCTTAAACTCAAACAAACAAGAGACATCTTTCTCATAAACTCCAACACCACACAATTCTTTTCGACTCCAGAGATAACACCATTATTAATAAAAATTACCACCGTCCACTCCATTCATCCCCAGAATAAAAAAAAATAATTCCAACAGCGCAAGAGACTTCCAACACGACTCATCTTCCAAGATGCACATCGATACACACCACACACACACATCGGGCGCAATCGATTACATCTTTTCTTATCTCCTGACCTTACAAGGACGGAACAAAAATTTCGGTAGTTTGTTACAAGAGTATAACAATATATGCGATCAATTTTAAGGCTCTTTTCAAAGTATTAAAAAAAAGAGCTCACGGAAGAAAAAGAGGGATAAAATAGATACTACGATGGAGTCCGAAAAATAAAAGGGGGAAAGCTTGTAAGTGTTCATTTATTTTTATTTCAACCAAGAAAGAAATGAGTTGTAGACCTAATTTGATATAGGTTGAGGGGGTAATGTAAGTTAAGAATTTTTCAGCACTCTTTCGCACGCACAGTTACTATTAAGGGTATCCATTAGGTCTCCCCCTCTTTTTGTGTTTCATCTTTCTGTGTTTAGATAGTTCATATTTTCTTTTTCATCCTGTTCAGTAATTTTATCGGAAAAGAGTCATAAATCAACTCGCGAATGAGATCATTTGTTATGCGGAAGGAGAAAAAGGGAAAAATTCATTTACTGGGGACGTTGGAGAGGGATTTTCTTTTTCGGCAGAAAGAAAGCAATTACAATATTTGTTTTCGTTTGTTGGAATGGAGTTATTAAAAGGAAAATATTTTTGATGATTGCATTGGTTGGTTATTCGTTTCCAATAATTTTGTGCACGGGAACAAACATTTTTCAATGTTTTCTTGTCCCTGTAAAGAATTCGCTTTGATTAAATTCATTAAAAAAGTTGGAATTCAGGAATTCTGATACGTAATCCCACTCTGCTTTTGTTCTTCGAAGGTAAACAAGTACTTCAAGTTTGATACCCAAAAAATTCACAACCCAGAATAATAAACCAAGAATAATCATGGTGTTATCGTGGACATTTTCTGTCGTTGAGATGTCAGCGTCATACATTTCTACATCGGAGTGTGAGTTGAGTGGTTTACGGTGTTGATTTGTCTGTGTGCTGTTTGTGAACATTTTGTACCACAAACACGAGTAAAACAAAAGTCCAAAATATAAGCAAGCAACATGCAGACAACTCTACACTGTAGCAGGAGGAGGTAAAAAAACTCCACTCCATTCGAAATAGAGGGAAACTAATCAACTACATTTCCGGTTACAACGTCACAAACGACAGCAGGATCTAAACAACTCAACTCGAGATCAACTATGTTTGGCTTCCGTTCTTATCCCCAAATAATTTCCAACTTTTGCACAGTATCGTTTTCTCCAAAATTAAAATTTGTTACAATATGTCAAGTCAAGCAGCACGAATTACGTACCGCGATCTTTTATAAATGGGGCTTTCAGTAGTTTAATTTGGTTTTCTGTGTTTTTTTTTTTGTGTGTGAATTTTGTGTTTTAATTTTAAACCGGAAACTACGTCTGTGTTGTTCGTTCTTGCTGACCCATTCGAAACTTGGGAAATAATCAAACGAAAAATAGTTCATGAAGGAAAACGAAAATTATTGCTCCTGCTTGGAATTCTATAAAATACGACTTCATTCTATCAAAACACGTATTTATTTCTTCATAATTCCACGGTGCATACCAACGCAAGTTTCTGCAAAAAATATCTGATAATATGATACTGCACATACCAAACACTTTTCTACTAAACCGACAAAGGAAATAAAGGAACACCAAGAACAAAGGCTTTTTACGTTTTGCGTTGTAATGGGTTCATTTGAAAGAAAACAAAAGCTTCCAGAAAGGAAACGACACAGCCGGACAAGGGACATTGTCCTTCTCTAGCAAGTCTTAAAGCGAGCAAATCGTCTTGGAGGATAGTCAGACAGGATGCTTTCTGCATCATTGATTGCTAAAATAAAATTAGGAACTTCGAACATAGCAAGTAGGTATAAAGCGAACAAAACGGTGTCTCACAAACAGACTACAAACAAGTTTTAACCCTCTAAATGGCGTGGAAGAGATATCTTGTCCATCAAGTTTCAACAATTTGGCTAAAGACGAGATACCTCTTTTCAAGATTTGAAAATGTGGCTAATGACGAGAGATACCTCTTTTCAAGACATTGCCGATTTTTTTATGATGACAAGATCGATATCTGGCCAGTTTTCCTCTAATGACAAGATATCTCGTCCATGAAGATCTGGTCAGTTTTGCTTATGAAAAAATACCCTTCGTCAAGACAACAGCCAAACACACATATACGAGGATTATCACATATTTCGTTTCTAAAGAATAGAGCCTTAATTTATACACGATCATTTCCTCAAAATGTTGGAAAACAAAAAACGCTAAATCTCTTCCCAAAATGGTTTTTAGTAAAATCATAAAGAACAAACAAATGTAAACGCTGATTGCAAACGATATTATTGAAATTCATAAATTGAAAGAATATTTTTACGCGAAGCTAAAAATGTAAACGATTTAAACATTTTTATGAAAATTAATTCGTCTAAAGCTTAGTTCATATACCCGCTACGAAGATAATCGTAGACAGAATGAGAAAAAAAAAATATCAATATAGCAGAAAAAGCTAAATTCAAAAGCACAAATGTGGTTAGGAAGTTCTAGAAAACATGAATAGATGCATAATGCATCTTAAATTCTAAACAAGCGTCCATTCGATGATCGTGGAGGAATTTGACAAAATATGTGAAAATAACATAAAACTAAAAAAGAATGTCGCCGGAAAAGCAGAGCAGAAAAAACACAAAATACATTTTCGAAAACTGAAAATGCGTGATTGAGTTGGTCTTTTTAAACTTAACAGCATTCTTTCAGTCACGAACGGGGAACAGAAATGCTGGAAAGGCAATGAAAAAATTCATTGAAAACAAAATTATGAAGTCAACTAAATTCATATATTTATTTTATTTCCTCCAAAACCTACTTTCGTTTTTCATGTTGAACAGTAACGTTTTAAAAATAATCCTTCGAAAATTAAACAGCACCAAAAACTTATCCATCGATTTTGCATGTTCCCATACAACTATGTACTTGCGAACGTTTTTTGTTGATGTCAAACGCGTGTTTGAAAACGTCCCATGTGAACAGGCAAAAGAATAAGCTAGCATTCATTCAACAACATGGCGATAAAAAAAGTACCGAATTTTTACAGCTACTATCTTTCCTCGTATTTGTATACTAAAAATTGCCTTATAATAAAAAGACAATACATAATTTAAACGAAGAAATTACTTTTCCAAAGCATGGATAGAGAAACATTCTCAAAAAACTAAAGAATCCCGAACATAATTAACCGGTGTTTAGTATTTACTAATCCTATTGCATTAGTAAAAGTTTATGCATGTCGAATAATTTCAACTGAAATAGTAATTTAATTGTTTCGAATTTCTACACACACATTTTTCTAATCACAGTATATTAAATTTAAACACTTTCGTTGCATTAAAATGTATATCGCAAAAATGAGAATGTAAGAGAATTAAAGTCCTTATTATAAATAAGCTATGTGTTTACGAACTTTCACCGAAAATTGTAACGAAATAATTAAGTTTCATTATTAATAACAATGTACTGAAATAATTTGTGTTAATTTAATTATATTCAAATACGATCATAAACTCAATTTCTAAATCCACCGAAATGGTTCCATTCAATTAAGGTCGATAAAGAGAAACTTAATTGAAAATGGCGATAGAATTCATGTTTCAAACTGATAATTCCGTTGTCTAGCATACAACATAAGTTAAAGGTTCAACTATGATATGCTCCAGGTCTTATTAGTTCGATGTAATCGCGAAAAAGATTACGAAAGGTACTCAATAAGATTCCGAATGGATCTATATTTAGATTGCTTCATTCGTTTAATCGTTGAATGTAGTATGTCACTGAAACTACACTCGCTCAAAATGTCAAGAGTTCAAAGTTGGGAAGTCTTTGCAAGCAAGGAATTAAATTAAAACTTATGCTCTTGGATGCATTTAGAGCTCAGTAGAAAATTAATTTCAGCAATCTTAACCGAAATTAATTAGCTGACAAGGAAACGCACTTTAGAAGTCCCTATTTGAGTTCACAGTAAAATCATCGTGCGATTCATTTCAATGGAATGAATTACAGAAAAGCAAACAGCCTAAGCTGATTAAAATTTCGCAACCAACGAATGTGAAGATAAAATTATCAATATTCATAAGAATTGTCATCACCGCAAGTTGAACATGAATTCAGGAATGGAAAGAATGAAATGTAAATATAACCTTGATTTTTCGCTCGATTTGAAATAACAAAACGTTTTTAAACTTTTAACAAAAAAAGCAAACAATGTTTTTTCAGAAAATAATAATATAAATTCAAATGCAAAATTTTTCATCTCTCAACCTAATTTCTTAAAAACTAGGTTTCTTTCTTGAAACTTTTCACAAAATTACTTCAACAAAAATTAATGAGACATGCACTAACTCATAGTTCTTTCACTCTGTCAGAAGACAAATTATCTTGATCAACGGTAAATTGCATTGAAACATACAATGCAGGTCAGCCGAATTGTCTGAAAGTATTCAATCCGCATTCATATCGTTTGAATTCACGTGGAGGGTCCAATAACTCGAATATAAATTGTAGAGAACGGGGATGTATCGTCTGCGTATTTCCCACAAATAAAAGACCATTGCGCGAAAAGAAAAACAAAAATTCTGATAACTGTTGCAGAAAAAAACTCCTTCCAAAAAAAGAAACCTCATAATTCTAAAAAATAAAAATACTACACGAAACGCGAAACACAGCTTGCGTTGTAAACCACTCCCTCTCGGTCACGCAACCTCAACGTCAATGACGTCACAAATAGCAACAGTGTGGAACAGGTGCAGCTCCACTTGTTATAATGAAATGGGGTTTGCAGTTTCGGAACGCATATCCGAGATACATTTGCACGGGAAAGATCGATTTAAAAAACTTCATGTAATTCAAATTGATTCATTTGCAGAAACAGTACACCCTTACTTACGAGTAATTCCACGCTTTCCAATTGGTTAGTCCTAATGTTTTTTTGTCTTCAACACGTATGAAGAATCCATATTCTACGTAAAGCCGACTCGATTTAACGAGATACAGTTAATGAATGAAGCAGCTGTGAAAATCCGAATATTCGAATCAGAACATTTTAATCTTGGAGGTAGATAGGACGATAGATATTTAATAAGAGCAACACAACGAACTATTTTTAAAGTTACTTACTTTATGCTAAGGCTGTTTTAGAACTTGCTGAAATGGCAAATAGCTCTCAATTATATACAAGGACATGGTTAACTAGTACAATCTTAAGTGTGTTCATCTGCTAGAAATTCCGATTTTAGTGCTGAGTTACAGCAGTAAACACTAATGGGTTTTTGTCAAATTGCTGTGAAGATTTAATCAAGACAATTAAGTTTAGAATTCTAGAGTAAATAAAAACAAATTCCAATCGCACAACTGGAAGGGCAAATTTTACATCCAATTGAGACTGAATAATTATATCTTTATTTAGTTAGATTACACTAAGTAATCAAGTATTTCAAACCATGATTTTAAAACTCCGAAAAGATCAAAGTTCGAGATTAGAAGTCGTACTGAATTTTGCACCTTGGAAATTTCATTTCGGCCATCGCGATTTTGGAGCTAGTCGTAATTTTTGACACGTTCTCACTAGAATGACTACAATCGCGTTTATTCCTCCTAACAATCTACACCTTAACTTTTAAATGAATGTGTCACTTCTTCGCCCTACCTTTTTTTTTTATCATGGTAACGTTTATAACGATTAACATTCTGTTATTTCAATCACTTCACTTTTGGTTGAAAATGACAGATGACGCAAAACAGTTATTCCCCAGATAAATAGACGGATAAAGCAAACAATTAATTACCCAAATAAATAAAGGTAATTTTTTTGTTGTTGTTGTTAACGTCGTACTAGAGCAACACAACGGGCTTTAGACGACGGTCCGGGATCAGTCCCTTAAGGGAAAGATCCGAGGACTACACCTCGTAATTTTGAACCACGGTCAGATGACGAAGCAACACCTGAGCTAGCACCCAAACTTCCACACCAACCCAACGTGAGGACTTTCGGACACGACCGATTTAAGGTGCACCAGCTGCCTCTACACCATACGCTTACAAACATCCATGCCCGGACCCAGATTCGAACCAGGAACCTTCCGATCTAGAGGCTTACACCTTAACCACTATACCGGTTGGTCGGCAAATAAATAACGGATAAAGCAAACAATCAATTACCCGAATTGCCTTTAAAGCTTAACAGGACCGAAAATGCAAATGATCATAACATTGTGTTTTTCAAATGCACATCAAATACATTTGAAATTGCACCCGAATTTCGGCAACAAGAAGAAAATGTTTGGGCGTTGTTAATGCCTGACCTTTCGGCAACAAATTTCTAACCCGGATCATAATAAAGGAATGCCAAAAAGGAAGCATTTTATGTGAAACTAAATATTGGTGGTGGTAGTGTTTCCTACTGAGATGCTTGTTTTCCTGAACGTATTTTCTTAACGTAATGTCAGTTACTTTTTTTTAATGATTTCTGCACTTCGCCAACACCAAACGTTGACAAAAAGTGATTTTCCACATTTAAGGTAGGTAGGTAAATTAAAGTGGCACTGTAGCAACACAACAACGGGTATTGGTTACGGTCGGGGATCACTCCCGAAGGGAAGGAAAGATAATTTTAATTAACGTCGTATTAGAGCAACACAACGGGCTGTTGACGACGGTCCGGGATCAATCCCCGGGAAAGATCCGAGGACACCACCACATAATTTTAAACCACGGTCAGATGACGAGGCAACACCCAAAGAGAAAGATCGAAGGACAATACCACGTAATTTTGAACCACTGTCAGAGGACAAGGTCAGACCTATGCTGGCAGCCAACTCTCCAAACGTTTATACCATGTCAAAGAGAGTACATTTGAGGTCTCGACAGATTTAACGGGCACCAGCCCCCACGACGGTCTTTGTTGGGATCGAGTATCGAACCTCTCGGTACTAATTCGCTACTATTCGATTCAGGCTTTGGAAGTCACCTCATTGCCAGGAATATGATCTAGATATACTCAGTAAAGATACAAACATTAATTACCATTCAACCTTAACTACCTCGTTTTAATTTTAACGGAATCTTGTCAGTTTCATTTCGAAATTTTCATTCAGTGAATTGGAATAACTGAAGAACATTCTTAATTAGTAATCCAAGCACTATTCCCGACAGCACAAAAAATATATAGCAAACTTCACTGACAACTAAAATAAAATGTTAATTTAATAGAATCTGACATTCAAAAACTGAATTATGGAAAGCTTAGCTAGAATTTATATAATTTATCTTGTCACTAATTACTGGATGTCGAAGTGTCAAAGTACAGCTGTCTGAATATGTGATTCAAATGCAAAGTTCGGTTTTACATGTGTAGTAATCATATTTTGGGGGAAATAATTTTTCTAAATTAAAACATTCTTGAGAGCTTTAAAGCAGATTAGTTCTGACAAAATCAGATCGAGATAAACTGATAATGAACTTGGTCAAGATGATTGAAAATAAAATTAGCATATTCAAAATGATACATTCCTTTTCCCTCCTTAACAAAATAACAATTTTTTTAACTATTCAATTTTGTAAACATATATTAATTACGTGAATTGAGATTCCAATAAGAGGTACATGAATAAGGGTTGGCAGTAGATTCAAGAGTCATTGAGGCCTTTCACAAGTTGAGTAGTATGGGTGCTACGGACTATGCTGTGATACATTTCTGCACATACAATACAACTCAAGTACAATTAGTTATGCTAGTAGTTTTCAAAATGTAACTTATTAAGTCAATAAAATTGATTTGATTAATTGTATAGATTAAAAAAATTTTAGTATTCCAAAGACGTTAATAATGTAGTAACTGCTGTTTATTTATTTAGTAAAAAGCAGCAACTTGAAGTTTATAAATTCATTTGTTCCAACTTGGTCACATTTTAGGAAAATAATTGTATCAAATTGATTATATGCTATTCTTATTTGATTGTAGGATTACACAGCTTAGACTACCATTTAAAAAGCAGGGAACAGTGAGTAAGATTGACTTGTCTGAATGAATGATTGCTCTGAGATGCCCAAAGTTTAAAAAAAGAAAGTAATTTGTCAAAAAATGTCTATTTGCAAGGAGAGCAATAAAATGAAAAACATCAAATTTCTTAAATTAGAAAGTAACATTTTTCAATTTTAACTTCAAATGGAACATTGAAAACAAACTTTTAATAAGAAATGTATGTTTTCAAATGCGTAATTATGTTGGTAGATAAAAAATTTGTAAATACTGAAGTAGAGTTAATATGTTTAATTTTCCCCATTTTAAAGAATTCTGACATTCTAAAAATCACAACTGAAGTTTTGAAGCATAAACTTTAAGTGACAAATGCAATTTTTGTTTGAAACCATGACATTTCAAAGAAAAATAAATTCTGTCTCTGAAATTGAAATGAAAACAAACATTTCTTTCCGAAATTAATATCGGGGTATATTAAATTTCACCAGCTCCAAATTGTTTATATGGTCATTGAGAACACCGATATTGATTATTTCAAATCAATGGACAAGTTCTAATATCCATTATTGAATTCGATTTAACAGATCAGATTACAATGCAAAATTCATATCATTCCCCAACTCAAACTTATTTTTGTTTCCCTTTGAAAAATAATTTCTTATTCGGCCCGAAATTAACGATCGTTAGTCACAATTTGTATTTTTGGTATACTTAGTTTTTCAGACCTAATTTTCTGAATTTTTAACAACAAAGTTTTCAGAATATTTTTACTTGTACAACACGAATTCCTACCGATTCGCCGTTTATTCTTACTCTCTCTCTGTTCAAACAATCTGAAACACTAATCAATAAATTATATCACCATCTGAACTGGAAATGGAAAACAATAAACCCAAACAAAAAAATGCTCTTAAAAGAAAAAAGGTCCCAAATGCAACTAGTCATCCAAGTCCAGGCAGTCTAGACAATGACCCAAACAAAGTATGGCCCTTTAAAGTAGGTTGATTGTTTTTTTGGGTTTTATGGCGCAAGGGCCATATTTGGACAAACTGTTCCAAACACAAGACGACCAAAAAATATTCTTTGAATAAAGACTTCAAAATATAAATGGGGGTCATAACAGGGCCATTCATTGCACTGTTTTATACACCTCTACATAAACAAAATACGGTTACATTTTAAACGGCAAAATAATACGCAATTGTGCCTCAGGGCCCGATAGTCTGCTCTTAATTTCAAACCCTGATCGCACAAAAATCCCGTTTTTTATGATCGAATTGCATTTTTTACTTTTTTAGCCTCAGTTTCATATATAATTCAGCAATCTCTCCCCCCCCCCGTAAGAAAACCATAAAAATATACAAAATAATCATTAAGAGTCATTCAATAGCAACAGAATTAAACACGGCCTTTCGTGGAAAAGAAGAATTGATTCAAATTTGATGTGAAAGAATCGCGCAAGACGATTAAATGCACAAATAAAATAACTTACTTGGCTTCGACGACTTGTATTTCGCCAGCAATCGTGTAATACCCCTAATATCCTCGGCTTTCACGGCTTGCAACAAATCCATTTCTTTTCCCATTGTGGACAAAGACAACATGATCAAAACAAACACAAAAAAATCGTCTTTAAACCTGCAGCAGCGAACCGGATGAAGGGAACTTGAGAGTTTTTAAATCCATAGATGCGATTCGGCGCACAACTCAGTCACTGAACTTGCTTTTTCTTACAACTGGTTTCCTTCACGTCTTCAAGTTTCCGCACATTCACTCGCACGGTGACATTTTATCCAGATCGCCCGACCAGTAATCCAAGGTGGAATAATTTTCAAAAATTGCGGATTAAATTTTCGATCGTACCCTCACCGTTTGTTGTGACAGGTAACAAAGCATTGCGTCGTGACGCCGACAAGCTCTCAGTCCCAACACACAGCTCTTTCTGAGCGTTGTTATTGTCAGCTTTGAGCTCTCGCATCGTGCGATTCGAGACTCCGGGCGCATGCGCTGTCTCCGCCAATAGGGAGTAGCGTTACTTTTCGGCGGTTATGGTGAGTTTTCCTGCACTGGTTCAAAAGGAAAAAGAGAAACGATTCTTTTTTTTTCGGAATCGGAAGATTTTGAGAACAAAGAAAAGATGTAATTTCACGAAAATATTCCATTCCTCGCTTTTATTAATGCAGGGTGAAGAAAAGACAATCAGAATTTGAACGAGAAAATACTAATGGAAATGCGCAGTTTTCGAAAACTTTCCGACTGCAAATCAAAAAATACGAACATTTTGAAAACTGACAGGGAACAACGGATGGGAAAAAAATTGTTCTCTTTTTTCTAAACGAAATATGGGATGTTTATTTCCACAAAAAGGAATAAGGATGGGTTTCAAAAAAGGCAATAAAAATTGAACTAATTTCTTGTGTGTGAAAGAAATTACAAAAGAATCACTGAAGTTCACACAAACAGAATTAGGTTGTGTAATATGTGTGATGTTATTTGATATAAGTTGTAGAAAAGTACCAAAATCGGTCAAAAGAAACACTTTCGACGACCCAGTTTTGTATCGTAAACATGAGAACCACATCTCTAATATCGCCGAAGTGAAACACTAAGTCAAAATTTTTAAGATATCATTTTCTGTACAATTCACTTTGCGAAGCAAACGAAACGGGACTGCGTAGCAACCACCGAGGGTCGGCGAAAGTTAGCGAGCAGGGGGCGAATGGACCGAATTTTTCGATAGTTTCGCCGTCGCAGGAGATTGACTCTGCGAAAGAAGTGTTGGTTTGCAAAGCAATCCCCGGGGGTTGGAGAGCGTAAGCTAGTAGGGGGCGTAGCCCTCGTTGTAACGTCATGGACGGGAAAGTCGAAATAGGATTATACGAATTATTAAGATAGTTTCGCCTTAGCAGGAGATTAACTCTGCAAAAGGAGTGTTGGTTTGCGAAGCACCAATCTCCAGGGGTTGGCGAACGTAAGCGAGCAGGGGGCAGAGCCCCCTACTGTTACAAAAAATCGTTGCAATTGTCTTGTCTTAAGATTTCAGAATTAGAAGATAAATACACCGTCGTGTGGACAAAGGAAGGCCATACTTGTCATAACCTTCCAACCGAGTGCTCAGGTGTGGAGCGCAAGGAAGGAGTCCGCAATATGTTGAAATTCTACATTCTGGATTTACTGAAAATCAAATACAGGTAACCATCTGTACGGTCCGAGGCTTAGATGAGAGACAAGGTCCGGTGCCAGAAGGAGACATCTCGAAGGCTTGTGACGTAATACCACCTCCGTTTGAGGGGAAAGAAGGAGGAAAAGGTGGGGTGCGAGAGGAGAGCAGTTTTTTTGGAAGGACGAAACAACAGCTCGTGTGAAATGGTGTTTCTTTGGCTTTTTTAAGCCTATGTTTAAGTAATCCAGAGCAGAGATACATCTTGCTCTAAATGTGTACAATTTCGTCTTTTTCGTGTTTTGTGAGTTAAACGTTTTGTTTTTCTAAACAACGTTTGTTTGTCTGTCTTCACAAGACAAACACTTTCCGATGACCACATCGGCATCAATGACGGCTAAAAAATTGGGAAGTGGGAAAAAGTTAACTCCATCGTACAGCACTGTTAATTGGTAAGGAGCTATAGAGAATCCGTGTTATACGAAACTTACAAGTCCTACAATTTGATATTGTGTACTGTGCTATATGCAGGCACGTGCCAACAGGGGGGCCCGGGGGGTTTTGGCCCCTCCTGTCACTGAGGAGAAGGGGCGAAAGCCATATTTCGCCCCTCCACACACACACTATCAGGAAACATTATTAACATTTTATCTTCAACATTAACACTAAAAAGTACCGTTAAAGCAAATTTCGACTATGATTTTATTTCCTGTCAATAGATGCAGGCCCAGATCTAGAGGAGGGCAAACAGGTACTTGTCAACAGGAGGGCAGGGGTATTTGGTCCCTCCTGTCACTGAGGAGAAGTGGCGAAAGCCATATTTAGCCCTCCCCCCCCCCACACACACGCTATCAAGGAACATTATCAACATTTTAACTTCAAAAGTAACATTAAACAGCACCGTTGAATCAAATTTGGACTAATTTCATTTCCTGTCAATAGATGCAGGCCCAGATCTAGAGGAGTGCAAACTTGGCAATTGCTCTGGACAGCCGATTTCGTGGGTCAGGCGCAAAATTAGTGTAAAAAAAATGTATAATGTATGAAAACAAATAAAAAATTATAGTACATGAAGATTTTCGTACATTGTCAACACTCTGCATGTACTCAAGATAGTTGGGCGACCCTTTGGCGACATTGACAAATTACTGCAAACCATTTAATTAAAACAAAACAACTACCGCAGTCATTTCCGTAGTACATCTCCACACACACATGCCTCAATATCCATATCCATAAACACAAAAAACTTTTTACGAAGGTTTTATCAGAAAGGTTTATGACTTTTCTCCAGCGCGTTGTTGAATAGAGTAAAAGTTTATATTTAACTAAAAGTGAAAAAAAATTGTTTCAAGGTACCAAAAGATTAAATTCTTCCTCTGAATATGTGGAGATAGGTGGCCCAGCACATACCGATACTTTATCACTTTATTTTACGGCTTTAAAGTGGTTCTACCCCCAAAATGAATGCACGTGGTGCTCGCACTTGAATGCTACGAGATGATTATCTCATTTTCGAATCCTTTAAATGCATTGTAGGGCTCGACCAAGTCTTTGACGGCGTGTCTTGAGAAAAGCGATTTATTTTTATGACCGATTGACGGATTGTATGTTATGGTTTTATTGCCCTAGGTCCCAAACTGGACAAGAAGCGCCTGACCAACTGACGGAAATATTGTTTGAAGATAAGGGCATTCCGGAAATCGCAACAAATCTGCCATTGCTTATTTTGATGATTTACAATATAGGGTCATTTAAATTGTCGGCTTTCTTATTTGAAGTAAATACGAGAAAACTGCCTGCAAGTGAACTGTTCTGAATTTTTGCCCGATGGATTATTTAGTCTTACGAATTTCCTTGACGAGTGAGGTTCCGAGAATAATGTTTTGAAAGTGAACACTTGAATTTTTGAAGTAATTAAGTGACGGAAACGTGAGAACAGTGCATTGTTAAAACTTCTTGCTTTGCAAACCAACACTCCTGTCGTAAGTGATTTCGCTTTTTTTTTACTTTAACACTTAATGCACCCTAAACTGATAGCCGCATCAGTAAAAAAAAAACATCTCCATTTTGTTCCCAGTACAATTTTGAATAAACCATGTTTATCTGATCAGTACTCAATCGACAAACCATCTTGAGAACCGAGTGAAGAAAACCCAGTTTTCAATCCTGCGACAGCGGCGGTGGTAACTCTTTTTAATTTAGAGAGATTCTTAAATATTTTTAACTTAAAACAAAACAGAGAGAGAGAGTAATACCCAATTATTGAAAAACGGGTTTCCAATAAAAATACCTATTCCAAGTTGTAGTTAACAAAAACATTCTTATTTTCATATAAGTAGTATGAACAAAATTTGCAGTCGCTAAGCAGTAAAAATTAATTTTTGATAAATGTTAGACAATAATAAATCTAATGAATTGGCTACCTGAACCATTATATTCCCAAACTTTCGTCCGATATATGAGCCGCCGACCAACCGGTAGAGTGGTTAATGTGTTAGCATCTAGATCGGAAGGTTCCAGGTTCGAATCCGTGTCGGGTCATGGATGTTTGTAAGCGTATGGCGTAGAGGCGGCTGGTGCACCTTAAATCTGTCGATCTCACGTTGGGTTGGTGTGAAAGTTTGGAGAGTGGGGTGCTAGCTCATGTGTTGTTTTGTTATCTGACCGTGGTTCAAAATTACGAGGTGTTGTCCTCGGATCTTTTCCTTAAAGGATTAATCCCGGACCGTCGCCAATAGCCCGTTGTGTTGCTCAAATACGATATTAACTAATAATTACCAATTACCGACATATGAGCCTTAAAATTTAATTAATAGAAAATTTCCTCATTCTCGAAAAAACGAGGAATTTTCAATATAATTTTCCGCAGGGGTTTATTATTATCTATCATATTTATATTAATACTAGCAAAATACCCGACCTTA
This sequence comes from Metellina segmentata, assembly GCA_947359465.1. NCBI lineage: Eukaryota > Metazoa > Arthropoda > Arachnida > Araneae > Tetragnathidae > Metellina > Metellina segmentata. Next base: position 43,986,731 of record OX375882.1, on the reverse strand, counting down.
CTCGGTTTGAATTGGTTTACTCTAGATTGATTAGAGATAATCAAAATATATAATGACTAACGTTTTTTGTAGAATAAAAATTTATTTTAACACCTTTCGCCATCTTTATATTTTCTACAACTTACTTTGGACACAAATCCTACACATGCATATCCATTCATGTAATACATTTCACATACATCGCACCCTTGTTGTTTGACAAAGCTACAAAATGACGAAAGGTGATACTAAGGTTACTACTATAAAAGACGATTTTGAGGGAGATTTGGAATTCCCTTTCTTAAGTTATTTTCATGTTCAACTCAATTAATTAAAATTACGATTTACGGCGAGTGCTCTCGCACTCATAGTCAACAAAACAATATTTTTTTTACTTGTGGCACTCTTGCCTTCTGTATGCGACATTGTGAAATTTTTGCAATCTTCTCCTGTCATTATTACAACGAATTTTTTAATGTTGGAAAAAGTTCTAGTTTGGATTTTTAAACATTATTATTCTTTCAATAACGGCATTATTCTTTAAATAACGGCATTATTCTTTAAATAACGGCATTATTCTTTCAATAATGGCATAACTACACTTAAAATTTACTGAAAATTTATACTGACTTACCTAACATTTTTAAGTCTAATACTTTGTGGTGCTGTTGCATGTGATGAGAAGGAAAACACATTTATTAAAATAATAAATATTTAAAACAGGAAACAGCGAAGTAAAACAAAATAAAAGATGTCGCAAAAAATTGTTCTAAAGATATTAATTTGTGATTCAATTTTATCTCTTGATCTCGCACAGTTGTCACAACTTAGAACTAAAAGTGTACAAAATTTAGAAATGTGAAATTAATTCAGAGCGAAAGAACCAGGAAAAATATCACAGCTCGCGCGATCTTGTTCATTCTCGTTTCATTGAAAAATATCGTCTGTCCCAAATATTCGGTAATCGTTTTCATTGCGCAAAGAATAAAAATAAGACTCGAAATAAATGAAGTATCAGAGATGAAATTACATAAAAAATAATAATTTTTTGAAGAATAATTACTTTTTCAGCAGTACTGGTAAAGCAATCGAAGTAATCGTAATATTCAATAGACATTCCAATTTTTCCAAAACTACCAAATTATGGTTGATTTAAGTATACTTACTCAGGTGTTTTAGCATGAAACTCAACTAAATATAACAATAAAGAAATGTTTAATATTGCATTCAGTAAACTAATAGATAATGTATAAAATAAAATACAATGTAATCAAATATCTGGAATGCAATTCATGTGATGTCTACACAAACACACAAACACAAAATCGAGCATAGATCAGAAAGACGGACAGACAGACTTTCGCAACCAATGCCACTCACTAAATGAAGATAAGTACTCACTGTATGCAAATTTTCATGAAAATATCTTAAACCGCGTGGACGTGTATAGGGCACAACATACAGACAGACAGACAGACAGACAGACAGACAGACAGACGGACGGACAGACAGACAGACAGACAGACACCAAACGAGAAAAAGACGGATTCGGCATCAGAAGGGTCCAAAACGGATAGAAAACTTGAAATGGGTCGAAAATATTGAATGTACAAACAAACACTCCATTCTTATTTATATAGATTGCACTTAGAATTTTAAAACTTTGCCTATGTAAGTTGCAAGTGGTGAAAAAAGTTTTTCCAAATTAAAAATCATCAAAATTATTTCAGATCCACAATCACTACATAAACTAAGTAGATCGACTATAACTATCGAAAATGAGTTTTGTGATAAATTTTGTTTTAAAGAACTCATACAAGATTATGCAGAGTAAAAGGTCAAAGGAAAATTTTTCGATTAAAAATGGAATTTTTTACTATTGTCAATTGTGCTTTTTTAAACCAAATTTTCAAATACATTTTATATTTTAATTATTGTTATTAGTTTTTAACTTTTTAAAATTAATGTTTACCTTATTTCATTGGTTTTTTAAAATATTGCCTACTGTGCTTCATTGAAACCGAATTTTTAAATATAGATTCTGTTTTAAAATATTATGAGCACTCATAGGCGGCAGAGTCAGAATCGAAATAATGTTTACCCATGTGCTTCTAGCAAATCAAATATAAATCTAAAAAGTTCAGAATCGAGACGTTTACAAAAAAATCGACGTTTTAATTTCTAATTTAAATGTATTGTAAGTTTTAAAATTCACCTTAAAGTCATTTAGTAAATATTGTATAAAGAAAAAATAAATATGATTTTTAAAAATCAAGTGTTAATTGATGAATATCTTTTTATATAAATTAATTAACTGTTTATAATTTATTATTAATAATTAATCAATATTAATATAATTAATTTATTCTTCCCATTTTTTACAGGGGTACTTTTCGGGTGGACCCACCCACCCCCCTCCCAATTCAACAACCCTAGTTACGCCTATGCTCGCCCCCCCCTCTATTCAAAACGTTGGCACGTCCCTGGCTATATGGAATGCCGTGGTATAGGAAACTCGTGCTATATAGAAACCGTGTTAACCAAAATTCAGAGGTTATATAGTATATTTGATAATGCGTACCGTGTTGTATGGAAACCAAAGGACTGATATAGGTCACATGAAAACCACAATTTTCATGGAGATATATTAAACCGTGTGTATAGGGCACACACAATACAGGCAGACAGATGAACAGACAGGACAGACAGACGAACAGACAGGACAGACAGACGAACAGACAGGACAGGCCAGGGAGACGATCAGACCAGAGAGGCCAGACAGACGAACAGACCAGACAGACAGACGCGCAAGTGGCGGATTTGGCATCGAAGGGTCCAAAACGGACAGAAAACTTGAAATAGATCGAAAATATTCAATGTACGTATATACAAACACTCCATTCTTATTTATATAGATTATCTTTGTTATTGTAAACAGTGTAATATAGAGAACCAAGGCGTGTTATATAAGGGATGTCGCAATTTTGGTACCGTGTTATAGAGAATCCGTGTTATAGAAGTACCGTGCTATACGAGGGTTACCTGTACTGCTATTTTTAATTGACAACACGTGAATCATTTATACGAAAAGAACTAGAAGAAGGTTTTTAAATGCCCTTAAACGGTCATAATATTTTAATGCCCTTTCAGATTTTAAAAAGCATTATTTTTTAAAGACTGCATAGTTCATTTCGCCTCCAATGTTCAATGATGTGACCTTCATTTACTGGTCGGGTACAAAGGGGGCAGTTGCACGTTAAATCTGTCGTGGACTCAAATGTCCTCACGTTGGCGTGGTGTGGAAGTTTGGAGAGTGGAATGCCAGCTCAGGTGTTGCCTCGTCATCTGACCGTAGTTCAAAATTACATGGTGTTATCCTCTGATCTTTGCCGTTGGGATTGATCCCGGACCGTCGTCAATAGTGTTGCTCCAGTACGGCGTCAATTAAAATACCTACCTATCTCAGAAGTATATTTTTCGATTTAGTGTTTCACTTGTAAACGGATGTTATTTTCCAAAACCGTCGCGATATACAGTGCGTTACAAAATTATATGAACTTTACCTCCCCCTATGGCAAAGGTGTTATCGGTATCAGGGCCCGCAGGATTCGCTTTCCCGGAAAACAGGAAACATTTTTGGTGTTGTTTTGGTCTACTTTTTATGTTTGAAACATAACTGAATTGTATATTTAATCAAGCTGCAGAAGTATGCAAAGGTTGGTGGGTTAGTTGTTATTATTTCGCATTATAATGTCGTTAGTTGTTATTATTAGTTGGTATTACGTCAAAAGGGCCGTATTCGGCCAAGCTGCGTCAAACATAAGAGGTAAACAACTTCAAGCAAAAAATGTCGTGATAGGAGTAAAAAGAGGATTTGAAAATAGAATAACGGGAAAAGGTAAAGATTGCTCGTGTATACCAGGAGCGAGAAACCCGTGTTTACTAAAGACGGGAAGCGCCAGAGAAGAGAGAAGATTTCTGGAGTAACTGGGGTCCGTGAAGCCCATATAGAAGGAGAAGTGTGCAAAAGAAAACGGTTATCATTATAAATTAAACATAAAATACTTACGGCCATATTCACAAGTCTCGAGTTAACTCGAGGATCAGTTGATCCGCGGGTAAGAATTTACTCGAGGATTATCAAGAACGGTATTCTCAAACGGCGTGTTAAGTGATCCGGAGATTAGAATGAGACGCTCGCTGTGATTGGCTACTACCGCCTCCTTACGATCACGTGATTTTGTTTATATTGGTTACGACGCCCGAATCTGCATTCATACTGATCAAGCACGCATTTCGCAGAAAAATTTATTCCAAATTGTGATTAAATAGAACGCATACGGCATTTTAACTTGGGTTTGGGCAAAGAAATGCAAAGGTATTTCATTTCAAATTGGATTTTTAGGAAATCTAAATTTTGCAAGAAAGAATTGCACACAATGTCTTGACAAATGAATGTTATCCGATTATCTTTGTACTTGTCAGTGTGGGTGTGTGTTGGTGGTGTGAAAAGTAACTTGCACTGTCAATTTTCTTTCATTCGTTATAAATTAACATAATAATTTTTATTATTCGACGAATTTGCATCTGCCATGGTCATATTCCACCTTTCGCTCTTAGCGGACGGAGGTGCTGCCATCTATCTTTTCGCCAAACGTTTTCACAGCTACCTTTATTTTCATTTGTCTTTTGAATTTCAATAAAATTGTTTTAAATTTTTCCATTTAAGCAATATTATGATGAGGAGATTAGCTGCTATGCAGTCGTCGTAAGAATACCGTAACTGAGCTTAGAATGAAATGTGTCATCCATTTTGTTTTTTCGTTCCCTTCGCAAAAAGGTAGTACTACGCATGCGTAAAATCTAACTCGCGAGTTACTCGCCGATTTCGGAGGAGTTTAATCCACGGATCAGGCATTGTGAATACGGTTCTTTCGATAACTCTGGGATTATCGTTGATCCTCGAGTTAACTCGGACATGTGAATACGGCCGATAGACTATTAGGGAGCCGTCACTGTTCTTGAGCCTTTCATTTGAACTGATACAGGAGCGTGTCATCTTACCTGTTACTGGGAACCGTCATTTTTGATACCAGAGTAATGTATCGGTTACACTTTCTTTTAAAAAACTTTGAAGAAAATGGTTTAAAAATTAAATGTTCTCGCTCCAATACTTTTTATTCGTTTCTCTGTTTTACAAGGCCGCGGTTGCCCAGTCGGAAGAGTTGGCGTGGTGTGGAAGTTTGGAGAGTGGGGTGCCAGCTCAGGTGTAGCCTCGTCATCTGACCTCGGTTCAAAATTAAATGGTGTTGTCCTCGAATTTTTCCCTTGGGGGATTGATCCCGGACCGTCGTCAATAGCCCGTTGTGTTGCTCCAGTACGACGTTAATTTAAATACCTACCTACATGGTTGGATAATTGGTAATTCTTTTAATTAACGTCGTACTCGAGCAACACAACGGGCTATTGACGAAGCCTACCTGATTGGAAGAGAAGTGGATTATCCTCCGGAGGGTTGGGAGTTCGTAACTCGATCCAACCACAAACCGTCTTACTGGCTGGCACACGCTAAATCTGTCGTAGCCTTAAATGTCCTTAGGTTGGCGTGGTGTGGAAGTTTGGAGAGTGGGATGCCAGCTCAGGTGTTGCTTCGTCATCTGACCGTGGTTCACAATTACGAAGTGTTGTCCTCGGATCTTTCCCTTAAGGCAGAGGTCGGCAACCTATTGTTACGGAAGAGCCAAAAGACACAATTTACAAAATTTCCCAGTTTTTAAAGAGCCACTAAAAATTTTCGTATCATTATTTTAGTATTTGCTTATATATATTCGATTTTTGTTTTAAAATAAACGGCTTTAAATACGGATTAATATTTATTCATTTAAAAACACAAATATAGATAGTTACATCAATGGGAGCATTGGCTTTGCATGCCTTTTGAAAGTTTGATTAAATCTGGCTTATAACTTGTTGTTTTAAGTTTCAAGCACGACTCTAGATTTTTATTTGTTAGTTGACTTCTTACTTTACTCTTTATTATATTCATGCAAGAGAACGCTTGCTCGCACGAATATGTCGACCTGCAGATCGTCAGCAACTGTTGCGTAACCATATGCCAACTTCTTCACCTCACTGTAGTATTCTGGAAGACTATTCCATGCCCCGAATATGAAGGCCCCAACTTGCGGAATTTCTTTTAGAGCTGTCCACTTGTGTTGCGCGATGTGTATGCATTTCTGGACCTCCAACTCTTCCAACTTGCTCTTGAGTTCTGTGAACTTGCCACTCCACAAGTCTTTGGTTTTCAAATCTAGCAATTGCATTTGAAGCGATCTCATTTGTATTTGTGTTGAGAGGATTTACTATGAACGCGAAAGTACTTTTGTTTGTTTTGAGTTGCTCGAATCTCTCAACGAATCCATCCCTCATGTTTTTTAAAGCTATGCTAAAGTCATTCGTGTCAATAGTTGCATTGGTCTCATCGTGATATTGCTTCAGATTTTTAAAATGAAGTAATTTACCGCTCTCTCTCCATGTCTTCAACAAAAAGAAGTATTGTTTTTTCGAAACAAACTACTTCTTCAAGCAAGGCGTAGGCTGGGTTTCCCTTTCCTTGCAGTTTTAGATTAGTTCATTTAGTTTCATTGTGGTGTCTACCATGATGTCTGCTTTGTTTTTAAAATTGCGAATCAGTTCTTCAGATGCACGTATAAAACAATCTTTGACGTACTCACCATCTGAGATCTCACCATCTCATCCTCTACACGTGTTGTCTACATTCTAGACCAGGGATGGGCAAACTACGGCCCGCGGGCCAACTCCGGCCCCCCAGAAGGTTTTATCCGGCCCTCGGATAGAATTTCGAGAATTTCTTCAGTCCGTGCAATCTGAATACTCTGATGTACTGTATTACACGAAAGTAAGGTGGCTTATTGCAGGATGTGTTTTCAAGCGAGTTTGGCAGCTGAAAGACGACATTGTGTCGTTCTTCCATGATAAACAGTGTTCTGCGGAGTGCGAAATGTTAGAAGATACAGAATGCCTTTCGGACTTTGCATTTTTCACAGATCTTCTTTGTCATATGAGCAACTTGAATGTCAAGATGCAAGGGGAAAATTAATTTATCGACGATATCTGGGCCCATCTCAAAGCTTTTAAACTTAATCTGTTTGCTGGGCAGCTAGCTAAGAACGACCTGTCTCATTTCTCGAGGTTAAATTCAATACCCTCAGTAAATGAAGAGGAACTTAAGAATTATGAAGACGGCTTGAAAAAACTGCATTTTGAGTTCGAACGCAGATTTCAAGATTTCAGTGTCATTCAAACAGAATTGGATATTTTTACCATGCCTTTCAACGTAAATTGTGAAGCAGTGAGGTCAGATTTGCAGCTTGAATTAATTGAGTTGTAATCTAACAATCATCTCATGCAGTTGTTTCTAAATATGCCAAAGTTAGAGATTTACAAATCATTATCGAAAGTAAATTTCCCAAATTTAATATCTCACGCCCAGAAAATCAGTGCTATGTTTGCTTCATCTTAAATATGTGAACAAGTGTTTTCAACTATGAACCTTAGAAAGAATTATTTCAGAAGTAGACTGATTGATGAGCATTTACCCTCGTTCCTTAGAATCAGTACATCTCACTTCGAACCTCAATATAAGGAACTTTTAAAAATGAAATCGGAATTTCATTTATCTCATTAACATATTTAAATTGTAATACTGGTATATTGTTTTTAAAATTTTAGAAAAATTTATCTTGGCCCGCCAAACTTTTTTTTTTTGATTTTTGGCCCGCGACCGAAAAATTTTACCCATCCGTGCTTTAGACGGTGGCTGTTTGGGTGAGACGGAAATGGAATGCAATTGGCTGAAAGATAAACATGGTCACGGAGTCTCATCTCTAAGAACAAAACAATAGTTCAAATTTATCTCGTTGCGGTCATGTTAAGCGTAGAGATTTGTAATTAACGATTATGAAAATAGAAGCTATTGAAAAATTAGGTATTTAAAAATATATTTCTTATTTTTTAAGGGTTTTGATAATAAATTATTAATTTTTTCGTATGAAACTGGAGAGCCGCAACTTTACATCAAAAGAGCCGCATGCGGCTCGCGAGCCACAGGTTGCCGACCCCTGCCTTAAGGGATTGATCCCGGACCATCGTCAATAGCTCGTTGTGTTGCTCTAGTACGACGTTAACAAAAATTACCATTACCTTTACCGGACTATCGCTGGTAGACCCTTGTGTTGCTCCAGTGCGAACTACCTCTGTTTTGCATATAGTTTAGGTAACACGAGTGTTTCTTCGTTATTTTTTCAGCTGTATAATTTTGACAGAACATTTTCGGATACTATTGTTAAAATCTCTTCTCCCATTTTAAATTTGAAAGACAGGAAATTCACTGAAACAAAATTATGTTCATAACTAGTTCCCATAAACCTCTAAAATCCTTAAAAAACACTTAGTTTTTTTTTAATCTCTGGAAACTATTTTAATAATACCAGAATTTTGTTTGGTCCTTGAATTGTACCAGGGCAGTCTTGGCCCAGTGGGTATTGTCACTTCACTAACAACCACTAATTGTAAGCGGCGCAGGTTCGATTCCTCCCTGTGTATATTTCTCTATTTTGTGTCTGTAAGACTTTCTTTTATACCTGTATGTCCATTACTTGATGCTGTCTGTATTGTGTTTGGCTCAGCAAGGCTCTTGCAATATAAAACCAATCCAGCAACCCATCTTGAATTGTATCAGTGTATTTCTCGACGTGGAAATAAAATCCAACCTAAATGTGTCTATTGGTCCCTTTTGTCCTTCTCTTACTGCCTCTGCATACAGCTAATTTATTTAAAATTGTTATTAAAGGGATTTTACTTCCATGACGTATCCTATGGCGATTCAAGGTTAGCAAGCTAGCGGTTGGCGAAAAATCATTATTTAGAAGACCTCACTTGAGCAATGATTTTTCGCCAACCTCAAACCATTTTTTAAATTTCATTTGCCATCCGCATTCTTCTATATGCTTCACTTCATGCTCTGTGTGTGGCGAATTAAATTCTAAAAAAATGGCCCTGTTTTGGCGATTCAAGGTTGGCAAGCTAGCGGTTGACAAAAAATCATTGCCCAGGTTACTTCTTTCTTGATACAGTAGGAAAATTTCTCAAACACTCACGAAACCTGGTGATTTTTAACCTTACTGCGTTCCACAAGCTAGTGCTTCCTTGTCAGCGCGATTGATGTTGAAACGCCTTGACATTCAGTTACTATGGCATCTGATTGGTTATTGATGTTTGCCATGCGCAATAAGCATCCCAAAAAACACCCCAATCCCCTAACGCTCTTGTTCATTGATGATATGCCATTATAGCCTAGTCCAGCTGATAGGGCAGTTTTGTCCTTGCGAGTGATATGGAGTTCTTGTCATCGATTCAAACATCAAAACTATGCTTTGAACGTGGGGTGGATATGTGAGGAGCACATGGGTCGAATATCCTCCGTCTCCAAATCTGTATATCTTTGACTGCATGATTTTAGTTCAGCACAATAGTTTGTTAGATATAATATGGTATAATATGGGACTTGGAAGACGAGTAGATGGGGTGCCAGTTTGCATGAATACTCTTTCGCATTGTGTTGGTAAAGCCCTTTATAATATATGATGTTGTTTCGACGTTGGACGACGTTCGATGTTGGCATGTGACTGGTAGATGATCTGGCATCATTGCTAGGTGAAGTATAGAGTTCAAGACCGTGCCTGTCTTCTGACTGCTGCGCTTCGAACTTGAAATAAAATCCATGCACATTTGCTGCATAGTTCGTTGTCGAGATACAGACAATATTCTTTTATTTCTTGTATCCCATGTATCGAATGTTTTGTTTGTGAGCTAATTTTATTGTGTGGGATATTTTCATACTGGAGGATGACAATTTTTGTACGCTAATTATGCTACGATGAATTACATTTGAATCTGAAAGATTGCGTTCACAATCTTCAAAAGTTTTGTGGGAATCATGCACTAACATTTCCATCATGGTGCGAGAGGTTTCCTTGACTGACTAGATTCTGGGAAAATATCGAACCACCCCTTTTTATTTACGTATAGTTCGCAGAAGAACAAATTCAATCATGACATCCCAGATGAAAAAGTTACACTAGTAATAAAATTCAAACGTTCCAGCCAATACTTTCACATTTCTCTTTGTGCTCTGATAACTGACATTCATAAAATTATTTCAGGTTGAATTGATCAGAATCAACCAACTAACCAAATTCAGTACTTGAATCTAGTTGATTAAATTTTATGGCGCGAGGACCCTATTAGGTCATCTGCGCCAAACACTAGACAGACAACATTAAGTGATGCACATGCACGCGCAAGGAAAAGTTTGCTAACTCAGAAGAGAGAAGATGAATACTTTTTAACTTTCTCATGGGGAAATAAGAACGACATCCTCAGATTCAAAGGTGAACCGTCGTGGCTCAGTGAATATACCCACCACAGACATGAAATATCAGTGGACTGAGCCACTGCTATTGAGAGGAGCTTCAAAACGTGGGACCAACGTGTCGACTAGCAGTCACGTGATTGCTCTGTGGAAAGCTGACGTGGAGTGCCGAATTGGTATCTAATCGCCTAGTTTGACTTAAAAACATCTTATGACCGGGTAGATATGTGAATGTGCATTTCTATATAGTGGGGGAATAGTTTCTATATAATGGGAAACAAAATGGACACCCATGGAGAAACCAAACCACAGAGCCGCAGTGGGCATCATAGAGTAAATATAAAATTAAAGTAAGCAATGGTAACCTTTTATGTGCCAGGATCATGGGACTCCAAAAGGTACACTTTCCTCTGCGGATGGAAACGAACATTCATCATCTGATTGGTCCACGTGACCTAGTAGAATTTGGCGAGTTCCCCATTTTGTCCCCACTATATAGAAATGCACATTCACATATCTGCCCGGTCATAAGATGTTTTTAAGTCAAACTAGGCGATTAGATACCAATTCAGACCACCAGGTCAGCTTTCCACAGAGCAATCACGTGACTGCTAGTCGACACGTTGGTCACACGTTTTGAAGCTCCTCTCAATAGCAGTGCTCAGTCCACTGATATTTCATGTCTGTGGTGGGTATAGTCACTGAGCCACGCCGGTCCACCTTTGAATCTGAGAATGTCCTTCTATTTTCCCCATGAAAAAGCTAAAAAGTATTCATGAATGTACGTAGATCAAATACATCAGGAACACCAAATCCTTTTGCAAAGGGGCTTCCACAGCTTCAGCTTTCCACAGAGCAACCACGTGACTGCTAGCCGACACGTTGGTCACACGTTTTGAAGCTCCTCTCAATAGCAATGCTCAGTCCACTGATATTTCATGACTGTGGTGGGTATAATCACTGAGCCACGCCGGTCCACCTTTGAATCTGATAATGTCCTTCTTATTTTCCCATGAAAAAGTTTAAAAGTATTCATGAATGTACGTACATCAAATACATTAGAAACACCAAATGCTTTTGAAAAGATCCGAGGGGCTTGTTGAGTCAGTGCCTTAAGATTGATGCAGTTTTAGGATTCCTATTAATTTTTTCAAACATAAAAATTCGTTCCTCATTCATTTTGCTCAGAGTGAAAGAGAGGATATGTTTCTACTTTCCACTGGATCCATTAGTACTAAGACACATCTCCATCAATGACACAAAATAAGCACCCATCAACTCCTCCACGAGAGTGTTTTTTCAAAGGACATGCACGAAAATAACGTCATCCTGCCCAAGCAAAGCCGTCATAATCTGTCCCGCAGTCCGAAACACCTTAAAAATAGATTCACCGCCGCTTTCTAAATGCCGGCGAGATCCGAACTCCTCTCGATTCAATTCACAAAAGAACGACCACATCCAGGATCAACCGAGCAAAATCTCTCCGGAAACGCAAAAAGGAAAAGAAATCCAACAGCCATTAAACCGAAACTTCGCTCCACTGTCACTTCCACATCTATCAAATCGGATCATCAGCGCACAGCGACGCGCATTAAAGAACAGCGATTTGGAAATCTCGCTTCCGAAGAACCCAGAAAACGTGTCTAGATCCATTAAATATGCATCGGTAAAAGTGCCGCTGATATCACTGCCAGATTAGCGCCCGTGCGTCATCGGCATCATTAAGAATCTTATGTACTTAGAGGTCATTAGTCATTTAGCATTTGTGCGGGATCGGTGCGTCAGCAAAGACTGTACCACACCAGGAGGGCTTTCAGCCGATTGCTTGGTACACACACCATGGAAGGAGCAACACGTAACTGCAATGAAAATAGAATCAAGCTGTAGGCTCAGTGGGTGTCACGTCTGTGGATTAATGAGGGATCTGGAGCTTACCTTGCAATGGCGAGGTTCATCCGCCAGCATCCTGCTTCCCGGAATTCGCAAGGAGATATGCGAAATAACTGCTGTGGTGATTGAAATTTATGATCGGTCGATTATGACAGCCGGTGAAATTGATGGATTTTCGTATGGTTTTAGTTTGCTTCTGGTGTGAGGAGCACGGAATGAATGCACGCAAAGCAGCAGCATGGAAATTTCTATTACGAAATTTCCGATGAGAGGCATTTTCTGTTTAGATCAGTGGTTCTCAAATTTTTTGAAGTTGTAGCACACTTGAAGACCAACAAAAAAAATTACAGGCGCACTTTACACAAAATGCTAAAAAGTAAGATGCAAAAGGCAAAGAAATATAGAAATAACTGGAAAGCGACATTGAGCAGATACGCTTGCGTATTAGCTGTATGTAAAGTACTAAAACCAAAATTGATGAGTTATAACCGCCACATAAATGCAACTTTCTGCATAAATGCAACTTTCTGCATAAATGCAACTTTTTGCATAAATGCAACCTCCTGCAACTTTTTAAAATATAGCTTAAAATTAATTCATATCAAATTGCTATTTCATTTTTTACTCTCTGAATCAACCCTTCGATCATGTGTGTCTGATCTTGCAAACGCCGAAGTATTGTGGATCAAACAAGTTCATGGTAAGAAGGTGTTCTTCCTAAGACGAAAGTGAATTAAATGGTAATTTTAGTTAACGTCGTACTAGAGCAACACAACGGGCTATTGACGACGGTCCGGGATCAGTCCCTTAAGGGAGATATCCGAGGACAACACCTCGTAATTTTGAACCACGGTCAGATGACAAAGCAACACCTGAGCTGGTACCCCACTCTCCAAACTTCCACGCCAACCCAACGTGAGGACTTTCGGCCACGACAGATTTAAGGTGCACCAGCCGCCTCTACACCATACGCTTACAAACATCCATGCCCGGACCCGGATTCGAACCAGGAACCTTCCGATCTAGAGGCTAACACCTTAACCACTATACCGGTTGGTCGGCGTGAATTAAATGGCAAGAAATACTTTAACACATTGTTTGGCACACTTGATAATCCAGAGGAAACTTGCGTTATCCACTGCAGAGTTTGTGAGGTGAGTGTCGATCATTAATATGTTCGCCTTGTAGATCACGTTTTAAAATCTCTGAACGTTAAACAAAATGATTTTGCGCTTCTACTATCCGATACGGCACATTGTATGACTGCGGCTGGCACAGATTTCCAATGTTAAAGAAATTACTGGCCAAGGATCGGCCATTCAACGTTTTCTGTATTTCAGTATGTATTATAATACTGTTGTACACGCCTAAAATTGTCAATTTTTTTTTGAAATTTTTTCATTTTTTGCGAATAATTTATTTCAGAATTTAGTGTATCAAAAATAAATGCAACTTTATTTCCATAAATGCCACTTTAGGGAATGATAAATGCAACTTTTCCCATTTTTACTGCAACAAAAAAGTTGATTTACTCATGTCCCGTTTGAATAAGTTTGGGTACCGCTACACTACGTTTATGAGCGGTTGCAACGATCTTGGCGATTTTTTTGGCGCACCTCTAGTAGCGAGTTACGGTAGATTAAGACAGCAGTATTTACGGTTATTGTGGTTTTCATGGCAACCTCGACAAACGGTAACTTTCAATTTTCATTTTGAATATTCTAGAAGTTCTTCCAAAATCCGTTAAAGTCGTTTGATTTCATTGGTTCGTTTGATATTTTTCTTTGCTTTCAAAGGTTATTTTGATTTTAAAATATCCTTTGATTGCATTGGTCCTTTAAAAATTTTTTTTCCATGATACCATTGGTTCATTTATTTGTATTTCTACAGTTGTGGAATTTTTATTTTATATGATTTTTTTCACGGCAGAGTTCTGACATGTACTGTTTTTTCGCCATTTGTGGGGAATTTTCTTGCTTACTAATTATTTTTCTCGGAACAGTCAGCTAATTCTGTGTTAAATTGCTTGTTCTGTCATCTATGAGCGAAGAGTGCTACAGAACTAGTTTTGTAAACGAGCATAATATCAAAAGTCTGAATGAGAGGGATTTTCAGTACGAAAACAAACAAATCAGACCAGTCGAGAATATTTTGCATCTGCTGTCCTAATGCTTTCGTTTGATGCACATCGGGGTTACCTTGATATGATGGTTATCAACGTTTTGGGAGAGTTTGACTTTCAATCGAATTGCTGTTGATCAATCAACTGTCAAGGGATTGCAATCCGACACGATATTCAATCCGGCCGGATTGACACAAATCCGGTTGGATCCGGCCGGATTGGAATTTTGTTAATACGTCTATCTAACCAGTATGTATTTTCCAAAATCGGTTGAGTGAAAGTAGGTAAAAAGGATATTATTCCAAATTGATTAACTAAACGTTTATTTTAGCATTAGAGAATCAGCTTTATTAATAATTATCCATAGGTAGGAAATCACTCACCAACCATTAATTACAGTAACTATTAGTACTGCTAGTAGTAAGTATTAAAAGACTAATAATGATCAGTCTTACTAGTTTCCACCCCAAAAAAACATCAGCTTGTTTTATGCGCAGTACTTTTCTATTTATCTAAAATTAAGTAGTCTCTATCTCTAATATCGTTGAGCAAATGACATATAAATTGTACCTAACCTTGCCTCATACTAATACAAAAATCTAATGTTTTGCAGTATTTGGTCAACATAACAAACAAAGGAACTCTTAGTTCTTCTTAATTGCTTAAATCGAAATTATATAGTAATGAAAATCAATTTTGAGTTTACAAGAACCATCTAAGGAAACAAATCGTATTAATTGTTTTATCCCCCAACCTACTTCTTAATGAACTAATAAACTAATAACTAGGGCAACTTTTTGCAACAAATGCAAATTTTTTTCACACGTTCTGCGTTGCATGTAAAGTACTAAAACAAAAATTCCACTACCAATGCAACTTTCAGCATAAATGCAACTTTCCACATAAATGCAACCATTTGCAACTTTTTAAAATTTAGCTTTAAATGAATTAATATGAAATAAATATAAAATTTTTTTCCTCTGAATCAACCCTTTGATCACGTGTGTCTAATATTTCGAACGCCAAAGTATTGTGAATCAAACAAGAAGTTAATGGAAAGAAGGTGTTCGTCCTAACAGACCAAAGTGAAACAAATGGCAAGAAGTATTTTAACCCATTGGTTGGCACTCTTGATAAGCCAGAGGAAACTTGCTTAATCGACTGCAGGGTTTGCGATGCGAGTGTCGATCATCAATATGTAGTTCGCCTTGTAGATGACGTTTTAAAATCTCTAAATGTTGAGCAAAGGATTTTGCGCTTCTGCTATTCGATACTGCGTATTATATTACTGCGGCTGGAAACACACTCAAGGTGCTTTATCCGCGATTGCTCGAAGTAACTTGAGTGGCACACTTGTTTCACAGCTGCAGAAAAAGTCCGTCCACAAATCTAGACAATTTCATCGCTTGTATTAAGGCAGCCACATTACAAAACACATTCCGAAAAGCCGCTTTTCAGACCTTCGGCCAATATTCTGAGCCAGTACTCACACCCTGGGTTACGTTGCTTCGGAAAGCATTGTACTACGCCGACCACCTTCCCACTGTAAAGGACATTGCGAACGGTTTCAGTATCTTAAAAAGCGATTGGAAAAAATAAGGACCTGACGGTTATTGCTACACTTTCCCGAGATGATTTTCCCTCGAGTCAGTATTTGCTACTGTAACAATGTCAGGCAACATCAGTCTGGGTTGAGCGCAGATTTTCAATGTGAAAAAAAAAAAGCCAAGATCGGCCATTCAACGACATTAACGTTCTTCTGCATTGAATGATGCATTGTAATACTGTTGAACACGACTAAAATTGTCAATAAATTTTTTCAAATTTTACGAATAATTTATTTTAGATTTTAGTGTATCAAAAATAAATGCAACTTTTTTTCCATAAATGCAACTTTAGGGAATGATAAATGCAACTTTTCCCTTTTTTACTGCAACAAAATAATTGCCCTACTAATAACACAAATATAACTAGCGGCCGAGAAACGGCCCTCTCAGCTTCAATACTAGTTGGTTTAGCCGTCATTAAGTAGTCGTACATAAGAGAAAAATATTTTCCTTTCATTCCATTTCATATATATGAAGTCATTTCTTTCTTCATTATTTTCTCAATATCTGCTTCTTTTCTAATGTTTGTCTTTTTGCAACAGTCTTCATTTTCTTGCAGAATTTGCTTTTCCAATTCCTCTTTATTAAAAAAATATTATTGATAATTAATTGATTATTTTTTGCTGGAATTCTCCAAACTGATAATTGAAAAATATAAAATCGATTAATTCACAATCGATTGCTTAATAAACGATTTTGCGACTTTAAAGTTGGATTTGAAAATCGATTATTTAATTTAAAAAAAAATTCTGGTTTACCGGATCCGATAGATGTTGCCGGATCCGGTAGGTAGCTAAATGATGTCGGAATTTTCATTGACGAACTTCTGAATTCGTATTCGAAAAACAAGCCAAGTCACGTCACGTTCCCAACACATGCAGGAAATACGTATCACCGCAGCAATACTAACAACACCTATATTCAGTTTGATAAAAAAAATTACCTCTCATTGAAGCTAGTCGAATCATCCCTCTAAAGTCATATCAGATTTAAAAAAACTTTGAAATCTTTCACAGGTCCTTAAGAAAATTAAGATTGCAAAATTTAAAATTATTACAAATGTCTGGTCAATAAAACGTCCTTGATAGAAGCATCACATATAGTGAGTATGTTTCATCTACAATAATTATGTATATATAATGAGTATGTATTTAAAATTTGTCAATCATTTTTTTTGACCGTATGCAGCTGTTCGCCAGCTGTTTCGAATAAACTAAAATATGTTTAGTTCCACCTAATGCAAATCTTTCGCTTGAAATGTTTCTAAATTTTGCGTCTCTGTGATCAAATATCTATTAATAATTTTTTACAGTATCTTTAATTTCCTTTAAAATGCACCTGCATATAAATTGAATTTCCTTTATAAAGCTATGGAAAACAAGTTCACAAGAACACTTGCTTGAAGTTTTGTAGCTTCCTGTTAATTTTTTCGACATATACTAATGGAGGCATTATTCAGTCTACTTAATCTCGTCATTTATTCCGAAATGGTAATTATATCGAATCAATCATAATATCTCTGTCACCTGAAGGTTCTAATTATAACTTAAATGAGACGAAAATTTTTATAACTAGTACTTTAACAATAAAAATTTGTTTCGGACCTTCAACACTAATTATACTGGTGATCTTACCCCGTAATGATGACATTCCCCACTATCTAAATGAATATCTAATATTATAATATGAAGTGTTTGTTTGTTTGTCTGTTTGGGGCCGCAAAATCCTGACGATTCTATGGCACTTACAGCAATGAGATTTGGCACTCAGGTAGTCCGAATTATTTGCAATTTTTGGGTCGCGGCGAATTTTAAATTCAATCTAGAAGAGTGTTAAATGAATTTAATAGATTTATTCTCCGTCGCTTTTTCAAATACGGAGAACTTTTTCTACCCGTGCGACATTACAGTTAGAGTTTGGAATCATGCCAATTTTTTTTTCATCCGTAAAGCACAGTAAGCGGATGATATATATATTTTTCATTTCCGCTTTGATTTTGCGCGGACGAATAAATTTCCAGCCAGACAATAAATCTTTTAACTGAAGTCAGTTCTTTTTTCTATCTTCTAGACCGTTAAACATAGAGTAAAAATTTCAACGGATTTGAAATCTGCGGAAAATTTCCAATTTAGATTGGTACCTAAAAATAAGATTTTCTTTGAATGAATAATTTTTATATATCTTCAACGGATTTGAAATATGCAGAAAATTTTACATCAGATTTATACCTTACATCACGGGCACAGGCTAGCCATAAAACTAGAATAACAAAGATGTAATTCAAACATGTGTCGAATCTGCCTTCTATAATCCCCCCCTATGAAATTTTGCACTAGCGTACAATATCGTTCACAATTGACAGTATCTGCATTTTTATTAAAAAATGGAATAAGGAATCCAAGTATACCCCCATTCCAAATTGTCAACGGATATTAATAAACAGATTTGAAAAAAAAAATGTTTTATTTAAAAGTTATCACAGACGAAAATAATACTCTTACGTAAAAAAATATGCATTTAAAAATTTTATTTAAATTAAATTGCTATTACTCTAAAACCAAACATTTATACACTTTTTTCAGTGTTTTAGGACTGTACTAAGTCAACTTTAAAGTTAAAAATTAAAGAAAGAGCAAATACAATATTTTAAGCTGTGCTCACATTGAAAGCAGTGATCAAAAAGTATTGGAGCGTTCTGAAAAAAGTGCAATTAATAGGCAAATGTTTTGGAACGATCTAGTAAATTTTAAACTCTATAACAAAGAAATCGACGCACCAAGAAGGAGTTGTCCGATTGCGATAAAAATTGGTGGATGGTGAAGAACATGCACAGAAAAACAAACGATTCGAATTTCAGAACAATTGAAGGATTTATTCCAGAGTTTGACCGTTACAAAGGGAGGAAGTCAATAAGGAGTTGGTCCACACCTCAGGCCTGGATGCAAGCTGTCAACCGGCGTGGCATAGACTGAAAAAGTTCCCGGATGGTGTCCTTCGGAATTTCTTGCCAAATTGTCTCCAACTGTCGGGCTAAATGGTCAACATTCCGGGATGATTGCAATCGCCTTCCCATAACGTCCCAAATTTGCTCTATGGGAGAGACATCAGGAGACCTAGCTTGCCAAGGAAGTGTTGGGAAAGCTTGAAGACAGTTCATAGCAACACGTGCCGTGTGCGGCCGGGCATTATCTTGTTGAAACGCATTAACTTGATCAAGTCCGGGGTGTCGCAAAAGGAACGGTAACAAAACCGGTCGTAGAATGTCGTCTACGTACCGCTGTGCTTTAAGTGTGCCAGAAATGACTACCAATGAAGTCCGGCTATCAAGAATATGGCAACCCATACCATAACGCCCTGTTGTGGGCATGTGTGACGTGCGATAGTATGGGCAGGATCCCCACGCTGCCCTGGACGTCTCCAGAAACGTCTGCGGTTGTCGTCAGGACACAGTTGGAAACGGGACTCGTCACTAAAGACTATACATTCGTCCCCAGTCAGCGCCGTTCCAAGTTGTTCGAGCTCGACACAATTCCTACTTGGTGGGTCTCTTTTTTTTTTTTTTTTTTTTTGTTATAGAGTGTATTTTTAAAAAGAAACTAACTAAATCCCAAATTTGTAATTTCAGTTTTTTTCACTAAATTTGGAAGTATGAATTTAAAAAAAATGTAAACCCTTATCCCATGATTGAAAACTTGTCACATTCACTGGAATGTAGCGTAGTGGTCATAGGAGTTGTCTGTCACACAATTGGTCCTGAGGTAAATATAGGTTTATTATAAGTACGTGTTGATAGTTGCATCGTAGTCTTACATGATGTGCTCCCTTATAAAAAGTGCCAATTCGTCCCTCGCATGGAGGAAACATAAAATCGGAGTGGCCAATGGTAACCGTTTTATGTGTGTGCCCAGGTTCATGTGACCAAAACTAGTAGAAAAGTGACCCACAGATAGATTTCACCAATTTTGTCGCTCACTACAGAAATACGCATTCAAACACCTACCCTGTCATTAGATGTTATATCGCCAAACGAGGCGATAAGATGTCAAATCGTCAACCAAGTCAGTTTTTCTCAGAGCACTCACGTGACTACTAGTTGACAATTTGGTTGCACTTCTTGAAGCTACACTGAATAGTAATGTTCAGTTTACTTACATCTCACGTTTACGGCCCCTTGTACTGACGAAGAACGACCGAAGAGGTCAACGGTCTGGCATGAAATTAAAAAAATAATTATTGGAATGGTATATGTCAGTGGTCTGGCATTAAATTAAAAAATAATTATTAAAATGATATATTTCTGTGGTCTGGCTTTAAATTAAAAAAGAAGGTACAGCTACACTCTACGTTTAGGAGTGATGGCAACGGCTTGGCGATTTTCGTGGCTCACTTCTAGTAGTGAGTTCCGCTAAGTTAAGGCAACCCATCTTTCGTTACGGTTGTTGTGGTTTTCATGGCAACCTCGGCAAACGAAAATTTTTATTTTCAACATCTAGAAAGTTCTTCCAAAATCCATTAAAGTCGTTTTGTTTCATTGATTCGTTTGAAATTTTTTCTTTCCTTCCATTGATTATTTTGTTTTTAAAATATCCTTTGATTGCATTGATCCTTTTAAAACGCTTTCTGTGATACCATTGGTCCATTTATTTGTACTTTGATAGTTATGGAATTTTTATTTTATCATAATAGTTTTCACAAAAAGATTAAGAGTTTTTTTTTTTTTTGACCATTTTCGTTTTCATTATTTTTTACGAAAGAATTCTGACGTTATCAGGTTGTATTATTTCTTGTTTTTTTTCTTTTGTAAATCTTTTTCTTTTTCAACATTTCTACTGCATTTAGTGTAATTGATAAGTTTCAGGGTATTCTTACCCAACATTCGTAGCTTAGTTTCTATGCTGGTTCACAAATGTGTTTTGATATGTGCTTAAACTTATTATTTTTAGTGAAAGTTTTTTTAAAATATACTTTTTAAAACATTCTGAATTTTTTTTTTAAAATATGCTGTAAAAAGAAAAAAATTTGTTACAGAAAAAGAGTTAGGAAATAATTCTTTCCTTGGCGACTTTAGAAGTGCCCCAAAAGAATCGCCAAGGCCGTTGCCATCGCTCATAAACGTAGAGTGTAGCTGTTCCAAAAAGAATTATTAGAATGGTAGAAAATCTAAGAAACATCAGTGAAGTGTTAAACGTAAAGAGTGTATCATTCATAATATGATTTTCAAGTACCTAAAGACAAAATGAACTGAAAACCATATACACTATGCCATAATTGAACACCGACAAGTTTATACTTTTGCGGACTCCAAAGGTGCACACACGCATTGTCTTTTAGTGATATAGATTCTACTGCATAAAATTAAAGTTTGATTTTCCAGGTGGTCATAAAACAACTTACACTATATACGAGCCCTAACGACAATTTTCAAGCAATCCTAATGAAATTTGAGATTTGGAGATTTCTAGATTTCCGCTCAAGAATTATGTAAATAACAAGAATCGAACTCTCAACGTGGTTACTGATGTAGTTAACAAATTTCAAATAGTTCTTTAGTTTTAGCTCTTTTAGCTGAAGTTAATTAGTTTTAGTTCTTTTAGCTGAAGTTAATTATTTTTAGTTCTTTTAGCTGAAGTTAATTATTTTTAGTTCTTTCAGCTTTAGTTACAGTAGAACTCCAATTATCCGAATCGCTGATTATCCGAATCGCTTTCAGAATTTCAGAAAAAAAATTAAGACGGAAGCGTATTGCGATTTGCAAAATAATGATTCTGTGTTTCAAATTCTAAATGATGATGAACTTATTGAAAGAAGAAAGTGTCGTTGAAGAAGATGACCTTATTGTCGAAGTTGAAGCAGACACGGGACCATCTGCTAGTGAAGCATTTACCGGCTTAGAAACTGCGTTGAAGTGGATGGAGCAAAAGCCCGAGTGAGACAACATGAAACTTCTCATTATCAAGCGGATGCGCGATTTGGTTGCCCGAAAACGGATAAAGACAGTCAAACAGCTTACTTTGATCGAGATGTTTAGCAACCAATGACTTTCATTTACAGTACGGTACGTACATACTGTACTTATGTCTAGCACTTGTAAGTACGCTTAACATGTAAAAGTATTGCCTTTTCATTTAATTAATTAAAAGCTCTTTTTGTTTAAAAATAGTTTGTTTCTCCCATTTTCAACATACATACAGTAATTAATTAAAATACATACTAGACCCTTTTTAAGGAAACAATCCAATCATCCGAATGGGGTCCGGTCCCAATTGATTCGGATGATTGGAGTTCTACTGTATTTAAAATTAACCTGCATTTTGGTGGCTGCACGTTCGATTCCCCCCCCCCAATGGATGTACTCTTTTCTGTGCCAGTAAAACTATCTTTTATGTGTGTATGTCCATTACTTGACGCTGACTGGTGTTTGCTAAACCATGGACAAATATGCGCCAATTTTTTTAGCATAATTTATAATTAGCATAATTAATAGCACAGCATAATTTTGCGCCATAAAGCCCAACTATGTAACATCGAAACGAAAACTGGTTCTAGCATTTGTAATAAAGGTAAAATGTCATGGTTTCTTGTTGTCCTTTCTTTCTTTCTTTTTTTTATGGTTCACACTCATCTTCTTTGAGAATGTGCGGGGACGCGGTAGCCCAGTTGGCAGAGCAACGGATTAGCAACCGGATGGTTGCGAGTTCGATACCCTGTCCAACCAAAAACCGTGGTGTACATGGGGGCTGGTGCACATGAAATCTGTTGTGACCTCGTCCTTACATTGGCGTGGTTGGATGTTTGAAGAGTGCCAGTTCAGGTGTTGTTTTCGTTGTCTGACCGTGGTTCAAATTTACGAGGCGTTTTGCTTGGATTTTTCCCTTGGCGATTGATCCCGGACCGTCGCCAATAGCCCGTTGTGTTGATACAATGCGACGCTAATTACCTACTTACGTACCTTGACAGTGTTCAATTTTATGTAAGTAGGTATTGAGATTTTGGTGGAAAAGCTGATTGATTGTAGCATTGATAAGAGTAAAAATATTGATGATACAAGATTCATTGTGAGAATGTGGTATTGTAACACTTCTCTAACCGTACATTACTCCTAACGCCACATATCGGAGTTAGGGAGATTCATGATTTGTAGAATATATATCTGTCTAACCCTTGCACTCGAACAATGAACATGTCTGGCTTCGTTAACCTCCCAGAGATTAATATTTCTTAACCCTTGTAATTGTTTCTTTTATGGTGTTTCGTGACTTGTATGCAATGTTTGGTATCATTAAATATCAAAATCATCCCAATTATCAGTTATTTGAGTCATGTTGCTCTACAGTATTGAAATTATTGACAACTGTTTCCAATGTGTGTAGAAATGTAACGTAATTAAAAATACAGACCTAAAAATATGTATTTAATTTCTTTCACTAAGTGCTAACTAATATAGATTTTTTTTATATAACTAGGGTCTATGCCTTCTGCTCGCTAACACTCGCCTAACCCCGGTGACTGCTCCGCAATCCCATTTGGTTTGCTTCGCAAACTAACCCTCATTTCGCAAGCGTCTTGATGAGGGTCAGATGTGAATTGAATGTGTTTTGGCTTCGCAAACCAACACACGAATAAAGGCTTGCTTGCTGCGCAAGTTCTAATTATAGGGAATCAGTCCCACCACCACCCAATATGATACGGGCATGTCCCCTCATTCCTTCCCTTAAAGAGAAAAAAAAAGAAATTAGTTAAGGATCAGTCCAACTGATCCAATTCTGATTTTGTTTACCGTTTTTAGTACAAAATGTCTCTTAGTCTCAAAACCTTTTTAAAGTTTGATAAATTATCTATTCATATATGAATCACCAGTTTATTTTTTCTTATTTCATTCACTCAAAACAACCTTACTTTGGGCAATCTTTTAAAATCAGGTGTCCAAAGTGTGCGCCTTTGCCTTTCATCTAACGCAACAGGTCTCGTTTTGCTCTCCGCAGCTCATAACTTTCCCCAAGTTGTCGTTATCTGTCGAAGGTCAATCACATAATTAAATTGTATTCAACATCTGTGTCCCGAAAACGGCAAATAATACCTTATTTAGTTCACAATTCCAAAGCAGACAATATTTTCCATTACGTACGTAATTGAATTTTCTACGTCGCATTCCAACTAAAAATTATACCATATCAAATCTTACCTAAATCTGTCTTGGTTAATACTATGAAACTGTTCCCAAATTTATTTTAATGTACTTTAATGGAAAATATGCTAATCTGATTGTTATGTGTGTGCTTCAAACCATTTATCGTTTTAACCACGTCATTATTGATTTTCTTCGATTTCTCCACACCATCCTCCTACCACCTCGTCGAAATTTAATTGGTCATGTGATCGATCTAACCCAATCACATCTCAAAATACTGTCTGTTCAGCACAGACATGAGAACATTTCTAATTGAAATACGTGTTTCCTTGCCAGTGTTAAACCTACCTTCATTTCTTTCTACCATTCAAATTTCGCTCATTCCTACTGCCTTTCCATAGATAATTTTCAATGAAAACAGTATAATCAATTTCGACTTTCGTTTCATATTTGTTGGCAGGAATTTATTTACGTCGCATTTGTGAAACAGAACTGGCTATTAGAGGCGATCCGGGATCAATTCCGAATGGGCAGACCCTAGGACACCACTGTCAGATAACGAGGTTAACAACTGAGCTGCCACTCCATTCTTCAAATTTGTGTATCATGTCAACGTGAAGACATACACTATCCTGCAATAATGAACCGGACGCGAGCGGATTTGCATAAAATCCGACTACTTGTTTGGGGGTGTTTTTCGTGGTATGGACTGGGACCTCTGCGTGTTGTTCCTGGTCAATTGACCGCCAACGCCTACATGAACATTTTGGACCATCAGGTTCTTCCTACGCTCTGGCAATTTCATGGAATGGACGAATGTTACTTTCAAGACAACAACGCTCCATGTCATGTTGCAGCCTCTGTCAAGCAGTGGTATCAAGATATGGGTGTAAAACGTCTTCCCTGGCCTGCTCAGAGTCCCGACCTAAACCCCATAGAACATTTGTGGGACGAGTTAGAGCGACGCTTACGGACCAAAGAACCTCGTCCGAGATCTACAGCTGAGCTGGCGACATTCTTGCAGCAGGAATGGACACAAATACACATGCCTGTGTATCACAACCTTGTTGAAAGTATGCCCAGAAGGGTTGCTAGTGTAATTGCAGCAGGTGGGGGACAATCCCGCTATTAAAGCATGTATTCTTTCCCTTGTACCATCACATCTTGCTGTCCGGTCTATTATTGTAGGGTAGTGTATGATTATTCGACAGATTTAACGTGCAACAGATCTACATGCACGAAGATCATTGATTGGATCGAGATAAGAATTTGCAACCATCCGGTAACTAATCTTCGCAGCTCCACTAACTGGGCTACATAGTGACAAAGAAAGCTGGGAATAGAAATTATTTTCTGAGAGTCATCTTCAGACATGCTTTATGATGAGTTTTCTATTAGAAAATAAAATGCATTTCAGGAGAAGTGGTTCTGTACGTGAGCAGCTGATATCTCATCAATATGCCTGAGCACCATGCTAAGGTCAGGGGTCTGCAAAATCACATTTCCGGAAATACAACGTTAAATAGATTGGTAATTATTAGTTTAACGTCGTACAAGAGCAACACAACGGGCTATTGACGACGGTCCGAGATCAATCCCTTAAGGGAAAGATCCGAGGACAATACCTCGTAATTTTGAACCACGGTCAGATGACGAAGCAACGCCTGAGCTGGCGCCCCACTCTCCAAACTTCCACACCAACCCAACGTGAGGACTTTCGGCCACGATAGATTTAAGGTGAACCAGACCCCTCTATACCATACGCTCACAAACATCCATGCCCGGACCCGGATTCGAACCAGGAACCTTCCGATCAAGAGGCTAACACCTTAACCACTATACCAGTTGGTCGACGTTAAATAGATTGGACGTGGGCGATAAGGGATTTTTAATGTAAGCAAACAAACCATAGAATGACGAGAATTTTACTTCTGGTTATCCAAAACTCTCGCTAGGAATATTAATGTACTTGTTAGTAGGTAGTTGAATTAAAATCGCACAACCCAACGGTCTATTGGTGACGGTCCGGGATCAATCCGAAGGGAGAGAACCGAGGACAACACCAGGTAACTTTGAACGCGGTCAGATGACGAGGTCACACCTGAGCTAGAATTGTGGGACCGCATCACCGAATCAGAAAAGACACAATGGACATTTTTTTTCCTACGAGGTTTTAAAGACACGTTTTAGAAACACTGAAGCAATAGAATGGGCTATTGGCGACGGTCCAGGATCAACCCCTCAAGACTGAATCTGTGGGACAACATCACGTAATTTTGAACCACGGTCAGATGACGAGGTCATACCTGAGTTTGCACCTCACTCTCCAAAATTCCACACAACGCCAACATGGGACATTGAGACCACGATTTTACGTGCACCATCCCCCTTTGATCACGACAGTCTTTGGTTGGATTCGAACTTGTAACCCTCCGGTTGCTAATCCGTTGCTCTTCCGACCGGGATAGCACGGCCCTCAAAATATTGTGAAATAAGTATCTTTATTGGTGGACTGATAGATGTCTGCCCCCTCTTCACCTCCTGATCCCTTGGACTTTTTAGACATTTTCTCTGTGTTCTTTTGTTTGTTGTGAATCTTTTATGCCTTGCTTGCCTTTGTCAGTGATGAGATTTCTGTATTTTCATGTATTGAATTCCTATAAAGCCATATGTTACAACAACAACAGTATCTTCATCGTAACATTTTGCACAAAAATAGAAAATTTCGTTTCTAAAATTTTTTGGTCTGAAAATTTATTTTATGAATGAAAACTATATGAGAAACTTTACGTTATCTCCGCGACCACACGGCGACGGTAGGCCTTCATGTTCAAACTAGGGATGCGACATCGATAGCAAAACATCGATGTTTTGAAACATCGATGTTCAAAATTATAACATCGATGTTGATAATACACCGACCCAAAAACATCGATGTTTTTAAACATCGATGTTTTTAAAATTCAGTGTATTTAAACTTTTTCCCCCATTTCTTAAAACTGGTTTAGCAACTTGTGATGCTACATCGACAGCCAAACATCAATGTTTAGAAACTTTGATATTCAAAATTAAAACATCGATGTTGATAATACATCACCCCAAAACCATCGATGTTTTTAAAATTCAGTGTATTTAAACTTTTTTCCCCATTTCTTAAAACTGGTTTAGCAACTATTGATGTGACATCGACAGCAAAACATCGATGTTCAAAATTAAAACATCGATGTTGATAATACATCGCCCCCAAACAATCTATGTTTTTAAAATTCATTGTATTAAAACTTGTTTCCCCATTTCTTAAAACTGGTTTAGCAACTAGTGATGCGACAGCGACTCCAATACATCGATGTCGCATCTCTACTTTTCAGACCCTTCATTCTTGGTCACTTAGGTATAAAAGTATGTTCAATTTGCTAATTATAAAAATTATACTACTTGATTTTTTTTTAAATTTTTATAACGGTACTTTTTTCATTTAAAAATAAAACATCGACAACGTAAAAACATCGACAAGTATAAACATCGATGTTACAAAAACATTGACCCCAATACATCGATGTTAAATATATCGATGTTTTTTAAAAAACATCGATGTTTTGAAAACATTGACATCGATGTCGCATCCCTTGTTCAAACCCCCAAATATTGTTACTTCTCTGACTGACTCATATCTGCCTCCTCCTAACAATTGGTCCCCGTCTGCAGAAGAAATAATAAGGTGTTTTCCCGCAGATCTTCCCCGAGGAAAACTAGAAATTGCCAAAGGGAGTGTCTGAGTGTCCACGGCTGTCTAGAGATTTAATCTTGGGTCCTATCTAGGCCTTTGATACCAACAAGAGAAGAACTTGACCAGATGGGACGGACCATTGTCTCCTGCAGAGCACTTTTGTGAGCATTCTTCGCTATTCATCATCTCAATGATGTAGGTTCCAAAGAGATTTCTGCTGTGTTGGTGCTCCCATTTGAAAGCTCCTGGCATCCCACATTTTCTGGAAGAGTAGCGAACAGTGGAAATGTTTTTCTTCTCAATGGGAAGGATGGACATTTTGTTATCGTGTTCGAAAGATTCCTGCAGACCCAGACATGTCTCGGGGTCAATTCTTGCTGGGTGTCGGTTTCGCAGCGATCAATGAAGCTGTTTCATCCTCTGAGAAAAGCAGCATGGGATTCTTTCATTGCACCCTCTTGGTAATAGCTGGATTAGCCAGGATCTCCCTTTCTGCAAAAGTTTATAGTTTTAGTTCATACTCCTTTGTTCATACTTTTGTCCATACATGCTTTGTTCATATTATCATTCAGCATACTGGTGATCCTGCTCTAGCTCATTATAGTCTCCTACGTAGTATATATTGCACACTTCAACATTTCACTTTTCTTGGAATTTAATTAATGAAAACTTTATTTTTTTTTCAGTTAGTTAAAGGGAAAGCATATTTAATACAATCACGTTCCTTCAAATAACACTTCACCGGTATAGTGGTTAAGGTGTTAGCCACTAGATCGGAAGGTTCCTGGTTCGAATCCGGGTCCGGGCATGGATGTTTGTAAACGTATGGTGTAGAGGCGGCTGGTGCACCTTAAATCTGTCGTGGCCGAAAGTCCTCACGTTGGGTTGGCGTGGAAGTTTGGAGAGTGGTTTGCCAGCTCAGGTGTTGCTTCGTCATCTGACCGTGGTTCAAAATTACGAGGTGTTGTCCTCGGATCTTTCCCTTAAAGGACTGATCCCGGACCGTCGTCAATAGCCCGTTGTGTTGCTCTAGTACGACGTTAACTAAAAATTACCAATTACCAATCAAATAACACTTCATTGAAAAGCTCGTGTATGTTATTTTCATGTTACTACAGTGGACTCGCGTTTTTACGAACAGCCGTTTTTACGAACTACTACGTTGGTCCCGAACACTATTCTGTAGAAATAATGTTAATTTACCTTCCTATTTACGAACCACATTCTCTCTTTTTTACTCCAACTCAGTTTCCTCACTCTATTTCCATTGTTTACCTTTAGACATGAAAAATTTGACGAGAAAGGGTGAAATTTCTTTTAGACTGATAGACTTCGGACCTACAAAGTTGGTAAAGGGGCCTGAGGGGAAAGAATGAGCGATTCCATTCTCAGTGCTGACGAAGCCTTGATCCAAGAACTTTGACGAAGGGATCCTCAAGTTCCTGAAAACCTTACATTTCATGATTTTCTTAACGCGGACGAGAATGTTCAAGCATGCACAGAGGAGATTTCGGATGATGAAATCATCAATCAGGTGTTGAACGGGAATGTCGAAGACAAATCCGATGAAGAAGAATGCGTATAAGTCATCCCAAGGTCAACCATCAAAGAAGCCACAGATGGCTGTCAGGTCTACGTCGGTTCTTTAAAGCAGATGACAATTTTGAGATACTTAACAGAACCGACTCTATTTGTTCGCCGAAGGGATATCATGAAGCAAACGAGATAACTGATTTTTTTTGGAATCGCTAATGAATAAAGGTTAGTGCAAGTTGCATTGTTTTGTTTTTTCAAATCCTATTCCCATTTCCGCACATTTTTTCAGTTCCCACGAGTTCGTAAAAACGCGAGTCCGTTGTAGTTTCGGACACATTATCCTGGGGACAGAGATGGATCACCATTGTTCATTCTACTTTGTTACGTACTACCTTTATGTACACAAAGCAGTACTGGCGATGGTCCGGGATCAATCTCGAAGGAAAAGATCGGAGAAGCACGGCCTAACTGGTATATTTGATAACGTTTGTATGCCAAGCAGTTGGTGCGGGATTCTACTCTTGAGTTTGCAAGCGCATAAGTGTTGGATATTGTCTCTGTTAGGAGTAACAGTGGCTTATCACTGGGTGCTCCATCCCAAATAGAAGTCAGCTCGCCAATCAAAGTGTCGAAGATATCGGTGGTCATGCATGAGAAAAGGTGAAGACAGTTTTTGCTGCTTCTCAGAAATCTTTACTATACATATTCCGAACGTGACGTCACATAATTTGTTTTCAGAATACGATTTCAGAACACCGCTAAAAAAATTCCAAATAATGAATTCGTCCAGGTGGCGAACTACAACTACCAGAGCTAATATGACGACCTTTTTTCTTAGCTCAAAGACGGCTGATGTAGTGCTCTGAAGACGAACAGCAAAGCTCAATCACCAATTAAGCAACAAACAACGGTATAGAGATTTTTGCTCTACTTTGGTACCAAAACTTTTTTTTGTCTCCTTTGTATTTTTCAGATTCCTTGCTTCTAGGAGGACCTGACCTCTCTAGGATGGGTGAGTGTTGATAATCGAAAATCACTCGTCACCACAAAGAGGCGCTGAGCATGCTTGAAACACCCACGCAGCACTCATCCAGCATTTGTGGACTTTCCTTCTAATCTTATGCTAAGGGGCTCCGCCCCCTGCTTGCCTCCGGGGATTGCTTCGCACACCAACACTCCTTTCGCAGAGTCAATCTCTACTTGTATGTGTACGATGGCGAAACTATCTTAATATTTCGTATAATCCTGATTTGACTTTCCGGTCCATGACGTCACATAGAGGGCTCCGCCCCCTGCTCGTTAACACTCGCCAACCCCCGGTGATTGCTACGCAATCCCATTTGGTTTGCTCCGCAAACCAACACTCCTGTCGCAAGTGATTTCGCTTTTTTTTTTGTGCTTTAACACTTAATGCACCCAAAACTAATAGCAGCATCTGTAAAAAAAACATCTATATCTTGTTCCCTGTACAATTTTAAATAAATCATGTTAATCTCGTAATATTCTGATCTGTACTTAATCGGCAAACCGTCTGAGAATCGACCTAAAAACCGAACATGACGTCACAGCGAGTTTCACACTCGTTAGTCAGAAAATGTTGCCTTAATTTTCGTGAATAAGAATGAACAATATCGCTCCGCGATCTAAAAAGTACGACATTTTTTTTTACCAACTTTTGATCGGATCGAATTTATTTATTAACCAATTTCAAAAATAATTGTTCCCTAAGAACGAGTACATTCTGAGGTTTTCTGCGATGTTTTCAAATTTTAATATTAATAGCAATAAAATATAGATATGACAGTTTTTAAAAAAAATTACGAAAATGTCCCAATTTTCCCCGAATTTCAAAATAATATTATCAGAAACCAAATTGAAATTTCTAAAAAATCTCGACGAGCTGCAAAAATTCACGTTTTAGAGGTACTTTAAAAAAATCAAGACTGAAGACCGAAAATTTGTACTTACTCGCGTTAAAAATTTCGCTTTTTCAATTTTGACACTTAATAAACCCTAAACTAGTAGCCGCATCGGAAAAAAAAATCTTCAAAATGTTCCAGGAAACACGATGATGAACAAACCATGTTAATTTCGTAATTTTCTGATACGTACTTTCTCGGTAAAAACCGTCTAAGAATCGAGCGAAAAAACCCAGTTTTCAATCCTGCAGTGGTAACTTGTTTTTACTATTATAGAGAAAGCAAAACAGGATGTGAGTGTATATTCTCTATACAAATCTACACCGTTTGACCAATCAACACGAAATTTTACATTTATACATTTGGAACACTGGAAAACATAGGCTAGTTCTTTCTTGTTTTCACACCAATCTGTAGCCATGAAAATTGGCACACAGGTAGTCCTAAAAGTGCCCCACGAAGCCCTAATTTTAAAATCTGAGGTTTGTTTTTCTGCAATAATTGGACATGGACGAGGAAACACTTTCTACAGGGATTGTGTATTTGAGTTAACGCATGGAAATGTGGAGGTCATATTGTAGTTGTCGCGGTCATATATTAATAAGTCGACAAAATAAGTCGAGGCAGCCCCTATATGTATCATGTGAGAGCATTTGGGTAGCAGATGAAAAATCTTCGTCTTAGCTGTTTTGAACTGTATTGAGTTACCTTTTACTTCTGTTTTCCCTGTGTAATTTTTAGTTTTTTTTGTTTGAGCTGTATTTTACAGCGCTTGCACAGTTGATGTTATCCTAGTTTGATCGAAATTTGCATTGCATCAGCCCGAGTCTCTGTGTGAGGAGACGCCCGGGACATCTTGCGCAAAACTGAAATATTGATATTGTCACTCAAAGTACAAAAGGTCGTATGTCTAAAAGCTGCATTTTTCATGAGAGGAAAAAAACGAATTATTTCCATATGATTTGATTCTATTATTATACACTACTTCGGGATTTGTTATTAGTTTATTGGACCAGCTGATGACATGAGAGATTTTGCCACCAGATGGAAAACAGAAAATGCCGCATACATCAATAATAAAAGAAAAAATAGAATTTTTAACAATCGACCTTTTGCACTTTGAATGACTTTTTTTGTATTGACTTGGGATAGTAGGGGAACGGACGTTTGATAGACACGAAGTCATATCTTTCTATTATAAAAGAACATTTTTCGGTCTTTTTCAGGTTTATTTGCTTTGTGATTGGTAGAGTCTTGTGGTTCAGTGGGCTAATGAATTTGGAGTACGCGCAGACGATAAAAACAGTTATATTTGTTAATTAATTAATTAATTCATAAAATCTGAGAGCACGCGCTAGAAAGTTTGCAATGTTTTCAGAAGAACCGGCAAATTCGATCGCCGTTTCCATAGCAACAGTCGAGTATGAAAATCTCAAAAAGTACTATTACAATAAACAATACGGATCATCTAAAACAGTGCTCCCCAACCTTTTTATCGCTGCGGACCGGATCAGCGTTTGATAATTTTAACGCGGCCCACTGAGGGGGGACGTTGATTGTTTATAATTTAGATTGTTTTGATTTAATAATTTTAATTTAATTGTATTTAAAACATGCCTTCAAAATAAAATTTAGTTACATCAAAAAATGAATATAAAGTTATTTAACATTTTAACTCACTAGAACGCTAAATCAACGAGAACTCTGAGCTTGTTTCTTTGCAACGAGACGGTTTCATCTGGGGGTGATATTTTTGATCCAATTTTGAGAAATGTGACAGCTGTTTTCAACTTGGCAGACAAAGTAGCTGCATTTAAAGCCAAACTGAAGTTGTCGGGACAGCACGTGAACAGAGGCATTTTGGACATGTTTCAGACATAGCGGGGATTTTAGGCGAGACTGAGCCTAAACATTCATTCTCCCAGTAGGTGCACGATCACTTGTCTTTGCTTTTAAAAGAGTTCGAGCGCTACTTCTCAACCACAAGAGATCCACGAACTAGTAAAGAATGGATCCGCGACCCATTTGTCAACAAATCAGGCGAATCTAGCATGTATGTGCAAGAAGAAGATCAACTGATGGAGATTGCAAATGAAGGCGGCCTTAAAACTACGTCGAGACAATAACTCTGCCGATGTTCTGAATTAAAGTCATGGTGGAATACCCTGAGATTGCCATCACAGCACTTTACTTTAATCCCTATTGCCATTTCCGACAAACTATATGTGTGAAGCGGGGTTTTCTGCAGTGACAGCAACCAAAACAACGGAATAAACTGGACATAATTTAATGTTCCTTAGGCGGCCCGGTACCATTTGATCCACGGACCGGTACCGGCCCGGGGGTTGGGGACCACTGATCTAAAACATATCTGTGATTCCATATTTCTATGCGGTAGGCGGAGTAAACGGTTTGTATTTTTCTCCTTAGGATAGATTTTAGTGTCCTTTATTTTCTCCTTAATATTGTATACTTGAAATTTAATCCTTAGGTTTTAGTGTCCTTTTTTTCGGCTTAGATATACGGATTCGCTAATCTCGCAAAACAATTAGGCAATTTTCCGTTACTCGGGCTCATGGGATACATATCGCAATGGGAAGGGAACCTTCAATTAACGTCGTACTAGAGATCCGGGATCAATCCAGGAGCAATCCCAGTGGGGATGGATTGTGAAGCAATCGCCTCCCTCTCAATGTTGAAAGGTATAGTTCGCGAAACGAACTAAATATTATTGCGTAGCAATCATCGGGGGTCGGAGAGCGATAGCGAGCAGGGGGCGGAGCCCTAGTGTAATAAAAATAATTATTTTAGTGTAGGTAATATTGGTCGATAACCTTCTCTGAAATTCCGGGACAGTTTAACAATCAACCGATATTTTGTACAGCAATTTCAATTCCGGGACAATCCCGGACAATCCGGAACGGTTGGGTACCCTACACGAGAGGGGTTTCACTTCACGATTTAGTACCCTTTTTTTGCGTAATTCTTCATAGGGAAGAATTGTCTTTTGGATGATTGATTTGTCTTTAAACGCGTGTGTGTGAATTGCCTTTCGCGCTTCCACGGATTGCTCCAGTTTGGTTTGTTTGCGTTGAAAATCTTTCTCATAGATTGCATTACCGTCGCAATGGAGGAACACACCTGGATATTGGAGACGATCCGGGAATAATCCCAACGGGAAAGATCCGAGGTCACCTCGTAATTTTGAGTCAAGGTCAGATGATGAGGCAAAAATCTGATTTCGCACCCCATTCACCAAACTTCTGCAACACGCAACGTGAGGATATTTGAGGCCACGACGTTTTAACCTCTTCACGATCACGACGGTCTTTGGTTGAATCGAGTTTCGAACTTCCAACCCTCCGTTTGCTAATCCACGACTGAAAACCAAGCTACCGCCCCCTCTTACAGATATGATAGTTTAACTTTTAAAAACTGTATTTTTTATAGAAATTGACATTTTTGTTTTATTGCCACCAATTTTAAAAGTAAATATTTACAGCGTCATATCTTTTCCGAAAATTCCTAAGGACACGATACTTTTATCTTAAAAAAAGACGGCATATTTCGTTTTTGGGTTGATAGAGTTCGAAATACAAAATTATACAAAATTATTAAAAAAAAAAAAAATACAGGCTGCACAAACAGCGCCACCGGCTTCACAAGCGTTTTCATTACACCCAGTCGTTTGGAGAGCGCCGCCGATGTTTAATAACGCCATCAACGATGTAAATGTATTTTCCAAATATGCAAACTCAATTGCTCGAACTTTAAATATAGCGTGGAATAAATGCAAAAGACGCAGTAATGCGGTACTTAATATGCAAACGATATTCCGAAAGCAACGCTAGCGAGGGGGTGGAATAGTTGTGTGTGTATGATACCCCGCATTCTGATGTGCAGGCGATCCATTTTCAAACGACAGGATGACCCACATTTTATGCCTAAACATATACAAAAGGTTCCGCTTTGAGTTAGTTTATTTTTTCAGAAAATTAGACGTAAAAAGAAGGTGAAAAGAACTCGGGTTTCATTTTGAAATGAAAAATGCCCGTTGGTTGACAGCGAGAAAAGAGAAAATCGCCGAAGCGAGTAATGTTCTTAATTATTCCCCCAAAAATGGCATCGAGCAAAAATTTACAAGTAAAATCTAGAAAGGAGGAGAGTAAAAAAATGCCGTTGTATGTTTTTCATTAAAAGTATTTCGACGTTGCATTTGTTATGCAAAGTTATATAGATGTTTTTAGTTTGTTGCTCTATGATTTTTTTTTACCGGCATCTACTTGATAAGCTGGATTCCGAACCATGGGTTTCATTCCTGCCTAGACCAGAATTCAGAACCGTGGGTTTCATTCCTGCCTAGACCAGAATTCACACAGATTGAAATGAGTGCCATAAATGCTTCTTAGGAGAGTTTCGCAGTTACGGACTGGTTCGGATGATTTGTCCGGGAAAATGTGACAATATTAAATGCAAAATAAGCAATTGTAACACTCCCCTAACTACTCCTAACGCCACCTTTCGGAGTTATGAAGATTCATTATTAGTAGAAATATATCAGTTTTATTTTAACACTTGCAATTGAACAGTGAACATGTCTGGCTTCGTTAACCCCCCAGAGATTAATGTTTCCCTTGTAATTGTTTCTTTTATGGTGTTTCGTGACTTATATGTAATATTTTGTCTCATTAAATATCAAAATCATCCCAATGATTAGTTATTTGAGTCATGCTGCCTTACAAAGTGGCGCCCGACTGTCCGATGTGTTTCGTTTATGAGTTGGGGTTAGGCTCATTTAACTCACAGGTACCCAAAAGTATCCACTTGTGTCGGAGAAATCACCGAAGCAACCTGCTTCCAACAGAAAATTTCAGATAAGTTTTTTTTGTGTGTGTGTGTGTTGCCTTACGCTTTGTAAATTAGGCAATAATTTCAGCAGCATTAATTCAGAGATTCCGATGTTTTTATTTCATGGTTGCCACGACTTGGCACCAGATCTTTGAAATTGGCGTCCCATGCAAAAGATTTTCCCCAAAGAAAAATCCGAAACGTATTTTTCCATCCGCTATTATAAAGAAAAGGGACTAAATTTTCGTTGACCTCAGGTGAATTTTTTTAAAAAGTCGACTAAGTTTTTAAAATAGCTGCTTTTAAGATAATTTTGGTTGCCATGTTTGAAGCGTTGTAGCAAAAAATTGGCCTTATAATCGCCTCTGACAGCCCTGCAAATATGCAGATAGTGGGGTAGCCAAATATAAGGTTAACTCGACTTGTCAGGTTCATCATATAATACGATCATTTTAATCAGGAAAGGGGTGTCAAATCCTCCCCAAATATTTTAATGGTTTCATTATAAGATTTTAGTAGACCACCCAAAATAATTTCGGTTATACAAAATTGGAAAAACGTGGGAACACCCACTGGAGCATTAATGCGTAAGGGCCAGATCTGTCTAAACTGCGCCAAGCAATGTCACACAGTTTACATTGCCACAATAGCTCAGTTGGTAGAATTGCGGATTACTTACAGGAGGTTTGCCAGTTCGAAACTCGATCCACCAAAAGCCATCGTGTAGGTGGAGGCTGATGCACATTAAATCTGTCGTGATCCCAAATGACATCATGTTGGCGTGGCGTCGAAGTTCAGATTATCTTTATAAAAATCTTCAATGAATATTCGACACAAAATTCCTTGACCTTTACACAGCGGCAGATACACAATTGTTACCACTAAAATTTCGTTTACACCAGAGGCATGGTATAGATCTGTGTACTGTAGATGTTATCACCCTTTTAAGTCACCGCTGGTATCGATCACCATTTACGAGAATTCAGCGACTGACCATCCAGAGGGTTCCTCCTTTTGTTCGGTACCCTATCCTCTTGACCGTGAGGTGTGAACGCTTTGGAGGAAAGACAGAAGATCGCTCCAGTGACATCTATCTCACACCAAACGATACGCCTCACATTAATATGAAAGGAAAGCGTCAGTTGTAAATGCCACTCAAGGCTCTATCTATCAAGTTACGAAATTAGGTAAGGGGAGTCGGACATGCAGCCGAAAGAGCCGTTCTGTGAGACGATTGAAAAAACCTAAGCGCCGCAGCGTAAAAGTTAAAATACAACCGTAATAATTTTTGGAACAGCTACGTTCTACGCTTATGAGCGATGGCAATGACCTTGACGATTTTTTTGGCGAACTTCTAAAGTCGCCAAGAGAAGAATTATTTCAAAACTCTTTTCCTTCAAAAAAAATTTTTTTTTTTACAACGGAAAATGAAAGCTTGAAAACCCATTTGAGTAATCTTTTTGAAAAAGAAAAAGATTTTTAAAAGAAAAAAAAAAGCAAGAAATAATACAACCTGATACGTTAAAAGTGTTCCATGAAAAATAATAAAAACGAAAATTCCACAAGTGGAAAAAAAAACTCTTAAACGTTTCGTGAAAAAAAATTATAATAAATAAAAATTCCACAGCTGTAGAAATACAAATAAATGAACCAATGGTATCACAGAAAAAAAATTTAAAAGGACCAAGGTGTGTAATCAAAGGATATTTTAAATCAAAATAACCAATGGAAGCAAAGAAAAAATTTCAAACGAACTGATGAAATCAAACGATTTTAACGGATTTTGGAAGAACTTTCTAGAATATCCAAATGAAAATTGAAAGTTACCGTTTGCCGAAGTTGCCCTGAAAACTACAATTTCCGTAAAGACAGATAGGTTGCCTTAATCTAATGTAACTCGCTACTGGAAGTGCGCCAAAAAAATCGCCAAGAAAAAAATCGCCATCACTCATAAACGTAAAGTGTAGCTGTACCTAATTTTTTAATGCCCGATCTCTGATCTGTTCAGTCCTCGACACTACAGTGAACGAACTGACGACTTTATGAGGGAGCATCCAGTGGACATCCCGATCCAACATGTTGGAGCAACCACTAACATCCATGCTCTTAAAAAGCTCAGGTGTTGTCTTCGTCATTTGAACGTGGTTCAAAATTACAGGGTGTTGTCATCGGTTGTTTCACTTCGGAACTGATCCCAGAACGTAGTCAATAGCCCGTTGTGTTGGTCCAGCGCGATGTTAAATCAACCACCTACATAGCTCCTAGGATTAATTATGCTCGCCTAATTTGGGAGTTAGGCAGAAAGCAGGGCTGCAGTTCCACAGTACTTACTACTTATAAATTCAAAAAATAAATCATCCTTTCACACTCAGTGCTAAAATACAATTTAAACTTCAAGTTTTCAAGATTTCCAAGAATAAAATCAGTTTGTTTGATACGAAAGTGTGGTATGTGGGTTCCTTAAGCACTCTTTTCAAAATGGCGGTTGTTTGTTTACATAGAGATGGAATGTCTACATTTTGGAGCTTTGTTGACTTGGTGGATAATTTCCACTTTGAGGTTTGCTTGGAGTGTCATTTGATGATGAAGGGTGGAACCATAGTTTCCCAACTTAAAAAGAATTTACCGGGATGGTAACCAGAGACGCTAACGCCTACACCATGAAATTATTGGGAGATGGGGTGGAATTAATTTGAAGCGCCATGTAGTGATTTTTTTAAAGTTCTAGAACGAATGAAATGCGTATAAATATAACAGTATTAAGTTTTCGTGCACAGGTTTGCATTTTATTTTTGTAATTTATTTTTCAAAACAACTGGTACCGCCATCTAGTAATGAAATGAACAAGAATAATGAAATGAACAAGCACGAGGATATGTATGGAAATCCTTTGAATAAAATAAAGAATTCTCAAGAAATTATTGCTATAACGTTGGATGCGAAATGAGAACAAAAATAATCGCGGTGAACTGTTTTTATGCCAATGATTTTAATCATTCGATCAAGACTACCCACCTGAACTCTTTGTACACAAGGTAGAATTTATAATAAGGAAACCTTGACGGCATGTTCTCGAAGAAAATTTGCATACTTCTGAGGAAAAACGTGTTTTATTGGAAAACCATTATTGCAACTCGCGGAGACTTGGATATGAATATGCCAAAATGCGCAAATGTATGATCGGATTACATTATAGGTTGTAAATAAAGTAATGGCAACATACCTGGAAAATATTTTTTAACCAACATACAAGCAAAATTACATTACATTCCTTCAAAATAATCACCAGCAAAGTCTTGTACCTTTTGCCAGATGTCAGGAAGCCGTAGGATACCGTTGGCAAGGTGTTTTCTGTTGATGTCAGCGACGGAGCGCCCTAATGCACGGCTCACAGACGGCACGTCAGGAAATCGGATGCCTCTAAGGAGTTCTTTCAACGTAGGAAAAAGGTCGTAGTCATAAAGACGCATGACAGGTGAGTACGGAGGGAGTTCCAACACCTCCCAAGACCACCGTCGCAAAAGATCATTTACAGCTTGTGCAACATGACAACGAGCATTTTCATTGCGGTATCTGTCGAGGTGGATACCAGCCAGTGTATACCAGTGCCATTTCTGTACGTCCGTGAGTCGATGTGGAACCCAGTGGGAAGCAATTTTCCTCACGTTAAGACCTTTCTTCAGTATCTGCCACACCGTTTGATGACTGAGCCCAACTTCAACGGATAATTCCCGGACAGTCCATCGACGATCTATGGAAAGGAGACCACTCACGATATCAACGTGATGTTGATGAATGGATGGCCGACCTGGGCGGTGCAAATCCGCATTCTCAGTCCGATCTGCACTAAACGCTTTGACCCATCGTGCAACCGTCCTATACGGTAACGCATTCTCGCCACAGGCTTCAGATAATCCTTGATACCATTGCGATGCATTTTTGCCACGAGCAACCTCGATTTTAATCCACGACCTCTGATCAGTTTTTTAAACATGATTTAGAGCGGTAAAAACGAAACTGTCCACTTCAACTCCACGCAGCAACTACCCCTTCTACTAGATCGACGGTTTTATGTGTTCTACACATCGCCAACAGTGTCACCTCATTGCTCCTATATCATATTTACGTATGCTTCATGTTCTGTGACTTTCTGGGCTAAGTTGCCACTACTTTAGGCGCAAACAGACTTTCTATCAATAATTTTACAGTAGACATTATGTGCGATAACAAAAGTATCAGGTTGATAGTCTAGAAGTCTCTGAAATTTGAGACAATATGACTAAGGAATGTGATAAATGTAATGAAAAAATAAATAATAAAACTAGCCAATAAGAGGCATGTTTTTCCTACACAATTTTTCCACAAGGAGCCTTGGTAAAAATATTTTAATTTTTCGGAAATATCAAACTTCCTTACTGGCCTTTTGTTTTCGCACATGTACTAATTTCATGACATTCAAATCAATACCTCCTTTTTACAATTGGATGTTCTTCCACATCATGTTCAGTAAATCACTGAAATTTCATATACTACATGTATTAATAGAGGGTAGACAATGCTTAGTAACACATACGTTTTAATTTTAAGTCAAATGCATCTCGGCACATAGGACACGTTGACATAGGACATTCTCGGCACATAGGACACATTGAGAGACTGTTCGTACATCTCATGCAAAGCTATAACGTAGCATCCATTTCCTATTCCGTGCAAAAGCAAACAAACTATTTTGAAAAAAAAGGTGATAAAGGAACTACTTACGAAGCATTTGACATCTGTTTTAAAAACTAGATTAATATCTATTTTTTGCCATTCCACACCTGGCTTTTAATTTGATTTTAAGTTTTACCGCTTTTGGACAACATGTAAATCAGTAATGAAAATAGAATATTAAAGATGTGGTTTTCATGTTATAAGGATTTCCTTCATTACCCATGCGTTGTCACGATCAGAAAGGTCGTCTCTTCGGATTGTAATTTTCACCTGCTTATGCCTGATATGACAGACTAATTTCGGTGATAAAGTCTAACGATAGTCTAAAAAATTTCAAGCCTTAATTCCTACACGAACCCTGCATAGTTGATTTCACCTGCATTAAAAAACTAAGCTCAAATTACACTCGTCCAAGGTCAAGTGTTATCAATAATCGATAGTGTGACGTGTTGGAAGTGGTAGCGTAGTCTACTAGAAGGGACCGTTGACAGTGTTCTGGGGTAATATGTTTATTATAGAAAAATAAGAAGAGTTTTTGACGGACATTGAGTTCGCTTACAGGCAGAGTCCAGGTGACTAATTTGCCGAACAAGGTGAATTGTCCTTGGTCTCGGGACTCCAAGCTGACTATCCGGCTCGGATGAGCCCGTCTCCAGTACTTACTCGGTCGAGTAAGGTCCATAGCTCGGATGAGCTTCTCCTAGAGTTCTCACTCGGGCGAGTAAGATTCGCAGCTCGGTTGAGTTCGCTAAAGAGACATTTGGTTGAGTGATTCACAGCTCAGTTGAGCTCGATAAAATGGCACTCGGTTGAGTGATTCACAGCTCCGGTGAGCCTAGCCAAAAGTTCTGCGTCCGCTTCACTGAACAAGATCAACAGCTCAGGTTTGAGCTTTCCACGCGTAGGGTCGACGGACTCCCAAGTTGGGAATTCTTCAGAATCTACGAACAGCAGTCGTGACTCCCATAGGCTAGGTTAGAGTTTTTCCAGTGCTCGGATGAGCACTTACGCCCGTTCCAATGCACAGGACTAACAACTCAGGTTTGAGCTTTCCACACGTCGAATCGACGTACTCCCAGATCGGGAATTTCTCAGAGTCCACGAACAGTCGCGACTCTCGAAGGAGTAGCTTGCCTTTTTCCAGTGCTCGGATGAGCACTTATTCCCAGAGAACGGGGTATCGGTAACCGTGAACGGGTGTCCACTGCGCTCGGATCAGTCTAGATCCCTCGGGTCTCTCTGCGCAATCTTTTTCGCTTCTCTCTCGACTCCAAAAGTCCAACGAGGGTTATTGGGACCCTCTCTATTTTCATTCGTCACACTTGTCCTCTCGTCGTTGGATGGTTCCAAATCAGGCTGCCTATTGGTGGCTAATTTACCCCTTCCTACGGCTGAGGCTGGAACTTCATTAGGCGGGTCGGCTGGCGGAGAGTACAAAGGTCTCTGCGGTCTCCTCTGATCCTGGAAGCGGAGAAAATGAACTTCTGATCTGGGGTTCGTTATGTGCGGTCGGCCAGAAAGCCATCTCGCTTTCCCTCCGCGGCGGAAACCAACTCTTGACCGTCGGCTCGTAACTGCGCCAGTCTTGAGCGCTGGGATCATGCGTCGGCGTGACCCCAGGGCAAAGACGGCGAACCTTTTTAAGAAGTTGGTCAAATTTTGTTCAGTGTTGTTTTAGTACAAGATCGTGGGTCACTTGGAAAGGGGGAAGGAAGCATGGTAAAAAACTACTGTT
Organism: Metellina segmentata; assembly: GCA_947359465.1. Lineage (NCBI taxonomy): Eukaryota > Metazoa > Arthropoda > Arachnida > Araneae > Tetragnathidae > Metellina > Metellina segmentata. Next base: position 43,944,074 of record OX375882.1, on the reverse strand, counting down.
TTTGGTTCTCAATTTTTTAATCCTCGTCAAACGCGTGTTGATATGTCTCTTGTGAACGTGGCCTAGGCCCTGTTCACATGAAGCGTTTGAAACGCGCGTCTGGTGAAGTGCCGCCATTAAATTGTGTATTTTTATTCCTCTAATGCAAGTTACTATCTTTGCGACCTTGAAGAAAGGGACCTCGCTAGCCTCGCCAAATGTGCGTTTTATGCGAATTATGTATACGGGGCCTTTATGTCTTTATTATTAGTATTTACCATATTTGTTCATTCTCGAGCGGTATTTTATAAATTTACATATTCTACTCAATCGGCCTTCATATAAATCTTTAAACAGCATTATGTATAATCAATAAATCAAAAATATTTTACAAAAATCATTCATGAATTTTTAAGTTCTTTATTAACACTTGAATTTTCATCATATTTTTTTACGAGGGGATCGAAAAATAATTAAAATTCTTTATGTATATGATGAAATTATGATATGTTCATAAAAATCAACGATTGAGTTATTTAAAAAGCCTGCGTGGGTCAGTGTCTGACCCGCGGGTCATAGGTTCGCCATCCCTGCCCTAGGGGCATCTCGTCTTCCGTCCTTTCAATTTCACCGCCGATCGCTTGCTTTGTCTTTACACGGTTTATAAAGATAAGCTTGAAAATTAGGGGCCGTAAATTTTTTTGCTAGAAGAGTGGTAACTATGCATGCTTAAGACGCTATTGTGAGAACGGAATGTTTACCTTCAACTTGCCCCCTAATGCACAAATAGACTCATTCAAACCAAGTGAGTCAAACGCCAACTAGCCAGAGAAGGGTGGTACGTTTTCCTTCCTTGATCTGCGACTAGGGACCGAATTTCTCCTCACGTGTCTGTGAAGAGGGATGTAGCCCCATGGTACAGGGGCTTAAGGCCCCTTCCAGGAATGAGCATTTTTTTGCTGTGAGCAGTGTTTTCTAAATTTCAACTTTTTCGTCTTTTTTTATCAATTTGTATAACTATGTGCAAAGAAAAATAGAAAAAAAATTGTTCACGTTTTCATTTGTACAAAAAAATTTCGTTCGCATACCCATCTTTAAAAGTACAAATATAAACACCAAACAGTTTGAATTCAGCTTTGCACTTTATGAAGAGTCCCAGTAATCTCTCCTGGCTCTGGAACCCGCCATCTAAACTGGCACTACGGCCTATTAACCCTCCAAGTGGTTTCGACGAGATATGTCGTCCAACAATATTTGACCAATTTCATCAAGATATTGCCGACATTTTTTATTTTGATGACCAGATCAAGATTTGTTCATCTTGTTTTTCTAATAGCATGATATCTCGTCCATCAAGATCTGATGTTTTGGTAATGACGCAACACCTCGTCGAGATCACTGCCAGGAGGGTAAGCCTGGAAATTGGGGCCTCGGGTCCTTAATTATATAAGGACCCTTAGGGGGGGGGGACTATTAAATTTTCCGGAACCTCTCAACTTTTCGTTAAATATCGCTTCGTTTACTTTTCCGACCAAATTCACTGAAAATACACACCGCACCCCGGTAGGAAAATTAATGTCACAACACCGTATCGTTTTGTCTTCGGTGGTTCGTTCTTACGATGTCATCACTTTATGGTCTATTTCCTTTCACCTTCTTTCCATTAATTTACACGAGTAATTATTCTACTCACTATTTATTGATAATTAAGCATATTATATACAAATGTACAGAGATGTGAGGTTTTACAACCGACACAAAGATCTTCTTCAGTAACATCTACAACTATTGTCTACATGTCTACAAATCTGAGTGACATTCCCGCCAGTCCAGGAGGGCGTCGTATAGTGGCAGCGCCACCTAGCTCGGCTCTAATTGGCCAATCTACATATTAATTTTCCACATCCTCCCCACCTGGACTCCTTTAAGAGTACATACTATTACAATCAAAAATGAACAGTAACAAGTAATATAAATCAATTACCATTATACAACAATATTAAAATGTTATTATTCAAACTTCCAAATAAAAATTATTATTGAAAATTTTAAATAAGATTTAAAATAGCTGTATTTCAATAATTCTAGAAAACAAGGATATGCATACAATAGTCATATTAGTAAGTATAATTAATAAAACGAATTATAATATCATTCACAAACAAATATTCATACACAAGGTTACTATTTAGTATTTGCACATTGAAAAATGTAAAAATTATTCTGAAAATAATAATAATAAAAAAGACTATTATATATAACTTCAGCATCTAATTTCGTAACATAATTTAAGAAATTTCTAATTCAAAAGGATACAACAGCTGCACAGGTTTTCTGAAAAGTCCCTTTGCAGTTTTTACCAAACAGGCACGAGTGAGATTGTCTCTGCCTTGAATTACTTCCTTAATTATTCCCAAGTCCCACAAAAGTTTCGATTTATGAGTTCCTTCAACCAGTACAATATCTCCAACCTTTAAGTTCTTGTATTTTTCTGGAGTTTTAAAATGATGAGCAGAGTTCAAGTTGAACAGATACTGTTCTTTCCATTTAGTCCACAGTTGTTTCACTAACTTGGTTTGGTAAAGTTTTCTTCTGGTGAGAGTCTCTTTAGTAGAAAGTTTGTTTTCTATTTCAGCAAAATGTAAAGGAAAACTAAATTCTGTTCTTCCGAATTGGAGGAAGTGAGTAGGTGTCAGCGGTTCTGGATCTCCTAAATCACTAGTTACGTAAGTCAGAGGTCTCATGTTGACAACAGCTTCAATTTCAGTGAGAATGGTTGATAACTCCTCAAATGTGAGGAGAGCTCGACCTAGGATCTTTCTCAGAGGATCCTTAACACATTTCACCAGGCGTTCATAGAACCCTCCCCACCATGGGGCACGTTCCACAATAAATTTCCATGTGACACCTCTATTTGAGATAAAGTCCTGCAATTTTTGGTCTCTTATCATTTTCGCAAAATGCTGTAATTCCCTTTCAGCAGCCTTGAAACTTTTTGCATTGTCGGAGTAAATTACCTTACAAGCACCACGTCTTGATAGAAATCGACGTAGAGCAAAAAGGAAAGATTTCGTTGTCATGTCCATTGTTAACTCCAAATGTACAGCTCTAGTTGTTGCACACGTAAATAACACAATATATGATTTTGCTGTGTTATTCTTGTCAATTCTAGTTATGATTGGACCAGCAAAATCTAACCCGATGACGCAAAATGGAGGTGATTCTGAGATTCTGTCCCTTGGAAGTTGGCCTGTTAATTGGTCAGCTGGTTTTGCATGATATTTCTTGCAAACTAGACATTTACCAATGACTTTTTTGACTTGCTGTCGTCCTTGAGGAATCCAGAAATGTTTCCGGAGCTGTGAGAGTGTCAAAGAAACTCCACCATGCATCAATATTTGGTGTTCTCGCATAATTAACAGCTCTGTAAACTTCTCATTTTTGGGTAGTAGGATTGGATTAATCTCATTTAGGCTAAAATCACCTTGGCTCAGTCTACTTCCTATGCGTAATAAATTAGAGTCATCTAAATAGGGACATAAACTGTAAATCTTCGAAGTTTTCTTCACATACCCTTTTCCTTTCAAAGATTCTATCTCTTCTTCGTAATTTCTTGATTGTATTTCCCTTATCAAGAATTTTTCAGATTCTTCTAATTCTTCTGCCGTTAAATTACCACTACGTTTAATTGAGTTTCTTGTATTGAAAAGAAATCTCCTTATCCAGGATATTATTCGAGTTACCTTTAGTAAAGAACTAAATCGGTCTATCTCTATAAGTGCCTCCTTTGAATCTAAAGCACAGAAATTCTGAGAAACTATGTTTCCTTTCGATTCTTTTTCTAATATGGTTTTCTCAACCTCTTTGGTTCCTTTAGGCCACGTATCAATATGTTCGGTCAACCAGTAGGGTCCTGACCACCATAAGTTATCTCTTTCGAGATCTATAAGTGAAAGTCCCCTTGTAAGTAGATCAGCAGGATTGTCCCGTCCAGGGCAATGTCTCCAGTCTATGGGATTGGTCAAGGACTGAATTTCTGCTATCCTGTTGCTCACGAAGGGTTTCCATGTTCGAGAAGAACTTTTAACCCAATGTAGCACAATACTAGAATCTGTCCATAGATGTTTCTTAGAATCAAATTTCAGAACTGCCGTCACACGGTTAATTAATCTAGCTCCAATCACGGCGCCCATAAGCTCTAATCTGGGTAATGTTAAACGTTTAATGGGAGCCAATCTACTTTTAGACGTAACAAACGCTGTCTTTACTTTCTCATCCTTGATGTATCTCAAATAAATAACTGCACCAAAGGCTCTCTCACTGGCATCACAAAAACAGTGAATCTCTACTTGATCGTAAGTGCCCTGAAAGTCACGGAAGTAACATCTGGGAACCTCTATTTTACTGAGATACTGTAGCTGATCACACCAACTATCCCACTTTTTCTCTAAGTGTTCTGGTAAATTTTCGTCCCAATCAATGCCCTGTTCCCACAATGCCTGGAAAATAATTTTTACAATGATTGTAAATGGAGATAAAAATCCAATCGGATCAAAAATTCTTCCTGCCACTTTAATTACAGTTCTCTTGGTTTTCTCCTGACATTTTACAAATTCAGAAAGGTTATTATTATCTGATCTAAGAGCATCCCTATCTATATCCCATATTAATCCCAAAATTTTAAAAGGCATTGCGTTTTGTGAAGTTTCAAAGCATGTGTCGAAATTTAAATCTCGTAAATGCTCCTTTAAAAGAGGAGAATTACTTTGCCATTTGCGTAGGCACATGTTAGCTTTTTGAAAGATTTCTGAAGACTCCTTTGATAATTTTAAAGCTTCTTCTATTGTGAATCCGCCTATCAACAAATCATCCACGTACATTGACTTATTTATCATAGCACAAGTTTCGGGATATTGAGTTTCAAATTTTTTAACATGATGTTTAATAACGGCTCCTAGTAGAAACGGACTAGAAGTTACGCCAAATAATACACGAGTCATTCTCATAATCACAGGTTTTATTGCAGAATCCAGATCTTGGCGAATTGGATCAATCCACAAAAATCGCGTTAGATCCCTATCACTTTCTGTAAGGCTTATTTGTAGAAATGCCTTTTCTATGTCTGCTACTACTGCAATATTATTAATTCGAAATTGCAATATTAAATCAAATAAGTCTGAATTTAAGTTAGGACCTGGTAATAGTACATCATTTAACGATGGTTTAGAAGGAGCATGAGCAGATGCGTCAAAAACAATGCGAAGTTTAGTAGTTAATTTATCATTTCGAATTACCGGATGGTGGGGTAAATAATATGTCAGAGCCCCATTATCTGAATTTATCTCCTGAGGTTCAACCTTCTCTATAATTCCCAATGACAAATATTCTTCTATTACAGCTTTGTAATCATCAAACAACGTAGGATTTTTCTGAAATTTCTTAATTAAAAATTCAAGTCTCTTTTTTGCTACATCATAATTGTTCGGAATTTCAACATCGTCAAATTTCATAGGAAGTTTAACTTCGTATCTGTTATTCTTAAATTTAATAGATTCCTCAAATTGTTCCAAAATTTGTTTGTCGCACAAATTTTTATCTATTGGTTCATCTCTTATTCCTAAAGCTTCAAGATCCCAAAATTTTTGAAGCTCAATTGATGCTTTATCATCTGTATTTTCCTCCCAAATGGAAGAAACATACATTGTGCTTACTAAATTATTTGTTGAATTATATCCATTAGAAAATCGTCCATGTAGAGTCCATCCAAATTTAGTTTCACTTAAAACAACAGTTGATGAAAGACGTTTAAATTTACCTGTCATAATCGACCAATAATAATCGGCGCCCACTAGTATATCTATCAGATTTTCCTTTTTATCCAAATCATCGGGAGAGTCAGATAAAATTATTCCCAATTTTTTAATTTCATCGCGCAATTCAGAACTAGGAACGCTGATAATGTCTGGACAAATGCTTTCCGTTTCTAATGCTTCTAAGCTCACTGTAAATTCGCCCTTACTATCCATCAACAAAACACACACTCTATTCTGAAAGGTAACGGGAGTATTTTCACTACCCGCAAACGTAATGATTTTAAGTTCTTCCTGACCTTTCACTTCCAAATCTAACCTTCGAGCCAGATCTTTGTTTATGAAAGTTCTCGCAGCTGCGGAATCTAAACAAATTCGAACATTCACACTCTGATTTGAACCGATCAACTTACAGCGGATGGTCTGGAAATAAACATGCGATTGAGATGACTCAGCAATTTTTGGCTCATAAATTAACGAAGAAAGTATAGCCTTTTCCTCTTTTGTTTGTGCCATAACCGAAGGTTCTGTTTGAACTGCGCGTTCGCACAAGGATTTTTGATGGCCTTTGGAGCTACAAATTGTGCATTTAATGTTAACTGATCTGCACTGATTCTTTCTATGGAATTTTTTATAACAGCGGAAACATTTAGCTTGTTTACGTATAGAAGTTTTACGTTGCTCCAAATCCAAATTACAACTATCAGATTTATGTTTTTCATTACAAAAAGCACAGTAATTTTCAGTCAGAGTATTTAATGCGCACGCTGAAGAAGGTTTGGTTTTATGAGGATTAAAATATTTGGGGAAGTTTTGCTTATATATAGTTCTGTTTTCATAGGGTTTTGTACTTTCGACATTTGTAGAAGTTACATTTAGGGATTTTTCACGTGCTTCTACTTCATTCTTTAGAAAAGTTAACAAGTCTGTAACATTTGATTCCTTTTTGTTATTTTGTTCCCTGCGGAATTGCAAAACAAGGTCATTTGGAATACATTTATACAAAATGGGTAATAATAAACAACCATATGAATCATAATTAATTTCCAGTGACTCAAGACTTCTTATTTGCACAGATATTTCATCATTTAACTTTCTTAATGCGGACATATCATTTGATCTGCGAACTGGTTCTAAATTTAACAAACGGTTGGTATGCGCGGCAATTAAAATTTCCTTTTTCCCAAATCGATCTTTTAGAATCTCAATTGCTTTCCTATAATTTTCGGATGTCAAGGGAAGACCACTTATGGCCGTTGCTGCCGAATCCCTAAGCAATGTTTTAAGATAATTAAACTTTTCTATATCTTGAAGAGTTTCATTTTCATGAATCGCGGCTTCATACTGAGGCCAAAACTCTTGAAAATGACAAATGCCACCTGAAAATGTATTTAAAGAAATATGCGGTAATTTTGTGTTGGTTTTTTCTTTAACATCTGATACAGTATCCGTACTGGATCGATTTCCAACTGGACTAGACAAGACTTCAGTCGGATTTTTATTTAAGTTTCCCAAATATCTACTTACTCGCGACTTACAGAGCACAATCGATTCATTATATTCCAATGAACTTTCCATCTCAGCCTCTAAATCATCCATATTAGTTAGAGCTGCAATAGATTTATCTAAATCTTCCAATGTTGCTTTGTGTTCCATAAGAACCGCTAGAGAATCTATTATTAGATCTGGGTTACCGTCAATATCCTTATTAAGTTCATCATCAATCTTTTTAATAAGTTTAGTTACTGAAGTGCGAATAATTCTTCTTTTGATTTTGTTCATTTTAAGATCTTCCTCTGTATTACTCATTGTGGTAAGATATTTTCAAATTCAAGGAAACAAAATTTTTCCACTTACCACTTTCTGATGCTTTCTTCAACAATTATCTAACGTGTAATCCAAACCGTTATTTAAGAAGGCAAATTCGAATCAGTAGGTTCCCGGCCGATGCACCATTGTCACAACACCGTATCGTTTTGTCTTCGGTGGTTCGTTCTTACGATGTCATCACTTTATGGTCTATTTCCTTTCACCTTCTTTCCATTAATTTACACGAGTAATTATTCTACTCACTATTTATTGATAATTAAGCATATTATATACAAATGTACAGAGATGTGAGGTTTTACAACCGACACAAAGATCTTCTTCAGTAACATCTACAACTATTGTCTACATGTCTACAAATCTGAGTGACATTCCCGCCAGTCCAGGAGGGCGTCGTATAGTGGCAGCGCCACCTAGCTCGGCTCTAATTGGCCAATCTACATATTAATTTTCCACAATTAACACAACTCACAATTGCAGAATTTGAGAGACATCAAATTAAAGTATACCATAAAACTTATATTGAAATAGTATCAGCTTCTTTTAAATTTTAGTTAAGTATTTATGGTGGTAACTTCTATTATATTCCATAGAATAGTAATATAACACGCTGGGGCACCTCATACATATTTTTCAATGACATAACATCAAAATTTTTATTTTTTGACTTGGTCACTTTTCTTGCCGTAGTGCGACATGACATTGCAATCTATTTTCATTGTCCAGCCTGATCCAAAAGGGTAAATATTGTTGGAGGTCACCTATCATTTTCTCTTTACGTGTATCTCGCTTTTTCCTTCTTCCAGTTAGCAGACAGTTTGTTAAGCATTAAATTCTCTTTGTCCTTTTCTGACGCGAGGGCTGATTTTTATTTTATGGGGGCCTCCCGACCCTTCTCCCGATCCCCCACCTGCATCGGCAAACGATGTTCCAAGAAGAAATTAACAAATACATAAAACATTACAGCTTCGAAATGGGAAACTCGTCTCCTTTTTTATGCGCCATTTTTTTGTACGTACTTTTTTGTTCGTTTGGCAATGAGCCAAAGCTCGACTTTCCAATATCCATTTCGAACTTGATCTTTCTTTTTTTTCTACGTATTTACTTATAACCTTCACACTTGCACAAAAAAAACGTCCCTTTTCCTTGCTACTTTAACTAAGAACACGGGAAACGCTAGCGTTACGTAACGCTGACAAAGATGCGTTGTAAAAAATTCCAAAGCAGAAGAGAAGTAAAAAGGAATATAAAGAACAATTATCGGAGCTGAAATGTATAAATCAATCTCTGGATCGTTCGAAAGTCATTCTAGTGTTCTGTTCGCAGTTTCTTCGTTCTAATATTCCACTCTCTTTTTCTGGATTGCAACATTAATGTCATTAGATATTAGGCTCCGAAACATATTATCATCCTGCGTCTTTGTGTCAGATGATTCCTAGCAGTAAGTGATTTCTCGCAGAGCTTAGACTGGAAAAAAAATATTTTTTCGTCTTTGTTTTGTGTTCTTTTTTGGGTGTAATAAATGAATTTCTTTTTGACGTCTCGTGACATTTTAATTTGGTAAAATGAAAATTAAAAAAATAAATCAATGGCACACACATTATAGAGAGGACGGTAGGGCAGGTGTTCTTGGTGTCACTTGAAGCGCTCTGATTGCCAGTTTCTGAGATGAATTTTCAGAAAAAACAAACCAGACTGTCTTAAAATTATATTTCTGCTGTCCAAATGGTTCTCACATTATACATATCGGGGTTGCCTTAAACTGTAGCATATCATGCTTTGGTAGCATTTGGCGTTTAATCTAATAGACGTTGACCAATCAATACTTTTCGGAATATATTCTGTGAAAGTTTTCTCGTCGAAGAATGTCAACAGACTACAGAAAACATGTTTCTCAACAAAAACACTACCGCCACGTGTATTTAGTTTGACCAGAAAATGCCCATCTTAAATCAAAGAGGTAGGTAGTTGAATTTCCGATGCATTGGAAAACAAACAACGGGCTATTGATACCACACAACTAGCTCTTCCTACTCCCGAAGGAAAATATCTGAAAAAATTAAATCGCAAGAAGGTATGCAAAATAATATGGTTAAAATAATACAGTATGGAAGTTACTTGACTATACACGTCACAGTAGTACTGATCAGAACAGCCTGTTAATTTATGATACACCAAATATTTTCCTTTACCTTATTTAAATTACTTTAAATAAGTATATTTCGATGTTTCTTATTCAAATTTCTGTTAATGAAAGGGATATTCGGAAAAGCATATCCCAGGAATAGTTGTCCTGGAGTTGTTGCTTTAATATAAAATGTTTGATTGCCTGTACCAGTATCCTTTCCATTTCTATGATTTTTCGATTTCATTAATACCAAAGTCTTAAGATATACCAATTAACTTTAAAAAAAAAATTAAAGGCAAGTAATTGAATTTACACCGCACTGGAGCAACACAGCGGGCTATTGGTGACGGCGCAGGATTAATCCTGAAAGGAAAGATACGAAGGTAACACATATTGTTCAATGGATCAATTCTGTAAACAACGGACCTATTGGCCAGTCATCTATTGCATCGACTTTAAAATAAATTAGACGGGTTATGTCAATACCTCCTAGAGATAAGATCTTATCTCTAGGAGGTATTGGTCTTGTGCCCGCAGCTTCATGTTATTCCTTCCAGTTGCTCGGTTTGTAGATGTGTCACGTGGTTGTTGGTAAAAGCATGAATCTCAAATTATTGATAGGTTAAAGTGTTTATCCACCGTGATTGAAAACACTAGTCTGAGCTTCCATAGCCGTACCGGCTAAGTCGATTTTTGATTTACTCTTCAGAGGTTTCTGACACATCGACCTCAAAATGGTCTCGTGTGACAGTGACTGCGTCCGCACGATCCGTCGATTTCATTTCAAGGTCGACGATCTATTGGTGTTGACGTCATCACTACCATCTATTGAGTTTTTGAGGAAACATATCTAAGCAAGACGGGTACAAGCTCTGACTCTCCATCATCTACAGCAAACTAAGGACTCAAACTACAATCAGAGGATCACTTCCATTTCAGAACCAAAATAATGCAATCCAAACAGCTTCAAAATCTCAGCACTTGAGGAAATATTTTAACAGCAGATCCCATTCTTTTAGAATCGCATGTTTTCTTAACAAACATGTCTACAGAGCAAAAACTTCCAACAAAACCTTCTAAGCAGGAGGTTTGGAGATTTCACGACATCTACGAAAACATAGTCAGCTTCGGCAGGGTCGTGACCAGATCCCAGACAGCATTCAGTCGCGTCAAGAACAGCGATTCGGACATGGAGCTTTTCTCAGAAGGACAGTTCCACCATCCGGAATCGAAAGCTCATTTAATTGCCACGATGAAAGGCAAATATGGCGCCATTCCGAGGACCAAAATCACCAGGAGTACGTCCGAGCACCTCAAGCTCTCCAAAAAGCTTTGCGACGAATTGGACAGCTACAAGTTGGAGATGAGGCAGAAGAAAGTGATAATGGAACTCGAAGCCACCTTCAAGACCCCGGAGAGGCAGAAGTATATGGATGAAATCAACGATGCCGATGATTATTACAGCGCACAAATTCAGAAAAGGAACTCAGTGGTTGGTATTCGGGAAGAGGTTCAAGGAAAGGAAGAAAGTGTAAAGAAATCTGAATCCATCGAAGGAAAGGAAAAGAGTGTAGAGAAATCTGAGTCCGTCGAAAAGAAGGAAAAAAGTGTAAAGAAATCTGAATCCGTCGAAGAAATTAAAAAGAAATCTAAAGAAGCAGAAGGTAGTGACTAATGGTACACCAGAAAATTTAAAATTAAAGTTTATATAGAATTTCGATACACAAGAATTTTAGGTCAAATATAATTCAAAAGAAAAAGTAAAGGACTAAGAAAAGGTTCATTATTACTGTATACTTCAACTGTCAACTGAAGAGGGGGTTTTACAATAGTAAATGGTTGAACAAGCTCCATTTTTCCATGGCGAGTTTTCATAATGTTTTACAAGAAAACAAAAGATCAACTATATTGAAATCAAGTTTGGCTATTAGTTTAGTTTTATTTAATATAATTTTATTTCTCAGATTCAAGTTAAATAGTAAAAAAAACTGTTTATTTCATGTTTTTCATATATCGCCAGAATTCAGTTCGTTATAAAGGACACGCGGTACAGCTACACTATACGTTTATGAGTGATGGCAACGGCTTGGCGATTTTTTGGTAGATTTTTTTCTAGTAGCGAGTTACGATAAATTAAGACAATCTTTCGTTACGGTTGTAGTGGTTTTTATGGCAACCTCGGCAAACGGAAACTTTCAGTTTTCATTTTGAATATTCTAGAAAGTTCTTCCAAAATCCGTTAAAATCGTTTGATTTCACTGATTCGTTTGAAATTTTTTCTTTCCTCCCATTGGTTATTTTGTTTTAAAAATATCCTTTGATTGCATTGGTCCTTTTAAATCGTTTTCTGTGTTACCATTGGTCCATTTATTTGTATTTTTACAGTTGTGAAATTGTTATTATATTATAATAATTTTCACGAAAGGATTAAGAATTTTGTTTTTTTGACCATTTTCGTTATTTTTTTACGAAAGAATTCTGACGTTATCAAGTTGTATTATTTCTTGCTTTTTTTCTTTTGTAAATCGTTTTCGTTTTTAACATGCCCACTGTATTTAGTGTAATTGATAAGTTTCAGGGTATTCTTAGGTAAAGGTATTCTTACCCAACATTCGTAGCTTAGTTTCTCTGCTGGTTCACAAATGTGTTTTGATATGTGCTTTAGCTTACTACTTTTTGTGAAAGTTTTTCAATTAAAAAAAAAAGTAATTAAAAAAAAAAGTATGTTGTAAAAAAAAAAAAAAATTGTGACAGAAAAAGAGTTGGGAAATAATTTTTTCCTTGACGACTTTAGAAGTGTGCTAAAAAAAATCGCCAAGGCCGTTGCCATCTCTTATAAACGTAGAGTGTAGCTGTTCCGGACACGCTTGTGTAGAATCATTATAAACGTTTAATATAAATCATACGAGCTGCTGTTCTCCTATCTTTCCCTTCGGAATTGATCCCGGACCGTCGCCAATATTCCGTTGTATTGCTCCAGTGTGACGTAAATTAAATTAACTACCTAGCTCATTTGCAAGCTTTTTGGAAATAAAAATTTCCTCTGCAATAGTGAAATAAGAAACAAATACCGGGAAATTTGAAAGATTAAGAAAAACAGAAGACGTGAGATGGGATACATGTTAAAATTTCCATACAGCTCCACTTGGAATCAAAAATACTACAACATGCCTAACAAGTACTCATAATGCTATGCATACTATGTATGTTGATATTTTTATAGAATGATTGATCTCCATGAATCCATTCACCAAAAATTTGTTGATTTAGGTCAATTAAGGCTTTTACAATCCACCTCAGCTCGTAGTAATTTGGTTGATAAAAATAGTGTTCGGGTGAATTTGTGGCAAAATGCTAGTGCTCTTCAAGCAAAACTTAACTCTTCAAACCGAAAGACGGTACAACTGCAGTCTGCGTTTATAACGGTGGCATCATAGCCGTGGCACTTTTTTGGCGCACGTCTAAAGTCGCGTAGGAAAGAATTATTTCAAAAATCTTTTTCTTTTTACAACGGAAAGTAATAAGCTTCAGAAACACATTTGAGAAGGTTTCAAACAAATATTTTTTAAAACGTTCACAAAAACTTTTTTTTTAAAACGGAAATTTAAACTTTCCACCTGCCGAGGTTGCTATAAAAACCGCAATACAGATGGGTTGCCTTAATCTGCCATAACTCGCTTCTAGAATAGCGCAAAAAGAAAGCGCTAAGGCCGTTGCCACCGCTATAAACGTAGCCAGCAGCTGTACCCGAACGATTGCATCAGCTCATCAAAAAGTTACTCATTTCTAGAATCGGGTAGGTAGAATTTTTGTCGCACCGGAGGCAACACAATGGCTAAAGTTCGGGATGAATTCCGAAATGAAAGATTCCAGCACTTGACATTTTAGAACAAGAATTAACTAGTTGCCCACACAGTATTAGTATTATTCATTTAGATTATATAATAGTAACTATAGGTCATTTGTCCCTCAACCCATTTAAGTTTTATAATTAAACTAGCCACTGCGTGGCCAGACCGGCGTTGCCCGTTCCCAAGGTGAAAACCTTGGGTACAGCTACACTCTACGTTTATGAGTGATGGCAACGGCTTGGCGATTTTTTTTGGCGCACTTCTAGTAGCGAGTTACGATAAATTAAGGCAACCCGTCTTTCGTTTCGGTTGTTATGGTTTTCATGGCAACCTCGACAAACGGAAACTTTCAATTTTCATTTTGAATATTCTAGAAAGTTCTTCCAAAATCCGTTCAAATCGTTTGATTTCATTGATTCGTTTGAAATTTTTCTTTCCTCCCATTGGTTATTTTGATTTTAAAATATCCTTTGATTGCATTGGCCGTTTAAATTTTTTTTTCTTTGATACCATTGGTTTATTTATTTGTATTTCTACAGTTGTGGAATTTTTATTTCATAATAATTTTTTTTTCACGGCAGAGTTCTGACATGTATTGTTTTTCGCATTTGTGGAATATTCTTGTTTCGTAATTTTTTTTCTCGGGACCGTTCTGATGTATCAAGTTGTATTATTTCTTGCTTTTTTTCTTTTAAAAATCTTTTTCTTTTTCAACTTGCCTACTGTATTTAGTGTAATTGATAAGTTTCATGGTATTCTTTACCCAACATTCGTAGCTTAGTTTCTCTGCTGGTTCACAAATGTGTTTTAATATGTGCTTAAGTTTACTACTTTTTGTGAAAGTTTTTTAAAATATTCTTTTCAAAACGTTCTGAAAATGTTTAAAAAGTGTGTTGTAAAAAGAAAAAAAGTTTTGACAGAAAAGAGTTAGGAAATAATTCTTTCCTTGGCGACTTTAGAAGTGCGCCAAAAACAATCGCCAAGGCCGTTGCCACCGCTCATAAACGTAGACTGTAGCTGTACCAAACCTTGCTTCGCAAATGAACACGACGGGCAACGCCGTGATGTAAGGTATAAATCTGGTGTACAATTTTCCGCAGATTTCAAATCTGTTGAAGATATATTCAATTTAAAAATTATTTATTTAAAGAAAATCATATTTTTAGATAACAATCGAAAGTGAAATTTTCCGCAGATTTCAAATCCATTGAAATTTTCAATCCATCTTTAGAGATTCTGATTTTGCGAAAAAAAACTTAACAATCCCAGTCGATATGTTTTTTATTTCTTGCTCTCATTGCCGGAAATGCAATGGGATAGGAAATGTAATCTATTTTTTTTTTAATCGCGAATTGCAAAAGATGCAATATGTTTTTTTTTGGAAAAGAAAGTTCACGTAACGTCACTATCTCTTGCGAAAATATAAAAGATATATTCACTTTAAAAATTATTTATTAAAAGAAAATCATATTTTTAGGTAACGATCTCATAGTGAAATTTTCCGCAGATTTCAAATCCGTTGAAATTTTTACTCTATCTTTAACGGTCTAGGATATAAAAAAAGGACTACATAACTAAAGTTAAAAATTTTTTTTATCCTTTGCTGGAAAATCATACTTCTGCGTAAAATGAAAACGGAAACAGGAAATATAAATTTAGAATCTGTCATATCTTTATGCGGTTGCCATTCCAAAGAAAAAATAATAATTAAATTTCATTAAATTCATTTAAAAATGTTCTAGATCGAATTTTAAAATTCTAACGCGACCCAAAAATTGCAAAAAATTCGGACTACCTGTGTGCCAAATCTCATTGCTGTAAGCGCCATAGAATCGTCAGGATTTTGCGGCCACGACAAAAATAGACAGACAAACACTTCCTTTTGTAAAAGTAGAGACTAGCCACTGCGTGGCCAGCACGGGGTTGCCATGACAGTTCTTTTCGTGGGATCAGGCGTGACACCACTGCTCGCTAACCCCCGGTGTTCCAATTCGGTTGACTTCGCAAACGAACTCGACAGTCCCACCTCCATTCGACATGACACCGTTACACGGGTTACAATTGAAAAATAATTTCTCTCTATATTAAAAAAAAGTTACCGCCGCCGCCGCCGAAGAATTGAAATTTTTGTTGTTTAGCTCCATTCTTAGACGGTTTCCCGAGAAAGTACTGATCGGAAAAATATGAAATTAACATGCTTTGTTCTTCATCGTATTCCCTGGATAATTATTAAGATTTTTTTCCGATGCAGCTATTAGTTTAGGTTTTATTAAGTGTTAAAGTTGAAGAAGTGAAATTTCTTCCGCGAGTGAGCAAAACACATTCAAAATTTCAGTCTTTAGTCGTGAGTTTTTTTTTAAGAGTACCTCTCAACGTAAATTTTTGCAGCTCGTCGAGTTTTTTTTGAAATTTAAATGTGGTTCTTGATAATATTTTTTTGAAATTCGGGAAAAATCGGGACATTTTTGTTACTTTTTTTTAAAACTGCCGTATCTATATCTAATTACTATTAGTTTTTAATTTTTAAAATATAGCAGTATACCTCAGAATATACTCTTTCTTACGGTACTATTATTTTTGAAATCGGTTAATAATTAAATTGGATGCGATCAAAAGTTCGTCATACAAAATTCGGAATCTTTGGATATTTTCGCTACTTATTGTTAAAACCGTTTTGTCTACGGCAAAAGCCATTATTTTTTAAATTTGAAAACATCACTGAATACATTACATTACACTCTTTCTTATGGTACAATTATTTTTCAAATTGGTTAATAAATAAAATCGATGCAAATAAAAGTGGGTCATACAATTTTCGGAACTTTCAGATCGTAACTTCCGATACAAAACTAAAATGGTCATATCTGTATAGTATTACTGTTAATTTTTAATTTTAAAAATATTGCAGTATACCTCAGAATATACTCTTTCTTACGGTACAATTATTTTTAAAATTGGTTCATAAATAAATTCGATGCAATCAAAAGTTGGTGACACAAATTTCGTATTTTTCAGTTCGCATAGCTGCTTCCGAAAGCAGTAGTGGGTTACACTTTTGACTATCGGGTTTGCCAGATATCAAATTTATCGTAGCAACAATTGCCATAAAAACGATTTCTTTTTATTTGGCGAGGAAAAAGGCTCGCTTTTTTCCCTCTGTTTTCAAGACAGTTTACCGACAAAGTACAGATCGTAAAGTTTGGATATTAACAATGTTTAGTTAAAATTGTACAGGGAACAAGATGCAGAAGATTTTTTACTGATGCGGCTATTAGTTTAGGGTGCATTAAGTGTTAAAGCAAAAAAAAGTTAAATCACTTGCGAAAGAAGTATTGGTTTGAGAAAGCAAACCAAACGGATTGCGTAGCAATCCCCGAGGTCGGCGAGCGTAAGCGAGACGCAGCGAAGCCCTCGCTGTGACGTCATGAACCGGAAAGTGAAATCAGCATAATACGAATTATTCAGATAGTTTCACTCTGTGAAAGTAATGTTGGTTTGCGAAGCAAACCAAATGGTATCTGTGACAGGAGTGTTGGTTTGCGAAGCAAACCAAATGGGATTGCGCAGCAATCCCCGGGGGTTGGCGAGCGTAAGCGAGCAGGGGGCGGAGCCCCCTAGTATTTAAAACAAATCATATTCAAGGTATCGTTCTGATATAAAATTTTCCGCAGATTTTAAATCCGTTGAAATTTTTACTGTATATTTAACGATCGCGGAGATAGAAAACCTTATAGTCTTTCTCCGTGACAAAGTTGCAATCGCTAGCAAGAAATTCACACTGATCAACAACGGAAAAACACGCTAGAATCGGAAAATTTGGCATGTTTTCAAAGGCATTAGGACGAAAAATGCTTGTGACGTCAGGGATCGAAAATCGCAAAATCCTCTCCTTTCTTCAATCGAGGTATCAATGACGTGACATTCCTAAAAGAAGAACGAAAGGTAAAAAAACTAATAAATCTGTTCTGGATTAAATTTTAAAATTCGAGCTGGACACAAAAAATTAGGACTACCTAAGTGCCAAATTTCTTAATTGTAAGTGCCATATATTCTTCAGGATACTTCTCATAGAACACAGACAAACATTTCCTTTTATTCCGACCAACTGGTCTGGTGGTGAAGGTGTTAGCGTCTTGATAGGAAGGTTCCTGGTTCAATTCCGGGTCAGTGCATGGATGTTTGTAAGCGTATGGTGTAGAGGCGGCTGGTGCACCTTAAATCTATCGTGGCCGAAAGTCCTCACGTTGGGTTGGTGTGGAAGTTTGGAGAGTGGGGTGGCAGCTCAGGTGTTGCTTCGTCGTCAAACCGTGATTCAAAATTACGTGGTGTTGTCCTCAGATCTTTCCCTTAGGGACTGATCCCGGAACGTCGTCAATAGCCCGTTGTGTTGATCTAATACGACATTAACTACAGTTACCATTACCATAAATAAAAATTACCAATTAGTTGGTTAACAAGAAAAAGTTGGTCAATAATTTTGCATAAAAATTAAATTTTTTCATTATTACCAATCCTTTGTCGAATGGCCGTGTTAGCCCGGTTGGAGGTAATGGTAATTTTAGTTAACGTCGTACTAGAGCAACACAATGGGCTATTGACGACGGTCCGGGATCAGTCCCTTAAGGGAAAGATCCGAGGACAACACTTCGTAATTTTGAACCAAGGTTAGATGACGAAGCAACACCTGAGCTGGCACCCCACTCTCCAAACTTCCACACCAACCCAACGTGAGGACTTTCGGCCACGACAGATTTAAGGTGCACCAGCCGCCTCTATACCATACGCTTACAAACATCCATGCCCGGACGCATACGCGGAAACCCTCACGCTTTCAGCACCTCTTGGCGAGTTGGCGATAGAAAGCACTTTGAGAACCGAAGACTGGGGAAATTGGCAATCCTTCTCAATTTCTCGAGCAACCCTACTACGTTGTAAAAAAGATCGCCATTTTTCTCTCGCTGAGTGCTATGATTTTCCGTATGATTTTCTTTTTGGATATTCTAAATATATGTTGACATTCTAGATAGTAATGTACAAATCTTTTTGCAATTCTTTATCTGTCTGTATTGTAACTACTTCGAAGAATTGGTTGATATAAGAAGCAGGCGGCAAAAGCGTACCCCCATGTAAACAAATTATATATGTTCACATTTATTTGAAATTTAGTCAATCAATTGCCTTTTGTTATGATTTTTACAATATAAAATGATCACTGACTCTAAAACTCGTCAAATACAAAGAATTGATGAGTATGTATTTGTTTATTGTGGAACTTATTCGCCCTTATAACCTACACAGTGTTTGTATTTTCATAATATAGTTTCTTATGAATCAAATCTCTTGTTTGATCGTCTACCTAATATAATCTCGCCACTGTTTGTTGAGACAACTAGTAGTAAATATAAACTTAGTAAAAGCAGTTATCAATAATAAGTATTAAGATTTAAGCAAAGTAATTTTTTTGTAAACAAATACACTTCTCGATTTGTTTCACTCATTTGAGCTCAAGATAACAAAATTTAAATTGAAAAAATATTCCATTTTGTCTGTTTTCAATAGCTTAGCTTTCTTTAAACAAAGTTTTTTCTATCTCATATCCTATAATTATAGCACTTGCATTTGGGCTGCTATGGAGACAAAATTTTTTTACGCGTGCATTCATAAAGGACCAAAATTTTTTTAATTTGTTTTATTTCATATTTATTGTTTAAGTTATTAGGATGTGTCACAAACATATATTTTATAATGTATTTAATATATATTTGTAACTCAAGCAAAACATGTAGTTTTTTCCCGTCTAATAAATATTTTTATTTCAAGGACCTACATTCTGTATTTTAAATCACTTTATGTATTATGTTGTTGTTTATTACCATTTTAACCCTTAACGGTCATTAGTCACTTCTCACGTAACAACAGTACTATGTCTCTGTGGTCGTAAGTCACCTCTCACGTGACGACAACAGTGCTTTGTCTCTGAAGTCGTGTCGCACCTAACAACATTACTTTGTCGCTGCAGTCAATATGTCACATGGGTGGTGACAAGACTGATACTGTCAAAATTCACTGTCTGTGAAATGTGGGCACAATTGCCTTGTCAGTTCAAATTCTCAAGATCCTTATGGAATTGTGGGAACTACGATGGAGTGCAGATACAATAGGTAGAAGAATGCACAAGTTTTTTCCCACTCCAGATATTAGTCAATATGTGTACCACCCCATAACATCCCAGCTACTCATAGGCCATGGTCGCTTTCCGGAATACTTTAAAAAAAAACTTTTTTTCTTCGGAAAGCAAGTTTCTGATCTGTGTGGAGAGTTTGTTGACTCGCCATTACATCTTCCACTGTAAACTCACGGAACACCTTAGGGGTGATCTCCTTTTCCTAAAAGAGGCTACCAAAACTTACTCACAACACCCTCAGTATCACCAGGCCCTCCTGGCCTTGGACAGATTTGTGACTGCCAAACTTATGCCGTTCTTCACAACATTAGGTAAGTTGGTGGGTATTTTGAGTAGTAGTGTGATGAAGCATTGACTGTTGGCTTGAGAAGGTCTTTGCTAGAGGCCCGCAAAGTAACACGATGCATACTGTGTGGTTCGGATGCAACATCGACAGCTAAACATCAATGTTTTGAAGTATCGATATTCAAAATTAAAACATCAAGGTTGATAATGCATCGCCCCCAAAACATCGATGTTTTTAAAATTCAGTGTATTAAAACTTTCTTCCCCATTTCTTAAAACTGGTATAGCACCTAGTGATGCGACATAGGCTCCAATACATCAATGTTTTGAAAATATCGACATTGATGTCGCATCCCTACTTTTCAGACCCTTGGCCCCACTTTGGTCTAAAAGTAAGTTCAATTTGGCGATTATGAAAATTATGCTACTTGGTTATTTTTATAACCCCAAAGGGAAAAATTAAGACACAACATAATTTTGAATCATTTTTAAATAACGAGGCAACACCCAAGCTGGCACTCCAAACTTACACACCACGCTAATGTAAGAACACAATATATTTAACATGCTCCAGCCCCCTTTCTACACGACGGTCTTTGGCAGGATTCGAACTCCCAACCCTCCGGTTGCTAGTCCATTACTCTTCCAACCATGGCACTTGTTATAGTTGTAGTTTTTTAGGAGTTGCATCATATATTAGTTTTGTATGCCAAAAAATACATAATCAATGATTAAATTTATAATTTTTCTTATTATGAACAGAAGAAAAGATTTTTTGTTTTATAATAAAATTACAATATTAATCTGAGTAATATTATTAGTTTAATTACTACGTGTGCAATAATTTATTCACAAGACCTTTTAGGAGTTATAACATGCTACTGATTAGTCTAAAACCAACATTTTGATGAAATGTGGTATATCTAATGGTATTTTTAATTAACGTCTCTCTCTCCCACTGGAGCAACACAATGGGCTATTTGTGACGATCCTGGATCAACCCCAAAGGGAAAGATTAAAACAACATAATTTTGAATCATGGTCATATAGCGAGGCAACACAACAGATTTAACATGCACCAGCCCCCTTCTACATGACGGTCTTTGGCTGGATTCGAACTTCCAACCCTCTGGTTGCTCTTCCCACCACGGCACCTGTTATATTAGCATGATGCTGATTTAATTAATTTTTCAAAAATTATTTTATCTAAAATTTTCATGTCCTGATCAGGACAGATGTTGAGTGAGTTAAATATATGGAGATAGCATGAGCACATTTTTATAAGTTTCACAGAAGTCTACTTTGAACAAGTTTAGCTGACTCGTGGTTCTAGATAAGCTTTGAATGTAAATCTGACTAAAGCCAATATTGCTAAAGTTGCAAGAATCAGAATGTATAGCTACAGAAAATTTTACGACTTGAAAATATTTACCAACCAAAATATTGGTTTGCAATTTCTTCAGTTGTTATGCAGGATGTTTACATAGGACATCATTTTGTTTTGGAATAACTTTTAAATAAAACATTTCTAATTTCATTGTGCACTCAATGATTGACATTATTCATTGAATTTAATATCAATCAAATGACTGCCAGCACTGCATATTTAGTCTTCCATCCACATGATTTCTTAAGACCATTTTGCTCTACAGCTTTTGATTGTCATTTATTTAGGAAGCTGATCTAGGTTAGTGAGTGTGAATCTCAGCACATTTTAGCAAAATATTTAATCAAAATGAATTCTCTATGATGGAGACTTCTAGAAAATTGTAAAATTACTTTGGGCTACATCGTGTGCCTTCAAAACAAATATGTGTAAAAAAAATTTCAAAACACTGTTCTCTGCAAGATACGAAAAAGTCTGACCGACTTCTTACAGAAAGTTCCCAAGAAAACATTGATACTGTATGATATATAGTGTTATTGAAAAACAAGGGACCTCTGTTGACATTACACAAAAGTAGGCTTTCTCCAAACACAATATGGGAAAAATTTGGATTTTCATCGAAGCTCTAAATGTTATTATGCATGCAATTCTCTTGGTCCATATTATATTCCACATATAAGTATAATTATTTCAGTTCTAAAGTTCAATTTAAATTACATTCCAAAACAGTTCAATCCAGAAAAAAATTACTAGGTTAACAATACTTGCGTGTACCAGACAACATTGGCAATCTTGAATAATTATGAAAATCAGAACTAAATATAAATCTTTTAGTACAAATTGTAAGCAACATTTAATGTATTCAGAATGATTTATTGAGACTGATTCTGACATTGCAAGATATTTTTGTAAACAAACACATGAAGGTAAACAAAAAGAAGTGTTTCAGTTACAGTGAATATATGTACTTCAATTCATTATAGAAGGTATTTTTTAATTAATGTCTTACAAGAAAAACAAAGAAACAAATGGTACATAAAAACTTTTATTTTCATTTCAATACACAATAAACTTTAAATATCAAGTAATTTAGTCATACATTACAAAAATTCATTTTTCTGTAAATGAAAATGAAATAATGGGTGAGCCGGAGAAACATAAGATGCAAGAAAGGCTTAAGAATTATTAAATTAAAGAAAAAATAAAAGCAGGAGATTTAAATAGTAAGAACATTAAGGATTAAGAATGACTCTGGGTCTTTTATTATATTCGGGTTGACGAGGGTCATATCTGGGATACACTGGATGGCAGGGTTATCAATTAATTCAAGATTAGCATAAAAATTAGTAGCAAGTTTATTGAAGTAAGTTTTAAGTTCGGTAATTTCAAGATCTTCGCGAATTTTAGCGTTTCGGTAGTACCAGGGGTAACCACTGATAATACGTAGAGTAGAATTTTGAAGAGATTCAAGTTTTCGCTGCGTATCCCAATTTTCTGTAAATATAATTAACCATACAAGACTCAAAAAGAAACTTTTTGCATGAAAATTTAACTTATGACCATTAAGTGTAGAATTATTCAAATTTAAGTATTTCCAATCTTAATTTTTTTTTTTATCTTGAAACTTTTTTTTTTAATAGAGAAAATGTTTATTTTTGTAAAAAATTGGGTAATTTAAAAAATTACTTAACATTTTGGCAATAACTGCTATCACAAAAACACCTGCTTCAAGAAATAAAAACAAAACCACATAGAAACACATTTTGATAATAGAAATTACAAAAATATAAATACAAGTAAGGGATAGTTAAAAATCTGAAGGATGAGGAACCTGAAAATATAAAGTGTGCACATCAGTACAATACAAATGAGATCACAAACTCACCTTTTCGAGTCAACACTAATGTACACCTAATTCTGTTTGGACGAGCATGAGTATCATCTTGTGCGAATGTTTCAACAGTTTTACGAACAAATTCAGTTATTAATTGTTGTGTTTTGGTTAGGCCATTATATAATTATCTGTAAGAGACTACCAAGAACTTCAGTTCACGTTGAAATTTCCTAGCGCGTTTTTCATTAGGGTCATGTTTGACAAAATGATTACCCAATTTTCAGGTCAGTTCCAGACATTCTTTTACTAAACCTGCATTTAGAACAAGATCCTATTGTTCATTTTCACTACATTCTGTGGGATTAGGAGTCTCAAAGCCAACCTCTTCTAATAATTCATCTTTGCTTACGGCTTTCTCGAATGATTCATGAATATCTTCAAATGATAGATCACTGAATCCTCCAGTTGCGTGTCATTGTAATGATGTTGGGAATACAGTCGTGTTAGTTACCAAATACAATTAGAACATTGTAGATACATACATTGGTAAATGAAAACATGTATTCCAAAACGCATACACTACATGTTATGCAATCTATTTGTGGGTGCAATATAACTGACTAACCACTGCATTGCCCGTGATAGTTCTTTTCATGGGGTCAGGTGTGACCACTGCTTGCTAACCCCCAGTAATTGCTACGAATACCCATGTAGTTTAACAGATGATACTACTATGCCACAAATAGAAGAAAAAAAATTTGGGCAAATAAATTCAAACTGACTGGAGTAAATAGAGAATGAAATATTTATTTTGAATCTGAGTAAAAAAAAAAGTTTGTGCAAAAACAGAATTAGGTGAGCGTATACAAACAGGAAATGTTCGACGCAAAAAAATAAATACGCTCAGGGTAGTCGCATGAATTGAACCTATGTCATCTACAGCTTGCAAGCTATTAACAATGAGAAACCCACTGAACCACCAGCAAGTTGCTTTCCCACTCCTTGTACTCAGTAATGATACTATTCCCTCTACACCTCACCTCCCCTTTCCGCTTGTGTATCAATAGAATAGCACAAAATCATTAGTACTACCCAAATTTTGTTCAACAGAGGTTTTGGAAAACCAAATCGACATATTACATTGTTTATTTCAACATACCTATATGAGAACTTAAGTCTGTTAGCACAAATGCACTTGTGATGGGTAATGCCTTCTATGAGGTACTCTCGATACACCCTTGACAATGTGGAGCAAGGTCTCAACTATGTCCAAAATGTTAAGCTTATGCGTTTAGCTTTAACTATCCTTCCACGTTCAAACTCGGTTAATTCTTGGCAGGTCGACATTCAAGAGTTTAACAGAGAGCACTGATAACTATCTGACTCTTTATACTCTTTTAATGCAATGTGAGCACTAGTAAATTTGCATACTGCTATCCCATGACTTTTAGCACATCAGTGTTCGGTGTATGGAAGTTATATAAAATTAATAATGCAAAAGTTTTGGTACAGGCATATGAGGGGTCAAAAAATAATACTTAATATAAGATTTTGCAAATGAAAGCACATAAAAAAATAGCTGCAGAGATTAGGAAAAAGCATGTGTTTCTAATTTGAATTAATGGGGTCGCACTGGCCCTGGAACTTTTTTAGGTATAATGCTTGAGTAAATATATTAAGTGAATCTTCACCCATCATATGAAGAAGAATGATTCAAAATTGCCCATTGGATTTATAGTCACATGGAATGTTTTAAACAAAACCTATGCTGATGAACAGGCTTGTGAGTGACATATGTTCAATGGCCCAAAAGGGAAAGAGTTGTCTTGTAATTATGATCCCTATCAAAAAAGGTTATGTAGTGCTTCAAAGGAAGGCTGATTTAATATTCAACTAACTTCAATAAAATAGCATGTCTTTTCTTCATAGTTATTTCATTTTCAATATTATTACACATAAAACAGAAAGGAAATGAAATCAAAATTCTTATTTAAATCACTGATTTTTAAAAATAATCACTTAATTTTAAATTTGCATTCCCTGTAACAATCTAAAAATCGAAAGAAATGGTCCGTTTTGATAGAATCAGATGTATTCAATTTGTGGACTTTCATATAATGTAATCTCAAAAACTAGATTACATCTAATTATAAATCAAAAATTAAAACTACTGATCGCAGAAAGAACAATCTCACTGCCTCTACTAAAATTACACTTCACAAGTATAATTAAACGCAATAGCATAAAACAATTCAAAATCAAAGCTGAAACAAATTTTTCTTGCATCTCTAAAGCATCAAAAAAACACATTTGAAAATTGAAGGAGATTGGATGTATAATTGAAAAGTAAATACAATCTTTCAAAAGAATACGCCTAAAGACAAATTAACTTTTCCTAATCAAATTATTCCGCTTTCAATACAAAGACCGTTGAAAAACATGAGCTCCTCACACATTATCATAAGCATAAACAAAACAGAATGCATTCAACATCAGAACAGCGCGCGATTTTTCAAACCGCCGACAGAACTAATACGCCTTCTAGCGGCAATTCCTCTAAGTTTTAACATTAGGATTATCGTAGTTGGCGATACAGGCATCTATCGCCAACTCGCCAAGAGGTGCTGAAAGCGTGAGGGTTTCCGAGTATGCGTCCGGGCAGCATATATAGGAAAAGTTAATTTGTCTTTAGGCGTATTCTTTTGAAAGATTGGATGTATAACTGAAAAGTAAATACAATCTCCTTCAATTTTCAAATGTGTTTTTTTGATGCTTTAGAGATGCAAGAAAAATTTGTTTCAGCTTTGATTTTGAATTGTTTTATGCTATTGCGTTTAATTATATTTGTGAAGTGTAATCTTAGTATTTTAGTAGAGGCAGTGAGATTGTTCTTTCTGCGATCAGTAGTTTTAATTTTTGATTTATAATTAGATGTAATCTAGTTTTTGAGATTACATTATATGAAAGTCCACAAATTGAATACATCTGATTCTATCAAAACGGACCATTTCTTTCGATTTTTAGATTGTTACAGGGAATGCAAATTTAAAATTAAGTGATTATTTTTAAAAATCAGTGATTTAAATAAGAATTTTGATTTCATTTCCTTTCTGTTTTATGTGTAATAATATTGAAAATGAAATAACTATGAAGAAGAGACATGCTATTTTATTGAAGTTAGTTGAATATTAAATCAGCCTTCCTTTGAAGCACTACATAACCTTTTTTGATAGGGATCATA